>LR749537.1:1485255-1818372 GCA_902729485.2 Mus minutoides
AGCAGGGAGGCGCGCTGCAAATGTCCTATGGTGGGTAGGTGAGAATGTCCTATGGTGTCCAATGGCCACAACTCTAGCTGCCTCATCAGACTGGTTATTTCCCTTAGAGAAGATGAAATTGTTGGTCTGGTGGGACTGGCAGTGGACAATTCCAGTGGCTGTGGGGAGATGGGAGGCTTTTAGCATGGCCATAATTTGGTCTTCATTGCTTATTGATCCTCCTTTGTCTTATATAATCCACACTCTTTCCAGATGGCAGCCTGGGATTGGAAGCTATGGGAGGCACATTTAGAGCCTGTGTGGATGTTTAAATCCCTGCACCAATTAGAAGGCATAGGTAAGAGCTACTCGTTCAGCCTGTTGATTAGTGGTGTGGGCAGGGAGGGCCTGTGTCTCAACCTCCTTAGTATCTGACACTATGGGATACCAGGCAGAGGTGGCTTGAGTCAATGTGCCCTGTTGTATATGTGAGGTGTGGGGCAGTAGTTCCTCTAAGGTTTCAGTGCAAGAATGGGATGGCGAGAGGTCAGCACCTTAGACCCAACCAGGTGCTGCTACTGCTTTGGTCTGGTTTATTTCATTTGCATGTGCTCTAGCCTGCCTCCAAACTCATCTGAGCTCCTCAGGGAGTAAGTTGTTAGTGAGAATCGTGTGTGTGTGTGTGTGTGTGTGTGTGTGTGTGTGTGTGAATATATACTTTAATTAGAGGTATAGTATCCCAGTCTTTTTTTTTTTTTCTATTTGAGAAAGTTAATTTAATGAAAATGTAACATGTACACTGACCAGGGCGTTCATCTCAGCAACCTCATGCAGAATTAGGCTGAGTCGGGGAAAAGGAGTAGATTTGGCCACAGAGCAAGAGTAGGGAGAGGCAGGGGAACTGAAAGCTGTTGGTAGGGTGAAAGTAGGTGCCAGTGTGAGGAGGTTGGAGTGGACTGCACCTGGAAAGGGAGGAGAGGAGGCTGAAGAAACCAGAGGAGGTGAGGGAGTTGTCAGCTGGGGACGGTAAGGAGGAAGCTCATTAGTAGGATCAAGGATGGTGGTGCTTCATCTGGTTGAGATTTCATAGCTAGAAGGAGCTGAGTGTGGGAACAGGAAGAACAGAGTGAGGGAGTTTGGAGTGAAGATAAAGAGAAAGCCTGAATAAGGGACCCTCCATCCATTTATTGGATCCCTGGCAGTAATTGCAAAGGTCCCGTATAATAATGAGATCAAAAGTATCATTAGGTAGTTATTTAGATTCATTATCCAAGAGAGACAGAGGCCAAGTCTGGCTGCAAAGGACTATGGGTTTAGAAGCCTTTAAATCTGGCTCTAGGTGTAGCATCTGAGCTTCTCAAAGAGGCATCCCGATAGGGGGCTTGGAGCTGTAGACTAAGATGTAGATCCCATGGGTAAAAAGAGTCACAGGCTTGAGGTCATGGTGTCCAAAGGATGCAGTGTTGTGCCAGGGAAATGTTAGCGATCCTCCCAAAACAGACAGGAGCCAGTCTGATGCAATTCACAGCAGGGTCTTTATTCTATTTAAGCTCAGCCCCAGCCCCATCCCCCACTCACAGAGATGGTTTTGGTGGTGGGGGGCAAGGCTTTATATTAAGCAGCAGGGGTGGGTTAGTGTGCAAGCATCTAGTTGGAAAGCTACTGTGTGGCCTTTAACATAATTGGCTGGTGCTGGGAGTCATATCATAAACTTAATTTCTGCTCCCCTCTGCATTGGTGGTCGTTAGGCAGAGGGCTTATAACCTAGAGGTGCAAGTTTGTGGGGAGAATAACCTGGAGACACTCGGCTTGTTAAGGGTATAACCCGGAAACTCTGGTCTTGTTGGGGATTAGCCTAGAGACTGGAGCTAGGCACCGGTTTTGTTGGCGGGCAACTTGGAATCTAATGCTAGATACCAGCCAGTTACTTTACCTGAGTTCAAACTTAGGTCAGGTTCTCTAAAGTGCAGTCTAAACTTAAAAGATTTGGCATCTCAACAGGACTAGAAGTAGTTAGTATAAGTTGGCTAACCAAGCCTGAGGCTGGGCAGGGACCAGGTCAAAGTGCTCTAGCAAATATGGTTCACCTAGTACTAGTATTTATGAGAAAAGAAATCGTGTTGGTAGAAGGGTGAAGCCTCTCCCAAGGGAAAAGGTCCCTGGTGAGGGTCATTGAGAAGGGCTATCTCTAGCTGTAAAGACTGTGACCACTGGTACCTCTGCTCCCTAGGACTCCTAGAGGTGCCAGACACTCAACACTCATTCCCTCAAATCCAGGGAAGGGGAGCCCACCAATTGGTGTTGGATACAGAAATCCAGGGATAGATCAGGTAGCAGAAAAGTGAGCCTGCAGCACACAGACTGAGAATAGGGCGCCGGCGTGAGATCTCAACCCACAGAGTGGAGCACAAGCACCCAGAGATCCTATCTGAGTCTCAGTACCAAATGTTAGATCCCTGTGGCGGAATCCGTAAGGTCACACCATGCAACAGATCTCACGGGAGATTTATTCAGGGAGGCGGAAGATGATACAGAGGAAGATGCCTCTGGGTGGAAGTGAAGGGAAAAAGGCAGAGGGGGAAGGAAGAATGAAGCCCTTTGTCAGAGGACGTAGCGCATGCGCAGGAGGAATAATAGACCTTCGAAACGCCATTATGAGAAAACAACCCAATCAAATAAATGGTCAAATAATTTGAATGGAGATTTTGCTGAAGTCCAGAGATGGCAACTGCAACAAGAACAGCATCATTACTGGCTTATTTATTTGTTTTAGAGGAAGAAGAGATTTGAGAGACTGACCGATACATGCTTTAAGGGTTGTGCGTTGGTCAGACGTCCTAGACCTAAGAGGTGAGAGTCAGCGTATCTTCTTGGAAGGCTGAACTGTTCACACTTGCGTTTTAACATTTAACTGATAAATTCACTTTAAAATCTACTTTTGTTCTTAACACCACACCCCAAGCCCTTTTGGCTTAGGATAAACTCTAAATAATTGTTTTCAATAATTTTACTTCGGTCTTTTTTCTCTATATTAGGAACTTCTTCATCAATGTATATTGAAATTTCTAAAATCAAGTAAGAAAAAATCAGTAAATTTTCCCTATTGATTTTTATTAGTTGTTGTGATTTAGACCCTGAGACAAACAGTTAAGGTGCATAGTTTACATAACCAAAGCAAACTTGGCATCCCGGTTCTCCCAGCATCCCTCAGTCCCGGCCTGTTACCCTGCTCTCTGCCATGAACTTTCCAGCCAAGGGGCTGGTCTATCCCTCCACGGAAGCTCTTCCTTAGACACTGCAGACATTTTGGTCTCCCCTCCCTCTGGCCTGTACTCTTTCTCCTCCCTTTCTCTCCTGCCTCCCTCCAGTGGTGACTTCCCTGGCCTCATTCCTTGGAACCGGTGAACCTGCGGGAGAGTGGGTTCTCAATAATCTTGTCTTGTATAGTTTCATCTAGATTGAATCGACGCATTTCACTGGCAGAGACTAGTTTACTGTGTGTTAATTGTATGAGGTTCCAGAGCTATTGTTGCAGCATTTTCGCGTGTAAATAAAGTACTTCGATGGTGTTCGGCCCCACTTCCTTCTCTCTTCCCTCCTTCCTTTGCCCCCCCTCCTTTCCTAACAGGTACCCCTTCTACCTTCACATCATTTTAATTTTAACCTAGGTCTTACACATGCCTGAAAACACAGTTTTGCATTTCTGACTTATTTTCCATGGGGACTGCCACTTCCATTCGTTGTCCTGGAAACGATAGGATTATATGCTTTATGGCAGAATAGGATTTCATTGTATGTATATAGCAATCTTTCTGTATGTATATATGTGTTGATTGGCACCTGTAATGATCCTGTAACCTGGCTCTGGTGAGTAGTGATATAGCATATGTGGGGAGCAGGGCTTTCTACTATGAATTCACACACACGCCAGACTCCACATTCTCCTCATTTACTGGGATGACTTGCTTGCTTTGCCTTATTTATACTATCATTTGATTCTGCTTTCCATCTCTTAGGCATTTCCCATTTGTTTTTGTGTTTTCCCTTATTAATAAATTATATGGTTTCCTCATTCCATTTTTTTTAACCTGATGGTACTTTTCTGGAAGTTGTATTTCCAATTTTCTTCTTTTAGTGGTTATCCTTAAAAGTCGAACCCTCATGGTTAGTATAAACTAATCAATATATTTATCTCCCTCCTGAGCAATGCACGAGCCTTAGAATATGCTTCCATAAATTTCTCAGCCTAGCGGCTATCGCTGCTCAGGGACTTCTCTTCATCTTGCTAGTGCTTTTAACTTTGTTATTTCTCAGACTGTTTCGATAGTTTCATATTAATTATTTTGCTTTGTAGCATCTTAAATATAATTCTTTAGATTTCCCTTTAATGAGGAATTATATCCCATAAACTTCCTTTTTCTTCATGTGGAAACATGTTCACTTCAATAATATTCTTTGTATAGACAGCTATTTCTCACAATAAAGCACTTAAAATAAGTAATGATTAAGAGAACACAAAGAATAATATATCTGTATATACAGTTAAAATTAAATGAATCTTTGACTCCATCTGAAAGCAAGGTGCAAACATCCTGGCATCTCTCTCTTAACTGTTTTTATGGATATCTCTCAAAAGTAGGAGCGCACTATAGAGCTGAAGAGTCACAGTATGCTGAGGCCATACGCAATTCTAATAGTCCAATATCAGTCTATATTTAATTTTTCCAAACTGTCTTCAAAATGCATACTTGATAGTTCGTGTCTCCCCTAACTTTATTGCTCTATGATAAGGTTTCCAATACTAGGCTATTAAACCTGTTTACACTCATTTACCTTACACTGGTGTTCCTTTTCTGTTATATGTTGGCTTTTAAAAAATTGAATATTTTATTTACATTTTAATTGTTATCCCCTTTCCTCGTTTCCCCTCTGCAAACCCCCTTTCCTATCCCTGCTTACCCTGCTTCTATAAGGGTTTTCCCTGGCCCACCAACCCACTCCTGCCTCCCTGACCTTGCATTCTCCTACACTGGGGCATTGAGCCTTCCCAGGACCAAGGGCCTCCCCTCCCATTGATGCTAGATAAGGTCCCTTCAGTTCTGTCAGTTCTTCTCCTAACTCCTCCGTTGGGGGTCCCTGTGCTCAGTCTGATGGTTGGCTGTGAGCATCTGCATCTGTATTGGTCAGGATCTGGCTCTGCCAGATCCTAGCCAATATGTTGGCTTTTTATATGGAACTATTATCAAATGCCTCTGGTCTGGGTCTGTCTGGCTTCCTCCTGATGTCAAGCCTGTTGAATGTTCAGCTTTTACCCTTGAAAGATATTGTTGATAGTTATGAAATTCTAGGTAGAAGCTAGACATAGTAGTACATGCCTTAAATATGAGGGCTTGGGATGTAGAGGCAAAAGGATCAGGAGTTCAAGGCCAGCCTGATATCTCTGTCTCAAGAGATAACAGTAACATCTGGGTCTTTTTTTCCCCACCAGTGCATAGAAAATATAATCGCAATGATTTTATTTTATTTCTCTATAGCTATTGTGGTTAGGGATATGTTCATGCCTGTCTTTGATTTTCAAAATTCTCCTATTAAGAATTTTTAGCTAGGATCAGGAGTGGTGTGACACACACAGAAAAGTAGATCATTGTGAGTTCAAAGCTAGCCTAGTCCACACAGAGAGTTCCAGGCCAGCTAGGACTACGTAGTGAGACCCCCTTTAAAAACAAAGAAGAGAAAAAAATGGCCCAATGGTTCTTCCAAAGGACCTAAATTTGGTTTCCTGCACTAACTCTGGGCAACCCTCAATTCTGGCTTCCACAGATACTGGTACATATATGACATAGACCCACACAGCCACATATACGTAAAATAAATATTTGTTTTTAAAAAGAACTGTGGTTGATTTTACTATCTTTCCTTCTGAGTTCTTTAGATGATTCATATTAGGCCTTGCCCAGGTGTGCCTTGCCCAGATGTGCCTTGCTCAGGTGTGCTGTGCCCAGGTGTACCATGCCCAGGTGTTCCATGCCCAGGTGTGCCATGCCCAGGTGTGCTGTGCCCAGGTGTGCCTTGACCAGGTGTGCCATGCTTGTTGGATTTCTTGTGTGTTGCAGTTAATAGTCTACTCCCTCTGAAATATTGATACTATGGCACAACAGTATCAGCTACTAATGTTTCAGTCCCATTCACAGTTACTCTGCAACTCATGAAGTGCTCATGTCTTAGGTTGGACACACCTAACTCATTCAATCATTGCTTCTCCTTGGTTCCCTTCCAGCTTCTTCTCAATGTTATTTGGGCTTTTGTTTGATTCTCTAGCCCAATCTTCCATGGCCTAAAATCCCATATTTTCTACCAGCCCAGACACATGCTAAACTTCTTTAAAGATCCAAATTATCTTTTTATTTTCAGAGGTTCCACTTCCCCTCTCCAGTATGCTTGTTAATTGTAACAAGCCTGTTGGTCTGAGCTAGATCACTGAAGACCACATGGAGAAAGGCAGAGCCAATTCCCAAAAGTTGTTCTCTGACCTCCCCATGTGTGCTATTAAATGCCTGTGCCCAAACATATAAACTCCAGTAAGTAAATATAAAAAAATATTATTTAAAGACTGTGTATGTCAGACCTAGGTTCTGAAAGTATTTATCCCTGGAATGCTGAGACGAAGACTAACTGCCTGCCTGCCTCAGCCTGGACTGCTTTCCCAAGTCCCCTTTCTAGCTTTACCTCAGGGATTTCCTTCTTTCTTAATTTTTCTTTCTTTTAAAAGTATGGAAGTGGATTGGATTAATGGCTCAGTGTTTGAGAACTTTTGTTCCATTCTCAGCACCCACATGATGGCTCACAACCATTCTAACTCCAACTCCAGGGATCCCATGCCCTCTTCTGAACTTCATACACATCAGGCATGCACATGGTACACAAACAAACATGCACCAAGGCATGCACACACATAAAATTTTTTAAAATAATTAAGGAAAGCATATTTAGCAGAAAATAAAATATAAAAAGCCTGACAATATTATGCAGAACTATGACATTGATTGTAATCTTATCTCTTCATGTTGTCAGAGATGTTTTGAGAGGTGTTGTTTAATCTCTTCTTGGGCTGTTCTATTTGTAGCACATATTAAAGATTTGCTTTTATTTATATGTATGTATGTATGTATGAATGTATTTATTTATATGAATGTATGAATGTATGATATGTGCCTTCAGGGGCCAGAAGAGAGTGTCGGATCATATCCCCTCGAGTTGGAGTTACAGGCAGTTATAAGCCACCCAGTGTGGGTGTTGGGAACTGAACTCAGATCCTCTGCAGGAGGAGAAGCACCTTCCTTTCCTTTCCTTTCCTTTCCTTTCCTTTCCTTTCCTTTCCTTTCCTTTCCTTTCCTTTCCTTTCCTTTTCTTTCCTTTCCTCTCTTTTCTTTTCTTTTCTTTTCTTTTCTTTTCTTTTCTCCTATTCTCTTTCTTTCTTTCTTTCTTTCTTTCTTTCTTTCTTTCTTTCTTTCTTTCTTTCTTTCTCTTCTGTCATATGTTACACCCTGACTGCTATTTCCCCTTTCTTCCTCCAGCTTCCCTCTCACCCCTACTTCTCCTTTACCCTGGGTCCACATCCCCTGCCTCCCCCTAGGAAAGAGCAGGCTTCCCAGGGATATGCATCAAAACAAGCTACAATAAGACCAGGTACACACCATCTCATCTTCCCAGTAGAAGAAAAAGTATGCAAAAGAGTCAGGGACAGCCCCTGCTCCCACTCTTAGGATTACCACAAGAACACCAAGATACTCAGCTACAACATATGCAGAGAACTTAGATCAGATACCTACAAGCTCCCTGACCTCTGCAAGCCTCCAAGAGTCCTGGTCCGTTGATTCTGAGTTCTAGTGTTCTCCTGGAATCAAAGAATACTCCTAGCAGACTCCTAGTAATTGGGGAGAATGAGCCTGAACCAGCTATTTTCTGTAATCTGGCAAGGCATCAAAGGGGGGATTGGGACACCAATCTAACTACAAAACCTTCCACGTACAGTTTGTTCTGATTGCACAGTGTTCTGAGTCCTGAGCCTAGCAGAATTGTTATCAAAGAAACCAGAGAGACTTCATCCAGCAACTGATGGGAGCCAAGTCCCACAACCAAATATTTGGTGGAGCTCAGGGAGTCCTGTGGAGGAGGGGCCGAGGAACCAGAGGGAGGGGACAGAAAGACCACAAGGATGAAGCATTTTTAACCATGAGCCATCTCTCCAGCCCGAGCACATGGTTTTGAAGCTATACATAAGCTGATACATAGCTGTGCTGCCTAAGGCCTTTTATATCTATGTTACTGTATTAGTCAGTGTTCTCTGAAGGAACAGAACAGACAGAATGAATAAACACAATCAAACATGGATTTATTAGATTGGCTCACAGGATGTGGTCCTGACAGTCCAACAAGAGCTATCTCTCATGGGAGGGCTGGGAGTCCAGTAGTTGCTAAATCCATGACTCTGGGCACCTGAGCAGCCCCAATATACCCCTGAAGGCCTGCAGGATTTCTGGAGAGCTGATCTTCAGAATATGTTATTAGTCCTAACATCAGTGAAGGAATGCTTCAGAGCAGCAGAATAGATGAACTTGCCAATGAGGGTGAGGACAAGCAGGCAAATCACTCCCCTTTTCCATGACCCTCTATTTGGGCTGTCACCAGAAGGTGCCACCCACCTTTAAGGTAGACCCTCCTGCTTCAAATTATCTGACCAATAAAAATCCCTCAAAGGAGTGCCCAGCAGCTTGGATTTTAGTTGATTCCAGATGTGGCAAAGTGGATAACTAAAAAATAAACCACTGCTTACTTTTCTCATTGCTATAACAGAATAGCTGAGCAGAAGTAACTTAAGGAAGGGAGGGGGTTTTTTTGGTTGTTTTGTTTTGGTTTGTTTTGGTTTGTTTTGGTTTGGCTTGGTTTTTTTTTTTGGCTCCTGGTTCTGGGGAAGACAGCCCATGGCTCACAGTTTTGGGGATGACAGTCAGTGGCTCACGGTTCTGAGGAAGACAGTCCACTGTGCCTACAAGAGCAGGAGGCAGCAGGTCACATTGAACTCACAGTCAGGAAGCAGAGAAAAGAGTGCTGGGACTCAGCTTTTTTTTTCTCTTTTTTGTTTGGTCCAGGACCCCACTTCAGGGGATGGCACCGCTTCCAGTTAGGATAGTGTGGTGGTTTGTTTTCGTTCCCATAGACTCATGTGTGTGAATATTTGGTTCACAGGGAATGAAACTATTAGGAGGCATGTTCTAGTTGGAACAGGTGTGGCCTTGTTGGAGGAAATGTGTCCCTGGGGTGGTAGGCTTTGAGGTCCTATGCTCAAGCTCCACCCAGTGCAGAAGAGACAGTCAGTCTCTCCTGGCTGCAGTCTGATCAAAACGCCAGAATTCTCCAGCCCCATGCATGTCTGGATGCTGCCATGCTTCTCACCATGATGATAACTGACTGAACCTCTGAAGCCATAAGCCAGCACCCATTAAAAGAGTTGTCCTTTATAAAAGTTCCCTTGGTCATAGTGTTTATTTATAATAATGAAACCCAAACTATGACAGGTGAGTATTGGCACGTCACTGAGCCTGATCTAGACAGTCCCGCTAGAGCTAGACAGGTCTGTCTAGAGATTTGTTTCCACTGTCTAGATGGACTGTCCCAGTCTCCTAAATTAATGTGCAGACTCCCCTGTGCTGCTCGTGCTCCAGCTACTGTCACCCCTGTCTTGTTGCTGCTTCTACCACTGAATGCTCCTATTGCTTCTTCCAATGTACACACACTCTCTTCATGACTTTGCTGCCAGTCTGGGCTGTGCTCACTCCCCGAGAGGGAGACATTCTCATTTGTAGAGTCTGCTGGGTTTCCCCAAGGTAGATGCTGTCACCTTGGCCAATGGCAGGCTACTAAGGATCTAACAACTAGCTTGAAAACTCCCTGAGTTTGAAGCCCTGTTCCTGTGAGTCAGTTCAGCACCTCAGGCCCCAGCTTGTCGCAGGGAGGAGAGTTGACAGAATTAAAGTACAAACTGACTTCTCGGTACCTCAGTGACACCAAGAATAGCAGTCAGCAATCCCTATTATTTTCCCAAAGTTTCTGATGCAGCAACTCAAGCAAAACTACCTCTGTCTCCTGCCCTTTGTTTATCATTTCCCATTAAGGATGCAGAACAACCAGGAGATGCCTTGCTCTATAATGCCTGCTCTTAGACGAAATGCTAAGGATGAGTGTGACTGTGTCACACTGAAAGGCATCACCAGCAGGTTGCAAGGTGTTGTTTAGCTGATGCCCCTGAAGAGGGCTGCTGGGCCAGAAGTAAACAAAACCCCAAATCAGCATGAGCTAACTCCAGGAGAGGGATAACTGGCTCTGTGGATATGCTATGTGTGCATGTTCCTGGCTGATTGAATGAACCCAGTGAGAGCAGCCATAGGTCACAGACTCCGTGGTTACTGCCTGCCAAATGTCTGTGGGACAAGAACTAGATTCATCTAGGAGGATGCTGCTGGGCACAGTTCTGGGCTATTTTCTAGATTAAGGTTAGCTTCTAAAAAAGTCTGTGATGGCTTGACTTAATTATGCTAATAGATCTAGAAAGATACTTCTTAATTGTGGGTGGAACCATGCCCTAAACAGGGGACCCAATCCTGGACTTAAAACAGAGAGGGCAAGCTGAGGACTAGCATGCATACATACATTCATTGCTCTCTGTTCCTGATTATGAGCCAGATGTGATCAACTCCTTCAAACCTCTGCTGCTGTGACTTCTCTGCTAGAGTGGGCTACAATCTGAATTGATGAGCCAAAATGAACCCTTTATCCCCTATGTTGCTTTTGTTGAGTATCTTGTTACAGCAACCAGAAAGGAAACAATAGACAACATCCAACACAGGCTTAGATGGAGGCACACCTGGAGCAGGCAGAGGCACACCTGGAACAGGCAGAGACACACCTGCAGCTGCAGTGGCACACCTGCAGCAACAGAGACACACCTGCAACAAGCTGAGTCACACCTGCAGTAGGCAGAGGCACACCAGCAGGCAGAGGCACACCTGGAGCAGTCAGAGACACACTTGCAGCAGCAGAGGCACACCTGCATCAACAGAGACACACCTGCAACAGGCAGAGGCATACCTGGAGCAGGCAGAGGCACACCTGCAGCAACAGAGGCACACCTGGAGCAGGCAGAGGCACACCTGCAGCAACAGAGGCACACCTGCAACAGGCTGAGTCACACCTGGAGCAGGCAGAGGCACACCTGCAGCAACAGAGGCACACCTGCAGCAACAAAGGCACACCTGCAGCAACAGAGGCACACCTGCAGCAACAGAGACATACCAGCAGGCAGAGGCACACCTGGAGCAGGCAGAGGCACACCTGCAGAAGGCAGAGGCACACCTGGAGCAGGCAGAGGCACACCTGGAGCAGGCAGAGGCACACCTGCAGTAGGCAGAGGCATACATGCTGCAGGCAGACCCACTTCCAGCTTTAGTGATTGTGACCAAGAGGGAACGATGAATTGGATTTCAGATAGCTTGCCCATGCAAGGCTTGGCTTGGATACACAAAGATGGGTGCAGTTTTGAGAATTTCAGAAATATTGGTGCCCCCTGAGCCCAACTGCTTCCCTGAAGGGCGTCAAATGTTTCAAACACTGCGAGACTGATGTGCCAAAGATGGCTCAACTATCAAAGGACACAGTCTCCCCTTTACAGCGTGAGTGGGCAGGGACGAGACTACCACAGTGGCCACTTCTCTCCCCTTTCCAGTTAAGTTTTACTTCGAAGGGACTCAAAATTCAGGGCAGGAATTCCACCATGGAATTTTTCAGAGCACACTCAAATTTTAAGGAAAATAGCTAAAAGGATTTTCCTTTGAAGTTTAAGGCTTTTATACTTCAAAGGGTCTGGCTATGTTATTTGATGAGTCTGATTCAAAAGTTTGCTGGGAACCTTCTGTGTAGTTGATGACACATTTTGTTGGAAGCACAGGTGAGGGCTGAGCGCTGATTTTCCATTGTGGGTTTTCAGGTTGTCTTACGTTTCAATGTCAAGAGTTTTGAAAGTTTGTTGTAAATCTGTTTATCAACTTGTCTAAACAGCAGCAACATGAAACTCCTATCTGCCCCAGTTACCTGCTTCTGCTGTCACCAGACATCTTGATCACGCCTCACTAAGACTTTTCGAGGCCTTCCTCTAGCTAGACCCCTTACTTCTGAGTTGAGGCTGTACCTGTCCGCATGCAGGAGCCTGAATATCTCTGTCTTTCAGTGAGCTTCTCCCTAAACATTTATAATGGGCTTCTGCTGTCTGTAATAAAAACCTGTGCTGGACAGTTTTTATGTCAACTTGACACAAGCTGAAGTCATTTAAGAAAAGGGAACAGTAATTAAGAAAATGTACCCATAAGATTGGGCTGTGGGCAAGCCAATATAGGGCATTTTCTTAATTAGTGATTAACCAGTCCATTGTGGGTAATCCTGGGTTCTATAAAAAAAGCAAGCTGAGCAAGCCAGTAAGCAGCATCCCTCCATGGCCTCTTCATCAGCCCCTGCCTCCAGGTTCCTGCCCTGTTTGAGTTCCTGTCCTGATTTCCTTTGATGATGAACAGTAATGAGGAAGTGTAAGCCTAATAAAACCTTTCCCCATCAAGTTGCTTTTGGTCTCAGTGTTCCATGTAATCAATAGTAATCACCAACAAAGCGCTGAGAGATGACTGCTGATCACTCAGTAAAGTGCAGTAGAAACATAAGGACCCAAAATTTGACAAGAGAACTTATGTGAAAAACTGGGTCTAATGATGTGTATTTGTAGTCCCAAGGCTGGAAAGATAGACAGATCCCTGGAACTCCCTGGCCAGAGAGCATAGCATAGTTGGTGTGTTTCAGCCCAATGAGAGATCCTGTCTCAAACTAAGTGGACCGTTCTTGAGGGGGAAAGACACTGGACATTGTCTTCCAGCCACCACATGTAGGCATGAGTGCCTAACTCACAAATAGTTTTGACAAAATATGCATTTGTTTTTCTCTCAAAAAAAGAAGGCACTGATGATGCGGGTTTCTGAAACTGGGTTGCTATCCCCACAGTCGGGAGGACTGCCTGTATTTCTTTGCTATTCCAAGCATGCAGCTTTTATCCTCAAGGCTGCCTCATGATAGCACGATGAATGCTATTGATAGTGCCATCCCATTTGTATTCCAGGGAGCACCAAGTGGGAGAATAACAAATGCCAAAGAGTATGCCATCCAACCAGTGCCCTCTTAAAGAGCTCTCCAGAGCCTTGGCGTGAACATCACAGAGCACCCTAATTGTAAACACTGCTTTTAAATGAGAAATACTGCTGTTCCCGATCACCATATCTTCTGGAGTCGGCGGCAGGCGTCTCAGGCCACAGAAGCCAATCTTGTGACAGGCAAAGCGGCCTAAAATGGAAGAGCTCATGCCAACCATGCAAGTAAAAGCTTTTTCCTGACCCATGTTATGTTTCACAAGGCTGTGCATCACCTGCCTCCCCTGGCTCGTTTTGTTTTTTTTTTTTTTTTTTTGCCACGCCCACCCCCACTGCAGCCATTGACTTCCTCTGCTTTCCAGATTCTGCAGACTCTTGTCTTCCACAGCCTGTTTTCTGTGCTTGGCTGAATGCATGAGTATTCAACTTGTTGCTACTCGATCAGACCATAAACTCAAGGAGGTTAGGGAAACCCCATTATTACCATCTCCTGACCTCCTTACATACAGGAGGAGCTGTCAGCATGGTGACCACTTTTGTTGGGTGCATACACATGCAGATCTGTGATGCCTGACTTTGGTTGTCACCTTGACTGAACCTGGAATCTGCATGCCTCTGGGCACCCCTGGGAGGGTCTTTTCTTGATCAAGTTATTTGAAGGAGGAAGAAGATCCGCTCTTAATGTCCAGATCAAAGGACACGGAAGAAGGAAACTTTGCTTTTTGTCTGCTTACCCTCACTCTCAATTGCAAGTTAATCTGTCCTGTTGCTATGGCATCCCGTTGCTGGTGTTAGAACCATCTTCACCCGTGTTCCGATGCAGACTGAAGAGCAGCCACTCTCCAGGAACCATTCAGGCCTTCAGTTTGGGTCATTTGACCTTTCAGGTTGGGTCAGTGGAGACATCTAGTCATGAGGGCTGAGCAACAACCAGTATTCTCAGCCTCCTCAGGGTGAGGCAGCCATTGTTGGACAACTACCCACCATCCCGTGTCAGCCAGTCTAATGGCCTCCTTTGACTGAATGCACTCGTCTTCCAAGTTCCATTCCTCTAGAGAACTCTAATACAAGAACAATGAAAAAAGTATCGATTTTGGTTACTGTTCCATTCCTGGGATAAAACACCATGACCAAGGCAACTTATAAGGGAAAGCATTTCATTTGGAGCTTGCTCATAGTTTCAGAGGGTGAGTCTGTGACCATTATTGTGCAGAGGACGGACAGCAACAGACACACAAGGGAGACACTGGAGCAACACCTGGGAGCTTACATGCATAAGCAAGAGGCAGAAAGAAAGGCTGCCATGAGCTTTTGAAACCCCCAGTGGTATACCTCCTCCACAAGGCCACGCCTCCTAATCCTTCCCAAACAGTCCAGCCAATAGGGACCATGCATTCAAATATTTGAGCCTACAGGGACCATGGTTGGTGGTATGCCAGCTCAGGATTAGAAGCAACCAGGACTGTGTTGGAGCTTGTGGTGCAAACATTGAAAGCATGAAGAGATTAGTGATTAATACCCATCAGAATAGATCATTGCTAGCTCCAGATCTCGTGGTTTATGTATAGGGTTTAGAGAAAGAGATTTTTTTTTTTTTTGTACAGCTACTATTAAAAGACGAATCCATGTCAAGCATTGTTTAAATAGAGTTGAAGTTCAGTAGTGACTCATGAGGAAGCTCGGGATTCCTATGGATTGGTCTCTTATCTCTGATGGAATTTGTATGTGATAATTTTGCTAAGAGTGTAAAACTTGAAATGTATCCAGTTGCCATTTCCTAGAAACACCACCTCCCTATCAGTGATGTGCGGGAATACAGAAGGATTGAGCATAAGTCAGCAGAGGTCAGCTACCCTCTGAGGCCTGAGGCTCATGAATGTGCAGCGCCTCCAGGTGGCCTGGGAAAACACCACACCCTCGTTCATGGGAAATGTGTTACAGCCCCCCCCCCCCCAACACACACACTCCCTTGAAGACTAAGTTGAGAAGAAAATTGTTCTGACAATGAGTCGTGAGGGATTTATCCAAGACACTGGCACTCCTGCTTCAGAGACCTGCTTGTTTGTTCTATGTGAGACACAAAAGAAATGGGAAAGTGTTTATTAAATGGAGGAATGAATGGTTTTGTTGTGCCAATTAGGCACCTGAAGGAAGTAATTATAGAAGTCTTTTTCTACTGAAAGGGTCCCCAGTCCAGGAAGTTTGAGAGCCTTGAACCTTCTGAAACTCACTGGATCAGACTTTATACACACACACACACACACACACACACACACACACACACACATTTGCCTTTTGGAAAAATACACATGAAATCCCAAGTTAACTGTGGGTCTGATATCTTTGGTTTCAGTTGTTTTATTTCACCTTGGTGCCCCAGAGGTTCGATTTGGCATTTTGTATTATGGCTAAATCAAACTATTACATTTCCAATGAAGAAGTCCCATTTTATCAGGGGCAGGAGGCCCACAGCTCACCAAGAACAAGAGTTAGGAGGGAATCTGGGATGCATGAGAATATTCGTCATGCTCCTGAGGCAGGGTCGTGCTGCCCACCCCAGTACAAGGAGGGATGGGCATTCATGCAAGAATAGTCAAATGTAAGCAAAAAGTATTTGTAATGTCAGTGGACTGAATCAGACTAATAATATGACATTTCTGATCATTCAATTTGAGTCCAAACAATATAGGTCTCTATGGAATTCTAAATTCTAAATATGCTATTTCAGAAGTCTTTTTAAAAAGCCCATGCTTGCTCATGCACATACACATACACATGCACACACACACACACACACACACACACACACACACACACACACACACACGTATATATGTACCTGTGTATGTGCCTGCAATGTAGACGCTTGGAGTTAGCATTAGGAATCTTCTGACCCCTCCTTATTTTTTTAGATAGTGTCTCTCACTGAACCCAGAGCTCTCTTATTGGCTAGACTTACTGGATTAGTGTGTTTGGCGGATCCACCTGTCTATATCTCAGCAGCACTAGGCTTACAGATGTGTTTAACATGCTTGGATATTATGACGGTGCCAGGGGTCAGAACTCAGGTCCTCGTTCTTGTATGACAGGTACTAAACTGACTGAGCCATCTCCCCTGTCCCTCAAAGAGTCTTCACACAGATGTATTTGGCTTGAAACTCCACAGTTGATAGACATTCTTGTTATATGCTCAGGAAGCTATGAAGCTCATTTCTTGAAACATGATGTATCGCTCTGAAGAAACTCCGTTATAATTGCTCTGGATTAATAAGGGTTTCTCACACCTTGGAAAGCATGATGGGATTTTCAGAGGAAATAGATTAATGGACCACATTTTCATGGCTTTTAAACAATTTGACCTTTCCCGAGTATGACAGGTCACTTGGGCAGGAGAATCTCTTTATTGATAATTGACACCCCCCCCACCTTTTAAAAATTGTTCCTGGTGTCTAAAATCTCAGAGCAGTGCCAAGCCACACAGTGTGACTCACAGGACAACCTCTCATCTTAATGGCACAACCTGCCTAATTAAGAAAAAAAAATCTGGATCTTTCTATGGAAAAACTGGATTCCTGATGAGGGCTTCTAAGACTTTAGAGAAACCTCTTAGATGGGGCTGACAGAGGATAAGTTCAAAGCCTTCTAAATGTGGAATCTAACCAGTTCTCTGCTTCCTTAACTCAACCACTGTTGGAACCACTGTACAAAAAAGCCTTGCAAGCAAGGTATGACCCCCACGGTGATATGACTGGTGGAGGTGGGAATCTAGGATGCTAGAATTCCAGAGTCGTTCACTCTGGTACCCTTGATCATCAACATCTCAAACATGGAACCATCAGGCCTGGCTGTGAGCTGGGTAACTGGTTGAATTACTTGAAGGCAGTGGTTCACAACTAGGGTTTGTCTGTTCCTAAAAGGACATCTGGCCTAGAGATATGCCTAAATACAAGGGCTTCTGTTAAACATCCTACAGTGGTCAAAACAGCCCATTATGGTGAATGACCTGGTTTCAAACTCTAGGAGTATGGAAAGCCCTTGTATGATCATTGCCAGGAGGGATGAGAAAACATCTATTTATCTCTGATAAGGCAATAAGAATAGGAAAAAGAAATGATCCCACTTAAGTCTATCTTGGTGAACCAGTGGTTTTAATTAGGGTTAGTTGCAGGAGCCTGGGTGAGGAGCTACTTCTAAGAGGATGACCACACTACTGAAGAAAATGCCTTGCCTTTTTTCAGCAATGGCTAACTGCCATTATAAATCCTCAGGGAGAAGTGAGACTGTGTGAGTCCTCCACCCCATCCATGATGGAGCCTTGTGAGCTTAATCTTGTGCAGGTCTTGTACAGATAATCACAGATGCCAAGGTTTCAAGAGGGTAAGAGCTGTCATGCCTGGAGGATAGCATTCCACCCCAGCCCTGCTCTAATTCTGAGTTTCCTTTTGGGTGATTATAGACTGGCAGTCCTTCCTTGGGGAGCTGCTGAGAGTTGCCTACAGTAATATTGTCCTAGGTGACCATCCAATAACAGACAGCCATTCAATATTCTGGTAGGGTGGCTGCCACTGTAATATAAGCCATTTGCCATTACCTGACATGGTTCAGGCTAGGCTGTACTTTTAGTCCACAGTCATTCTTTGTGCTCTGTGCCTTTTATATATGACACTCTTGCTTTAGTGTAGAAGATTTTAATCCAGAACATGGCTGCTCTGGCAAGAGATCACATCCAAAGACCTTCTAGGTCTCTGTCATCTGCCTGGAATATAGACACACCTTTAATCTTAGAAGACAGAGGCAAGCAGGTCTCTGAGTTCAAGGCCAACCTGGTATAGAGCCACTTTCAGGTAAGGCAAAGCTTAGGTCCAGGTCTTCTGCTACACATCTTTAATCCCAGCATTCATGAGACAAAGGCATGCAGATCTCTGAGTTATAGTCAGTTATATTCAGTCAGTTCATGGAATTCAGAGGCAGTTTTACTGTGAGAGTTTTACAGAGAGAGATGGAAAAGAAATAAGCTAAACAAGGTAGAGATAGAAGGACCCAGAGAATGAAAAGGACCAGAAAATTAGAACAGATTGCTAGAATTAGTTTGAAGCCAAGCAAGGCAATTCAGTGAGGAGCAGAAAGAAGACAGTTTGAACAAATTCTCTTGGAGAGGAATTTTGAGCTATTCCAGAAAAACTGAGTTGAATCAGCCAACAAGAACTTAAAAAGAACCAGAAAGGGTAAACTTACTCAGCAGTAAGCCTCAGAGGCTAAAAACCATTCTAGGCCTTGATTAGATTGTATCGAGGCTAGAAGCTTCTGGGACTAGGCCTAGGTTAGCAGACAGAGGCAGTAATCTGCCAAGATTACAATTACATCAGGCAAATAAAAGTTACTTTTAAACCTTAGAGTCTTGAATTTTTATTATTTTCTGGCACATAGAAGAATTCATAGTGTAAGTGGGTTTGTGTAGGAATGTTTTCTTTTGCTTGACACTAGTCCTCTGGGGTCTCTTAGCCTTGGGTTTAAGGCTTGCATGGCTTGTCCCTCTGATGTGTAGAGTTAGGAGAGAAGCTGGCGCCTACATTCACTTCCAGCTACAGTGATCTTCACTTCTGCCTGCCCCTGTGAGAGGTTTACTTCTGACTTGAAATCTTAGAGCAATAATAAACCCATATCTTCCCACGTTCCCTCTTCATTCATGACTGAGGAACTTGGTGGGACCTCAAAACTGAAGAATATATTTGGCTACCATAGTGGTTTTTTAAATTAGAAATATAAATCACACACCATAGAATTTACTTGCCAAAGTGCTCAGTTTAGGTGTTCTTAAAGATAGGCACAATAATGTTACTATTAACATTTTAGAAAAGTTCCATCCCTTTCCCTCATAAAATCCATGCACATTAACATGTCCATTTCCTCCAACCCAGACAATCACTAATCTCCCTACATTAATATGCCCATTCCCTTCAGCACAGACGTTAACTAATCTGTCTTCTGTAGTTTGTCTATTCTAGTGACTTCAAATAATGGATTTAGGAAGTGGAAGTAGTCCTAAGCAAGCGATTGCAGTCCTGTGTGGATGTGTGCTTTTGATATGGGAATGGCCATGCCAAGGGCCCTATAGTCTTGGGCTCAGAGGAATGGCAAAGCCTTCCTGGGACTAAGTATGAATGCTGACAGTGGATGCAGAAAATGCCCACCATGGGCTTCTCCTTGAAAGATGTTCATGCCCTGAAGACTCCTCCCTACAGAGACTGCTCTTAGTGAGATTTGCTACTCTTCTTTCCTTGAGCCGGCTCTAGAGCACAAAGTCTGCATCCTTATTTATGTGTTTGTAAGAATCCTACCTACTTGTTCAGCTGCAGGAAACAAACCTGCCTCTCTATTCAACTCTATATAATAAAATGTTGAGCTTTCTTGGAGCTGCATTTTCTCCAGCAAATAGTACACACCACCTGACCCCAGATCTTCTGTTTGTCTGTCTGTCTGTCTGTCTGTCTGTCTGTCATTTTTATTTTATTCCTTCACTGCCCTTAGGTAGGTCAAGGTCCTGAAAACCATGCGCAGATGCAGCAAATGGCATCATTAGAAAACGTAGTCATTATGATGGGTTCCCTCGCTTAGCATAATGCTTTCAGCAGTCATCCATTTACTAGTAGCTCATTCCTTCTTTATGGCCAAGTAATAGTCTGTAGTAAGATTATGTCATGTTTGATTTATTGGTTGCTTGGTGGCCCTTGGGATTATTTCTTCTTTTCGACTATTATAAATAAAATTGCTATAACCATTCATATACAACTTTTGTTTGTTTGTGTGTGAATATACATATATATTCATTTCTCTTAAGTACACGTTTAGAAATACAATTACTAGGGTTACAGATATATGGGGTTTGTTTTTATAATTCTGTGGAACCGAAAGTCTATTTTCAAAATGGGCTATATCACTTAACATCCATCTCAGCTGGGCGTGTGAGCTCCAGAGCCATCACAGCTTAGCAAACACTTCTGTTACCACCTTTTCCATCATAGGCACACCAGTAGGCATGTAGGCATGATGTGGCAAGGAGACTAAAAAAAAACAACAAGCTTTTTATTATAGTTTCTTTCTGCTTGTTCTTTTTTGAGTTTTAAATCATTTTATATTTATATTTATAAAATAATCTCTTATCCTTTATCTCTAAGTCCTGCAAAACTTCTCAGATTAAATCTTATTGGCCATTTTGTAATATCTCCCTAATTATTTCTTATTGAACCACTAGATATGTTCTCATTCTCACTCCAAATTTAGCAGTTTGGGATCTGCTTCTCAGAACCATACAAAGCTGCTAGTTTAAATGAGGAAGCAGTAGCCATTTTGTACTACTCAGATGGTGTCTTTTTTTTTTCTTTTTCAAATTTCATTCCCCCTTCTTCTCTCTCATGCACGAGCATGTGCACACACATACATACACACACACACTCACACTACTCTACCTCCCAACACAGTATCCTCTGGAACAATTTGTTGAAGGGGTTGAGGAAACTTCTTGCAGAGCCCTCTAGCTTCTTGAAGGATTTTTTTTTTAATTGAGCTATGTCATAGAAACAGAGTTATAGAAAGTGTTTATCTTTGTGGCGGGTTTGATTTGCTCTTCTCGAGTCCTGAGTTGACTTGGGATCAGGCGATGCTGCTCATTCTTCCATGAGTGGATCTCTTTCAGTTGGGGCAGCTTTCCCCTGGGACTGTACAGTACTCTGCTCAAATGTTTCCACCCTTGTCAAAGAGAAATGGGGTAGACACATTTCCTGTACCTTCTGCTTTGCTTGCTCAGGTCTTTACCTGTATGTGTGAGGTTGCGGGTATGTGAAGATGTCCTTAACAGCTTTGTTGAAAACTTTTTTCCTTCATCAACTTGTATTCAGGCTAATGTCCATCCCAAGGAGACCCAGGGCTCTTCAAAGCTGAGCTGTGCCCTTGCTGCCTGACCTGGGAACGTAGGTATGCCTAGGCCTGACTAGAGTTATTCCTTCAAAGATTGTTTGGAAGGATCTGATAAAATGGTCATGGAGTTTGGAGACATAGCTCCTCCTGGCCATTCTCCTGTAATGGCATGTAGTCAGTCTCTCGGCATCTTCTAGGGAGATACCCAGGCTCTCTGGAATCACAATAATGAGGAGTCTTTTAAACAAGCCTTTTTCACACCTACTGCCTACCTTTGGGTTCATCGTTATGCTGAAGGTGTTTTCCTAGGGAGACATGACACATACATCTACTCTCCCCAGAAGAGGAGCCCACAGATGCCCACCAAAGTCCATCTTGGAGAACCAATGAGTTTTATTGGGGTCACTTACAGAAATTTTGGTGAGAGGTTACTTAGAAGAGCAGAAATGACCCAAAGACACGTGTATCACCAAGGCCCACCCCAGCATGAGTGACAGGTCACAGAAGCTGGGAAACCCGGAGCACACTGCACAGCCTGCAGGCAGCTCCCCAGGTTGGAGATTGTGCTTTCCAAGTGATTCTGGTCTAAACCTCTTGCAGGAAGATAGCCTGCTTTCTGTTTCTTCCAGGCTGCTGGTCTGGTCTCAGCGTCTTCTTTGCAGCTTTTGCTTCCTCCTGTCTGAGAGCTACCCTTGGCTTCTATTGCTTGCTCTGTCAGGGAGGGGCCTAGTGAATCTGGTCAGTTTCAGGGATTTTTCTAAAGCAATTTTGAGTTGTTTGCTATCCTAAGGAGTTCCCTGCAGGATGGAATGTTTTAATCTAGAAGGGAACTGTTATCTAGCAAGGTCTTAAAGGCTGATAATGCACAGTACCATTCTCATTCAGCCCTGGCAAGTCAACCTGGGCATCGGGATGGCTAACCTTCATTGACAGCTTGACTGGTTTTAGAGTCACCCAGGAGATGCTGAGTACATGAAAGCAATGACTTCAAAGGAGAGATTCTTTTTTAATCTATTTTGACTCATAGTTTCAAGGCTCAGTCCATCATGGCATGGCGGGTAGTACATGGTAGTGTAGAGGAGTGTGAAAAGAACCTATGTGGGTATCTCCATTTCCTATCTCCATTGCTGGGTCCCTTAGTGGACAGGAAGTGTGGAGGTGAGGGCGGGACAAAGGGACAGGATGGAGGGATGAAAGGCAAATGAAGAAGCTGGTCAGAAGATGTCCACTTAGTTGATTGTTGTTATTTGTTTCTTTTGAGACGAGGTCTCTGTATGTAGCTCAGGCTTGCTGGGAACTCATGGTCTCCTGCCTCAACCTCTGAGTTCTGGGATTGCAGGTGCATGGTATCCCACTCAGCTCCATCCTTCATATATTTAAATGAAGCACACAATTAGAACCTTTACTGTAGTCATGTGGCCATAGCCAGCAATGGTGTCCCCACTCTTGAAATCCTCTATCCGGGCTCTGCCGCTGCCTATGGTCTTATTTCCTCTTGGCCTCTGTATCAGAACTATAGATTATTTGGCATCTCTCCCCAGGACCTGTGAGATGCTTCCTTGAAAAAGACTCCATAGTCCAAGTTGTGTTTGGTTATAACCATGTGCTGGTCACAAGTCACTGGCTCTTTCTCCTTTTCTTTTCTTTTCTTTCCTTTCCTTTCCTTTCCTTTCCTTTCCTTTCCTTTCCTTTCCTTTCCTTTCCTTTCCTTTCCTTTTCTTTTCTTTTCTTTTTTCTTTTCCTTCCTTCCTTCTTTCCTTCTTTATTTTTTCATAAATGATCTGTTTATTTTCTGTGTGTGTCTATGTTTATGCACCACATATGTGCCTGGAGGCTGGAAAGGAGGGTCAGATCCTCTAAAACTGGAGTTCCAGGTAAATCACTCCATGGGTCCCAGGCAAGAACGCCGTGTACCCTTAACCACTGAGTCATTTCGTTGTTAGAAAATCTCATCTGTTTTGTGGTGATTGATTTGATGTACCAACTTGACTGAGTCTCAGGTTGCCCGGCTATTTGTCGGATACCTTGAGTGTATCACTGAGGGCACTCTTAGATGATGTTGTATTTAAAGCAGTGGGGGTTGGGGTGGGGAGAAGAGTCTATTTCCTTGCCTAGGATGGGAGGGACACATCTAAAGTTGAAGGCCTAAATAGAACAAAAAGGCCAAGTAGAAGAGAAGCCCTCCTTCCTGGTTGTCCTTAGACTTGGACTTACTTTTCCTGTCCCCAGAGTTGAACTGGAATATCAGTAGCCTCTGGATCTTGAGCCTGCTGGTGTTTGTACCGAATCTACACCATTGACTAAGTGCCATTTCTTGGGTCTCCAACTTCCTGATTTAATCTTCAGATCGTTGTTTTTGTTTTCTTTTTTCTTGGATATTTTCTTTATTTACACTTCAAATGTTATCCCCTTTCCAGGTTTACCCCCTCCCCGAAACCCTCTATCCCATCCTCCCTCCTTCTGCTTCTATGAGGGTGCTCCTCTACCCACCCACCCATTCCCACCTCACCACTCTTGGTTCCCCTACACTGGGGCATCTATCAAGCCTTCATAGGACCAGGACCTCTCCTCCCCTTGATTAATAACAAGGCCATCCTCTGCTACATGTGCAGCTGGAGCCATGTGTACTCCTTGGTTGATGGCTTAGTCCTGGGAGCTCTGGGGGATCTGGTTGGTTGATATTGTTGTTCTTACTATGGCATTGCAAACCCCTTGAACCCCTTGAACTCCTTTAGTCCTTTCTCTAACTCCTCTATTGGGGATGCTGCACTCAGTCCAATCGTTGAATGTGAGCATTCGACTCTGTATTTGTCAGGTACCTCTCAGGAGACAACCATATCAGGCTCCTTTTAGCATGCACTTCTTGGCATCCACAATAGTGCCTGGGTTTCGTAACTGTATATGGGATGAATCCCAGGTGGGACAGTCTCAGTTGGTAAAACACTAGCTTCACCATGAGCATGGGGATCTGAATTCGGATGCTGAGGACCCTTGTGAAGTGCCAGGTGCAGGGTTACACAGCTGTACCACCAGTGCTTCAGAAGTAGAGACAGGAGGATCCTTGAAGTTCACTGACCAGCCTAGCCAAATCAGTGAGCTCTAGGTTCAGCAAGAGTTATCTCAAAAAAAAAAAAAAAAAAAAGGTAGAGAGTGATTGAAGAAGACAGAAGACAGCCAACAACTCACACACATGTACACACTTATCTACATACACCTACATGAAGTCATAAATCACACACACACACACACACACACACACACACACACACACACACACACACATCTAAATGAATTTTGCAGCTCATCAGTCTGTCAAACTGTGTGAGCCCATTCCTTATCATAAGCAGATATCGTACACCTCCTCTGACAGCTTCTGTTTCTCTGGAGACCCTGGGGTTGAGTCTGCACTTGTTTGCTGGAAAAGTTCTGGAAGGTTTGCTATTCCTAGCGTTTTCCGGCCTTACTTTTCAGAGCTTCCCTGAATGCTTTTGTTATTAATGAGTTTCTAGGAGAAAGAGAAGCACCCCAGCATTGCACATGTTTATCCCCAAAGTCCATGAAGGCTTCCAAAGCTGTGAAGAGCTGTCCTGTTCTGCCTGCCCCTCTACTCTTCCCACAAACCTTTCCCTTCCTTCAAGCCATTACTCTCAGCCTCTCTCCTCTCTCTCTCTCTCTCTCTCTCTCTCTCTCTCTCTCTCTCTCTCTCTCTCTCTCCTCTCACTATAGTTGCTACTCTGGGTCTCTTAGAAAAGCTCGATCCATTTCTGTGCTTTTGGATAGTTAAATGCCAGCCTCGTCTCCCCTCAAAACCTGTCATTTTCCGTTTTGTCCCACTCACTGACCCTGTAAATGGCATTTGATGCACAAGATCTGGGACAGTCATTAGCTTAAAATGACTTTAAAAAAAAAAATCGTTCATAGCTCTGAATCATGTCTTTGAGGGGAAAAAAGGCACCCCACAGTAAATTCCCTGAGACCCTTGCCTGCCCAGCTGGAGTCTGATTGCAGGAGAAAGCAGGCTCTGAGTGACAGGCTGTGTGCACCCTAGGTGAGAGACAGAGCGCCCCTGCTGCCCTGAAGGCAGGCTTCCAGGACCTGTGCTTTCCTCTTGTTTCTCTAAAAATGACTTTCACCTTTCCTCAGAAATTTCCAAAACAAAAATTCCATGTATTTCCTGTTCCAGTGGTAGCAAAAGCAAAATCTGCAGAGGAAGACAGCACACAGGAATGTCTAATTAAGCTGTGTAGCATGCAGAGTGAACCATGTTGTGTCTAGGAATTGTCAGGGACTGAATTTGGTGAAAAGAGCAGGGGCCTTCGCTCTGCCTCTCCCCCCTCGCTGGTTCTTCCATTCTGTATGAAAATCTGAGACGCTCTGGAACCCCTTTTCATTATTTTCTCCTTTGATTTAGGAATGTTTGCTTCCTGAAGTGAAAAGGGCACATGAAAGACTATTACCCATTTGAGAAGGGAACACCCACATTAAGCCATGAATGTTAATATGAGAGGCACATCACCCCCTCTTTTCCCTTGATTCCCAGTTCCCATATGGCCATGTTAGATGCTAACCACCCCAACGTGGTTGCTGACTCAGAGACATGAGCCCCTTTGTTTCTGTTTGCGTTTTCTTTTAATCCATCTCCCAATCTCTCTCTCTCTCTCTCTCTCTCTCTCTCTCTCTCTCTCTCTCTCTCTCTCTCTCTCTCTTTCTCTCTCTCTGGGCTGCACTGATTCTTCCTTCAATCTTGGTTTGTTGTTTTGGTTTCTGGTCTTTCTTTTTCATTCTTTCCAACAGTTTCCCCGCTGGCTGCTGAAATAAACTCTCTGATCAGGTAAGTTGTCCACTTTTCCTGCTAAATCCTTGTTCCCACTAATCGCATTATTTTATCTTTGCAGAGTTAACATCTGTGTCATGTCTAAGTGCACCATTGCTTGGCTTGCCTCTTTATAGTGAGTTTTCCCCTGTCCCCTCCCCTTTTGCAAGACTACATTCTATTCTTGTTGTTGTTGAAAGGGAGACTATTTTGTGAAAGAAGATGGGCCAATGTTGGCTCCTGGGGCACATTTCCTAGTTAGGGGTTGAGGCAACCAGGGCATGGGTTCAGCTAATCTCATTTGCTGCTAAGTTGATGATGTTGGTTTGAATTCAAGAGATCTCTCTCAAGGGCTCTTGGGTTTGGAGACATGGACCCCAGCTGATCGCACGTTTGGAGGTGGAGGTGGGGTTATTTAGGAGTCCAGGCCTCTCTGGAGGAACTGTGTTGCTTGGGGTGGCCCTTGAAGGATTACAGCCAGGCTCCACAACTCCACTTCCTTCCTGCACTCTGATTCCTGAGGGATAAGGTAACCTGACCGGTTGCTAAGTTCCTGTCCCTCACCTTCCATGCTGTGGCGAATTGCACACCCTAAAGTACTTCTTGCCAGGTATTTGGTCACAGTGGGGAAAAAAATCATGAATATGGTTGTTCATCACCTAATAGATTTTCCACTCACCCACTACAAATAGAAGCATTACTTTTAAATAATGTGATTTTTTTCTAGTTATAAGTCATACAGTTTATTTTTTAAATATGAAAAATCCATAAAAATTAAAAAATAATTGAACTAATATTTTTAAAGTAGCTGAACCCAAGTTAGTCTGATAGTCTTAATGGCTGTATTATTTTGTAGTCTGTGTGTGCACAGTTATTGCCTGTATTTGAATATATATGTGTGTATATATATATATATATATATATATATATATATATATATATATATCCAATGTTATACATATATACAATGATATATATTACCTATTCATATATCTAATGAACATATATAATATATTTATTCCTAGCCTTCTAAAACTCAAACACATATTTATGATCAGAGTGTCAGTATCATACTATATATTTTTCTGTCCTGATCTTTAAATACTTACCAATGTATCACAAGTATTTTCCCATGTCATCAAAACTCATTATATTTTTAACGGCAGGATAACATTCTATTTTATAGCCGTGCCCTGATTAGATGTAAACCTTTTGTGTACTTGGGTTGTTTCCTGTGTCCCCGTATTGTAAAGAATATCATGATGAACTGCTCTGTGTATAAATCTTTATGTTTTTGATGACTTTCTTAGGACCTATTCATGGAAGTGAAAATTACTGATTCAAAGAGGATGAAAGTTTTTATGGCTCATGACAGATATTTACAAATCATGTTCTTTAACAAACAATGCTGCCACCAGCAGTTATGATAATCTAAGTGTTCCTCCACCTCACAACATTGATACTGATACTTCTGATAATCCTTGTCACTGGCGAGTCCAAGAGCATGTTTTTCCATTTCTTTGTTTAATGCTGGGCCTGAGCTTTTCTCATTTCTTTTCACACCATCTGCATTCATGTTAATGGGGCACTGCTTGATGGTATTTGCCTATTACTTATTTCATCTGTATGAGAATTTTGTCTGCATGTATGTCTGTGTCCCACATATATGACTATGGCCTCTGAGGCTAGAAGAGGGTGTTGGATCCATTGGAGCAGTAGTTATAGACAGTTGTGAGTCACCATGTGGGTGCAGGGAATAGAATTTAGATCCTCTGGAAGAGCAGCCAATGCTCTTAACCACTGAGCCATCTCTCAAAGCCCAGTCTGGTTTCTCAGGCTGTGTAATAAATATTTGACAATCTGCTTCCTTCTGTCTGATTTTCAGGAGTATTTCCCCACTCAATGTGACTCTTATATTTCTATAGGGTTCTTGTTGTTTCCCCTCGTAGTTTAAGACACTTGGGGTCATAGTTAAGATTTTATTGTGGAGATTCAGAAGGGTGTAATAGTACCCTCTGGTTGTGGTTTAACTCTGTATTGCTGATCTGACTGATTTTAATTTTAACTTAACACAAGCTAGAGCTATCTGAAAGGAGGGAACCTTAACGGAGACAATGCCTCTATAAGATCCTGCTATAGGATATGTTTGTAATTAGTGATTGCTGGGGGGGAGGGCTCAGCTCATTGTGGGTGGTGCCATCCTTGGGCTGGTGGTCTTTGATTGTAAAAGAAAGCAGGCTGAGATATCAGCTCCTTTCTCTAAGTTCCTGCCTTGTTTGAATTTCCTGTCCTGACATCCTTCAGTGATGGGGTACAGCATACAAGGTAAGCAGAATAAACCCCCTACTCCTCCAACTAGCTTTTGGTCATGGCATCTCATTGCAGCAATAGAAACCTTAACTAAGACTAGTAACGACTACTACAAACCTTAACTAAGACTAGTAACGACTACTACTGCTTACTATGCTCAGCTGTTTATTTTCCCAGCTGCATCTTCTCTGGTGAAATGCCTTAGACTTATTTGCTCATTTCTATTGGATTGGTTATTTGCTTATTATGTTTTGAGAGGTTATTTATTCTTAATACAGTCCTCTCTGCTATGTGCAAATGTTTTCTTGAAGTTTGTGCTTAAATTTGCATCCTGTAAACTATTTTTTGCAGCACAGCTCTAGTGTTGGAGAGGTGTGATTTATTGTGTTTTTACTTAACGGACTCTGCCTTTGGGGTTGTACCTAGGAACTCCTTGATGCAGGATCACAATAATGATCTAATTTGTTTTCATCTAGAAGTTTTATGCTCTTAGGCTGTTCGTTTAAGCCTATAATCCATTTGGAGTAAAAATTTATATAATATGAAATACATTTGAAAGTCAACTTCCTTACTTATGGATATCCAGAAGTATTCGAAATGTTATTCTTTTTCCTAAGCCTTTGTGACTTTGTAAAAGATGATTCGAATGCAATTGCGTGGATCTACTCCTGAACTCATCTAGTTCCTTGACTATGTGTCCTAGCGTTTGCCCTTGTTATTCATTTCTTAATTGTGAATTGTGCATTTCAAGTAATCTTAAAACCAGGTAATAGGAATCTTCTAATTTCATATTAAAACGTGTTTTGACTATTCTTTTGCCTTTTCTTTTCTATATAAATAAAGGAAATACTTTGTGATATTCTCAGAAGATTGTTATCAGATGTTCACAGACACAACATTTGTCTCATGACCAGTTTAGGGAAATAATATTCTCTCTCTCTCTCTCTCTCTCTCTCTCTCTCTCTCTCTCTCTCTCTTTCTCTCTCTCCCACCGCCTCTCATGTGTCTGTGTGGGCCACATGTCTAAAGGTGCCTGTGGAGGCCAGAGAGGGCATCAGATACTGTGTAGCCTGAGTTATAAACGTTAGCACCAGGACACTCCAATTCCCACCTATGTGACCCTTGACCTGCATTGCCTGGACAACGACCTTCAATCCCACAATCCACCTGTCTCCACCTTCAATGGTGTGACTTCATTTTCCGTATAAATTAGGAAGTCACCTCCTCCTCGCTCTCTTTTTCTTCTCTCTCTTCTCTCCCCCTCCTCCCCGCTGTCTCTCTTTCTCCTCTTCTCTGCCCCTGCCACCCGCTCAATAAACCTCTTCCACGTGGAACCTCTTTGGCCTGGTCTGCTGTTTGGTTAATCCACCCAAAACATATATAGATATGATATTTTTCATATCAATAAATGCTAGAGAGTCACCAGATGTGTGTAGTGGAACCAAAATTTGGTCCTCTGGAAAAACAACAAACACTCTTAACTGCTGAGCCATTTTTTTAGATCCTAACATATTATATTTAGTTTGTAAAAAGGGGATATATATCAATTCATTTGGGTTCTGTTTGACTTATTTCTTCAGTTTTGTTATAGTCTAAATTCAAAACCTACATATTTTTAGTTAGATTTATACCTACAAATCTCAAACATTTTTTAATAAACAGTATGTTTGATTTCCAGCTGTTCATTGCTACTATATAGAAACATGATTGATAGTTGCATATTGATCTGACATCCTAGGACTTTGTTTAACTAATTTGCCTTTAGCATCTTGTATAAAGACTATAATCTCTGAATAAAAACAATTGGATTTCTTTCTTTCCAATCTATAGTCCTTTCATTTATTTTCTTGCTTCAATACGCTATGAATTTTCACAATGTTCAGTAGGAAGTCGGAGTGAATATTCTTTCTTTGTTCCTTGTCTTGGGAGAAGGCATTAAATCTTCCACTGTTAAGTATGCTTGCTGCAGGTGGTTCATAGATGTAGTTTATCAGATTAAAGAAGTGCCCTTCTGTTCCTAGTTTGTTGCCAGTTTTTGTCAAATATTGACTTTGAGCTTTGCCTAACTCTTTTACTGCATCTATTGATATGAGCATATGGGTTTTCTTAACCCGTGAAGCTGATGAATGACACTGATTGGTTTGTGCATTACGAGTACATCCTGTACTCCCAGAATAAGCTACAATTGACTGCATTCTACTTAGAACATACTGATAGAGTTGATTTGTTAACAGCTGAAAATTCCTGTATTTTCTCCTTTTCTGGTGTCTTAAAATATTCCTGTTAAAAATCCATATAGAGCTGGGCGTGGTGGCACACGCCTTTAATCCCAGCACTCGGGAGGCAGAGGCAGGCGGATTTCTGAGTTCGAGGCCAGCCTGGTCTACAAAGTGAGTTCCAGAACAGCCAGGGCTACACAGAGAAACCATGTCTCAAAACAAACAAACAAAAAAAGAGAAAAAAATTCATATGTAGAGAGTATTTTGAATATATATCTCCTACCTTATTCCTCACCACTTCTCTCCATTTCCCCTCATTCCCTTCCATTAGTGTCCTTTGTTCCCCTAGATGCTTTCATTTACTATATTCATTTATGATTTTATGTGGTTATATGAAGTCTAGGACCCACAAATGAGAGAAAACACATTGTATTTTCTTTCTGAGACTGACCGAACTTGTCTAATATGATTACCTCTAGTTGCCTCCATTTTCTGCACACATCAACGCTTCATTGTTATTTATGGCTGAAATAATTCCACTGTGTATGGACACCACATTTCCCCCCATCCATCCCTCTGTTGTAGGATACTCAGGTTGGTTCTGTTGCCTTGCTGTCGTGAGTGGTAGTGCCTAGAACTCTGAAGAACATGGTAAATGTCTGTGTGATATGTGGCTGAATTAGTTTTCTCATTGCTGTAATAATATACCTAACATGAAGCACATAAGGAAAGAAGGAGTTTTTTTGTTTGTTTGTTTTTTTTTTTTTTTTTTTGCTTTACAGTTCAAAACTACATGGATCATGGCGGAGAAAGCGTTACTAGCCTTTGTGATTTTCTGTAAAGGTTTCTGCTTGCTTTAATGAAACCACCCTTGATATAAGAGGTAGGAGCTACACTATCTATGCACATAAGAATACATTTTAAGAATGCAGGAATGAATTGTAGTCTAGTAAAATGACTACAGTAGATTATCTTCTAATATTCATAATTTCACCCAGGTAGTTGTATAGGTTTCTAGTACCAGGCATAGTTTCCCTCCTATTGATTGGACCTTATGTAAAATTATCTGATGGTTACTGCTAAGATATGAGTGACACCATTGTACCCTTAAAGATATCTTGTCATGCTGATCATTGTTACAAGTCATTGACATCACAGATGGATAGATTATTGAAGTTATGCCACTTGGGGTTTCAATGCAGTCCACAAAAGTTATAGAGTGTCTAACAAAACCCCCAGTATCAAGCATGAGAAATTTCCATTGAGATGTGGACAGAGTATTCTAGGTGACTCTCAAAACAATATAAGCTACTGCTATTGTAGCCACCCGCAGCTACAGGAATCAGGTTCCTGTAGGGGAGGTTGGGGCTGTATGGGAGGAAAGAAATAAGGAGATCTAGACAAGATACTGAACAAGGCCCCTGAGTTTACTAAGAATCTGAGCTTATAAAGGGAGAAGGCCCATCCCCCGCCATGCCAGGCTCTAGATGCTTTGTGGCCAGGCTGTCAGCACTTGGTCACCAGGGCTATTGCTATTCAGGAATGTCTCGGAAAGACAGGTTCAGCCTCTCAGAGTCTTGGAGAAAAGCACAGAGGTGGCAGAACAATAGACCTATCTAGGTTGGAAGACTCCACTCTAGGTGGTCTCGTTCTCAGGGGCAGAACAAGTCTGAGCCAGCCTGATCTGGGCTGGGGGAGGCTACATGCTAGTGCTATTGCTATTTGTTGCCTTTTGTTGTTGAAGACACCACACACTTTAACCCAGGACCTAGAAGAGTTGAGCTGGATCTAATCTGAAAGCCTTCTTCTTGAGGTCTGCTACTATAATTCCAGAAAGTACTATGTAAGGTTTTAAGGGAGGGTATGATCAATGAATGATCTTTTTGATAGGTTCTTGAATTCAAATGTGCAATTATTCTATTCAGATTGTGTTTGTGAAGTCTTACCAGAAAGACTGACCTATAATTTTCTTTTGTGTCTTTCCTTGGTTTTGGTGTTAGGGTAATAGTGGCTTCATGAAAAGGGGTTTGGTCTTTTTTTTTGTTCTATTATGGAATAGTTTAAAAGGCATTATTGTTAATTCTTTAAAGGGCTGTCAGAATTAAGCAGGGATTCTATCTGGACCTAGACTTTTTATTTAATGGGTTAAGTTTTTTCTTTGCTTCAATCTTGTTTATTATATAATTTATTTATCTCATCTTGGTTTAATTTTGGTAGATCAAAAGCATCTAGAAATTTGTCCATGCATTTTAGTGTAAGTTTTTAATAAATCCTAACAATTTCCTGAATTTCACTGTATCTGTCCTAATGTACCCCTTTCATCTCTCATTTTATTAACTCTATTTTGATTAGGTTGGCTTCAGTTTTGTCAATCTTGATTTTCAAAATACTAACACACTGTTACATTGACTTTCATAATTATTTTTGTTTTCATTTAACTAATTTCTGTCCTAATCTTAGTTATTCCTTTCTAATGATTTGGTATTTGGCTTGTTCTTGTTTGTCTAGGGCCCTAAAGTACATCATTAAGTTATTTATTTGGGTTTTCTTTCTTTTTTTTTTAATGTAGGTACTTAGAACTATAAACTTCCCTCTTATGATAGTTTTCATTGTATCTTATAGGGTTTGGTATGTTGTTTTAATTTTCACTTGACTGTGAATTTTCATTTGATTTCAAACTTTTTCTCTTGATGGCCTGTTTAGTGGCTATTTAATCTCCATGAGTTTGTATATATTTTAGAGTTTCTCTTGTTCTTGATTTGTAGTTTTATTCTGTTAAAATCAGACAGATCGCAAGGCATTATTTCAACTTTTCTATATTTGTAAGATTTGCTTTGTGTCCTGATATAAGGTTTATTTTAGAGAACATTCCATGGGCATCTGAGAAAAATTTTGTAGTGTTTGGATAGAATTTTCTGAAGATGTCTTTTAAGTATTTTTTGATCTGTGATGTCATTTAATTCAGATGTTTCTCTGTTCTTTGTTGTGTTGACCTGATGATGATTTTCATACAAAGAAATAAAATAATAGATAACTGACTATAAATTAATAAGAAATGAAGGAATAAAATTGTTTCCATTTGTTGACATGGTCTCATATATAGGAAACCCTAGAGACTTCATAAAAATATGTGAGAACTGATAAATTCAGTAAAGTTTCAGGATACAAAAATTAACATATAAAATCAGTGGTACTTCTAGAAGTTATAGTGAAATGTATACAATAACCATATTTACAATAGTAACAATGAAAAATAAACTTGTCTGTGTTTAATGGACTTGAAAAATGTATTTATTGAAAACAGCCAAACCGCAATGAGTAAGTTGAAGAAAACAAAAAATAAATGGAAGGAGAATTGGAAGACAATACGTGCTCATATACTATTAAATGTCCATTGTACCCAAAGTAGGCTGCAAATTTAATGCAATCCCTACAAAAATCCCAGTGTCGTTTTACACAAAAGTAGAAAAAATTCTCTCAATTCAAAGGAATAATAATAAAAAACCCCAAATAGCTAAAATAATTTTTGAGGGAGAACCAATCTGGAAGCACCATGTATCCTGATTTATCTCTTTGTAAAAATAATTATGTCATAATTTTTAACAATAAAGTTTTATTTCAAAGCACATGCAAGTGCACTTTAAAACATAAAGATACTATAATCAATATAACACAGCAGTGACATCTATAATCAATCAACACAGCATGGTAGTGAGATGTCAATATATATACATACAATGTTATACCATTCAGCTTTTAGAAGGAGGCTGTTGGCTATTTGAGGCAGCATGTGTAAACCTGGAAGTCAGTAAGTGCTAAATGAAAGAAGCCAGGCAGAGAAGGACAGACAGCTCTTCAGCGTGAAATCTGAGAGTAGGAAACTCACAGAGGGGGAGAATAAAACAGCAGTTTCCCAAGGCTGGAACAGGAGGAGAGGGAAAGAATATGGAGTTTGTTGTTCAAAGGTTATGAAGTTTCAGCAAGAGAGCAGAAATACATTTGATATTTAGTGGACAGGAGGTGACTGGTCAATGACAATGTGCATTGCAAAATTTTTAGCATTGTAAATTTCAAATGTCTCACAAAAATGATAAATAAGAGGACAGGTTTGCTAATTAGCCACAGTCATCCTTACCCCCTCACACAGGTTTGCTAATTAGCCACAGTCATCCCCACCACCACACACACCGATTATGCTACGCATAGTCATGACTGTGTAAAGATATTTTAAAAACTGGTATGTCATTGACATTGATTAAAAAAATGTCATTTCTTTTCCAATTCAGATGTATGGTGTATGGAGTTGTTCTTCATTATCCTTTGGACATCTTAAACTATTTGTCATCATGTCCACTTTTGTCATTTTTAAAATTGGGAGCCTGTGTATCTGTGTGTTTCCATTTCTGTTTACTATGGCTAGAGGACAACTCATTTCATTGACCTTTCAAAGAATTGGTTTTCACTTATATTGATTTTGATGTTTTCTGATATTTGCTTCAGCCCTTTTGTTTACTTCTCTCACTTTAATTTCTTTGTTTAGATTTTTTTCTTTTCCATAAATGCTTAAAGCAAATCTTATCATTCTTGTTTAGGGTTGATATTTTTTTCTAATATAATTTTTTGTCATAAATTTTGCTTGCCACAGCTCACACACTCTGATATGTTGTAGCTTCATTTGCTTTTGAACAAGTGTTTCTGAGATTCTCCTAAGACTTTGTTTCATCTGTGACCTTCTTAGATCTGTGTTGATTTACCTTTGAATATTTACAGGTTTTCTAGTTGTACTTCAGTTAGATTCTATGTAGTGACATTTTTGAGAATTTTGAAATTTTTCTTTCTTTAACAGTTAACACAGAAATATTATAAGAATGAGCTTTTATTTTAATTCCCGGTGTAGAGGTGCGGGCCTTTTTTGGACCATCTGTAGCAGCTAATGGTGATTTTCCTCATGTTCTAGGAGAAGCATCGTTTTACCAGCTGGAGACAATTTGTGTGATTGTGTGACACTTGGAATTCTGGGAACTTTTCAGAGGGTACCCAAATGCTAGGGCCCTGAGAAGGGGGGGGGGTCAATGTTTGTTGTTTAGGTTCATTGGTTGCAGTTTGTTAGTAGCCGTGGTCAAAGAAGAAACAATAGGAAAGAAATTAGATTCAGGGATCTCTTTCCCTCTATCCTTGGTTCTCTCCTATTCAGTGTTAGCGGTGGAACTGGGGGTCAGGGGAATAAAGGGTGGAAAAAAAGAAGAACCCACAAAGTAGCAGAGATTAGCTACAATTCTAGTGTATATCTCTGTAGTGAGAGGTCAGACTAGAGGCCTCCCTCACATGGTAGGGTGATGAGAAGAGTCTAGATTTTAAAGAGGAGTCCTTTCCAAAGAGAAAGATAAGAAAAGAGGCAGCAGGATTGGAAAGTTCAGAAAGGCACCAGTGTGATGGAAGAAGCAGTGTGTGCGGTGTGTGGCTACATCTTCTGGGTGATGCTCTACCTAGGGAAGGAGAGGTGGAAACCTCCACTGAAGATTATTGGTGTAGAGACAGATGGTCTTGCCCATAGGACTAGGTAACGTTTCCCACAAGCCTGGATCCAGCTCAGGATTCTGGTGAAAGCATGCCTGACTCTTTCGGTGAGACCAAGTCAGTGGTGGTCAGTTCCGTTTTTGTCAGTTCCCATGTTTCAGAAGACTGTGATCAGACGCCATGTCCCGGAGAAAACCCACTGTTCAAGACTGAGCTAATACACATTGTTATGAAAACAAGAAACAATCACAACGCTGGGAGCCTGTGGCCAACATGCCATGGCCAAGAGTGGGAGACAGCTGCAGGGAGCAGTTGAAAAGAGACAGGGGGTCAAACCTGACACTCTCAGGAAGTTCAGATGGCCGGAGGTCCAACTTGAGCTGAGAACTTTGGTTGGTAGACCAGCCTCAGGTGCTAGAAACTGAGCCCATTCAGGCTCAGGGATCTCCTGGCTTAAGATCAATGGATGGCATAACATTATTTCTTTGTTTTGGGATCATGTGCTTGTTTTTAAAATTATTTACTCATTTATTCTTTGACAGTTCCATTCATGTATGTAATGAAATTTCATTGGGAAAACCCCTTATCGGTTCCTCATTCTCTTTCCTTCCACTGTATCACTTGTTCACAAGAAGGCCCCTCCTACTTCTCTCTCTCTCTCTCTCTCTCTCTCTCTCTCTCTCTCTCTCTGTCTGTGTGTGTGTGTGTGTGTGTGTGTGTGTGTGTGTGTGTGTGTGTGTGTGAGATCCACCACTAGGTGGCTACCTGCTGTGCTGAAGGGTACCATGCTGAAACCAAGAGTCCCAGCAGAGTATTCACAACCTCATCCATTCAGCACTGGTGTGTGATGCCCAGTGAGTTTGAAAGTCCATCTGCCTGTGTGATCTCTGCACTGTAGGTCTCAGGGTGGTGTTTGCTTCTCCCACCCCCACCACACTTGGGAGACATCCCATGGCTAGAATGTTCATTAATGTAGGGAACATGAACTGAGGAACCTCAGGAGAATCTGCTCACCCCAAACTGCAAAGCAAAATGTGGTCAGTAGAGGCTCCTGATTTGCAAAGGCACAATCCTGAAAGGAAGATTGCCCAGGTAGGTACCCCACACAGCAGAATGGACAGCAGTATCCCAATAGCAACTACCCCTGCCCCAAGCTGGCTGACTCCAGTTTAAAGCACCAGATGGAGCTCATTCCAACATTTTGTCTTTACTTTTCATACCCTTATATTTCTACTCTTCTTTTAAAACTATACTCTTTGCAGTATTTTTAAAAAAATTCTTTACTCTTCTTTTACAGTCCAGACTTTACCCCCCTCCCAGTCCACCCTCCGACTGTTCCACATCCCATACCTCCTCTCTCCCTGCCCATCTCCAAGAGGATGTCCACACCCCCTACTCCATGCTACCTCCACCCCACCAGACCTCCCCACTCCCTGGGGCTCCAAGTTTCTGGAGGATTAGGTGCATCTTCTCTGACTGAGTCCAGATCCAGCAGGCCTCTGTCGGGGGCCTCATATCTGCTGGTGTATGCCGCCTGGTTGGTGGCTCAGTGTCTGAGAGATCCTAGAGTCCAGGTTAGTTGAAACTGCTCATCTTCCTATAGGGTAGCTCTCCTCCTCAGCATCGTCCAGCTTTTCCCTAATTCAGCCACATAGTATTTTAATTTTATTATTTAAAACAGGTTTTTATTCTATATTTAGTTGTCTTCTTGCATTTATCTAATATACATTTGACATAAAAAGCAGACGATAGGGAGAGGCATCTTAGAGGGAGAGGGAGTAAAGATAAGGAGAGCAATAGGGAGTAACTATGAAGAAGGCACAATGATATACACATATGGAAAAGCCACAGTGAAGTCCATTACTTGTATGCTAACTAAAGAATAAAAATTTAAATTGGAATGCAAAACAGTTTCTGGTTGGCAAGCTATCTCAGTGGGTAAGGGCTTTTTTGCCTTTGAGCCTGAAGACCAGAGTTCAAGACTGACCCCTACGTGCTGCTCTGTGACCACTAGTCAAATATGTGGACACACAAACACACACATACACACAGAGAGGCACATGCTTGCACATGTACATACACGTGTGCATATGCAAAATAAATAAATGTCATAAAATGTTTGAACAGTTTCAGATTTGTATTTTCCTATTAATGGCATGAAAGCAATAAAAGGTATGCCAACATAATAGAAAACATTGAGGAATCTGAAACAGTTTTGGATCCAAGTGCTTTGGACAATACACAACCTGACATTGTTAGGAAGTTTGACTGGCTATAGAGTTCTATCTTATTTATCAAAGCCCACCTTGCTAAAGAACTATGAGAAAACAGTAATGGCCACAGCCTTCCCCAAGACTTCTAATCTCTTGGTGATTTATGTGTTAGCTCGTAACCTCAGCTTTCAAACAGTTAATATCTTAAATATTTTGCATAAGTTTGAGTCTTAAAGTAGTTAAGCACCTTTTCCAAGGTTATATGTCTATTAAAAGACATAAATAGATTTTAAATATAAATTCTTAAAATGTGTCCAGAACACTTTGCTTTTAGAGTGAAAAGAATTCATCCTTGGGTATGAACTATTAATAAGCTCATGTAAAATATAGTTGGAAGGTGGAGAAAACTTTAACATCCATTTTTTTTTGTATTTGAAATTATATTTTAGTATTAGAAATAGCTACAGCTAAGTAGGAAAAACTTCATTGGGATGTTACACTGCTCAAGGACTGAGTTCCTGTAGCTATTGTGAGAGATATGAGCCAAGTCAGGAAAACCATGGTACTAAAATGAGATGGTTACTTGCAATGTAACATTCCTAAGTAAAAAGCAAAGAGATACATTTTCTAATATTTTTCTCCTTAGAAGTAGGAACATGGCTGACAGATATTTCTCAGCAAGTTCTTCACAGTGACTTTCCCATAGGGATGAGTTTTGAGAATATGTGTATTAAGTGAAATGAGCCAGTACTTTTGAATTATGTGCACGGTAGGGGGATTATCAGCTCATGTGATAATCCAGTTTTAGTTTTCTGAGGAGCCACCAAACTGTTTACTGTAGGAGCTGTATGATATTATATTCCAATCTGGCATCACCAAAGTGTCCTGCTCTACATATCTTCTGTGATTTGGCCATGGTTGTTTCCCCAAGAGGCTCATGTACTGGACTCTTGGCTCACAGTGTTGATAGTGTTGGTTGTAGAACCTTATGAGAAGTGCAGCCTAGCGAGTAGTTAGGTCATCAGAGTCAATATTGGAAGAAAGCAATGTAGAATTGTCTTTATATACATTAAATGTATAACATATTAAGTACATATATTTAAAAGCAAGACTTGCCCTTTGTAGGTAGGAGGTGGGGGTGGGAGAGGAGAGGTGGTGGCCTCCACATCATTCATTACCACTCTTACCTCCTCGTCTCTCTCCCTCCTCTTTCTTCTTCTTCTCCTTCATTTCTTCCTCTTCTTGTTCTTTGTTCTCATTCTTTCTGTTATTCCTTTCCTCCTTCCTTTCTGGGACAGGAACTAACCATGTAGCCCAGGATGGCCTCAAACTTACTTTGCTGCTCCAGCCTTGGCCTTCTGAGTGTTGAATTGTAGAGTTTGCTCCCATGCTTAGGTCTGGAGTATTATTTCACAAATAACATGTCTCCCTTTCATACACAACCCATCCAGGATGCTATCTGCTGTGATGTGAGATAGCCAGGAGGGGGCTTGTGAGAGCTGATGCCATACTTCTTGGATTTTTAGCATCTAAAACTGATCTAAACAAACATATCTCACTTCTGTATACATTACTCAGCCCAAAGTATTTTGTTATAGTAATAGAAGACAGACTAATATGACACCCTTATAATCACATTTTTAAAGCAAAGACTTCCTGATGGACATGCAGTTATAGCTCATTGTGACTGATTTTCATTCTTCTAATAATTACTGATAGTGTACATCTTGTCTTTGCTATTTATGTGTCTTCTTTGCAGAAATGAAATTCAAGTCCTGTTGCCCATTCATGAATCACGTTGCTTGTTCCTTGCTTTTCAGATGTAGGAGTTCTTTACATATTCTGGATATTAATTCTTTTTTTTAATATGCTTGCGATGTCTTTCTCCCATTTCAAGTGTTGCCCTTTCATTTATTGATCCTGTTTTGATGCTCAGAAGTTTTAAATTTTGAGGTAACCCAGATATAAGTGGAATCATGCATTGTTCCCTCTGTGATGGTTTCATCTCACAAATCATCATGTTTCTGAACAACATGCATCAGAACATGCATCAGAACATGCATCAGAACATGTCTATTTTTATTACGTGGGCTGTTGATAGTGTGAGCAAGAAAGCACTCTGACACTTTATGTATGGAAGCTCTCTCTCTCTCTCTCTCTCTCTCTCTCTCCCTCTCTCCTTCTAGACAGGGCTTTACTGTATAGCTTGGCTCTCCTGGAACTTGCTTAGTAGACCAGACTTGCCTCGAATGCAAAGATCCAACTGCTTTCTCCCAGGGCCTTTATATTTTCAGCTAATACCTTTTGGTCTTTTTTTCACAGTTTGAGTTCATTCTTAAATGTGATGTGAAAGTCTAGCTTCATTTTGCATATGGGTATTTTCTTTCTAAATTATTTATTTTTATTTTATGTATATGATATATATGTGTGTATACTGCATTCATGCCTGATGTCCACAGAGACCAGAAGGAGGCATTTGAGTACCCTGGAATTAAAGAGAGTTGAAAGCCACCATGTAGGTGCTAGGAATGAAACCCAAGTTTTCCGTAAGAGCAGCTAGTACCCTTAACTGCTGAACAAGCTGTACATCCCCAACAATGCTAGTTTGTTGTTGTTGTTTTGATTTAAAGATTTCTTTCTCTGTTAAGTGACCTTGTCACCCTTACCAAAAATCATTTGACTCATGGGGCTGGAGACATGGGTTGGTAGATGAAGCACTTGGAATACTAGTATGAGCATCAGATCCACACCAGCCATATAATTGCTGGGTATGTATGGTGGCTTGTTCATAATTTCACCATACATAGTAGACAGAGACAGAATGCCCAGAGACAGCCAGCTAAATAGACTAGTTTTACCAGTGAATTCTGGAAGATACCCTGCCTCAAAGTATATGAGAGTCACACACACACACACACACACACACATACACACACACACTCATACACACACACACACAGAGAGAGAGAGAGAGAGAGAGAGAGAGAGAGAGGTTGAGGGACAGAGAGAAAGAGAGAGATTGATTGATTAAGGAAGGCAACCTCTGGCTTCCACATGTATAGGCATATGTGTACATGTATACCTCCTCATGTGCCCTGACATACAAATATGTATATACATTACACATATACATACAAAATCATTTGATAGTATATGCAAGACTTTTATGAACTCTATTCTGTTCCATAGATCTACCAGCCTGTTTGCTAGAACCAGACTTGATTATTATAGTTTTGCAGTACATATTTTGAAATTAAATATGGGACCTCTTTTTCTTGTTTTTCATGAGTTCTCGTTTTTGCTGTTTGAAGTCTTGTAGATTCTACATACGTTTTGATATGTATTTTGATGCCTTTGCAAACATGTTGCTGAGATGGTGGCAGGCATTGTTGAGTCTCTGGATTGCTTTAGACATTTAAACGACACTAATTTCCAAAGTTCCCAAACATGGGATGAAAGTCTTCTTGTGAGTGTCTTCTTTCCATTCTTTTATCCACATACATGACATTTTTTATAATCATTATAGTTATAGTAATAGTACAAATTGAAAACAACTTCAGTGGGTGAGTAGTTAAACAAACTATGCCTATGGAAAGAACATCCTAGAACCAATAAGAAAACCTTAAGATAACAAATACTGAGAGAGAGAGAGAGAGAGAGAGAGAGAGAGAGAGAGAGAGAGAGAGCGCTAGGATTCCACAGAATGGAAATTATTGGGAGATTTTCTGATCAGAGCATGGTCCGGGCAGCAGTCAGGTCAGAAGGAGAGGCATATACATATATAGATCAAGACAAAAGTGATTTCACCCTAAATGAAATGTTCTTTGTTTAGTCATGTGCATTCTTATATTCCTGGTACTAGTGTGAAACTGTCAAGATATCACTAAATCCTTTTGTCCGACTCTGGTTTACTCAGCAACTGTGAGGGAAAATGTCGGGAGCCATCTAGGAGAGGCTAAATGCTAACCAGAGATGGTTCACTGTGGAGCTGTGATGACTGAGCCCTTGGAGGCTAGGCCTGAGGGACAAATCTGATTCCTGCTATTGATATGTCTTTTCTGTCATTATTAAGTTAATCTAACAATCCCTGGGCGTTAGCCCACCCTATTGGGCAGACTTTCTGCAGATTATCAAAGATGTACTGTCTTATAGTGATACTATACAGACAAAAAAATGATTTCTTTATTCCTAATGATGATTCTATGAGAATTCCCAAAATTATACTAGTGGTTTTTAAGCCTTTTATAAGAAGTACTGCAATTAGAGTCTTCTGTGATATGAAAGCTACAACTAGAACTCTGTCAGTTTTCACGTGGTGTCAGGAGTTAACTGTGCTGAGATAGAAAGCAGGCATTGATACAGATTTCCTACTTAGGAACACATTCCTCTAGGCTATAAAACAATTAACTAAAGGCTATTAAAAAGGAGGAGTGATTTATTGTAGCTACAAGGACAGAAGATAAAAATATTGACTAGGTTTACCTATACAAAAACTTCAATGTTAGCTTAGACATAAGAGTTATAGTTACAGACTCGAAATGAACCTGTGGAGCAGATAATGAATGTCTAGGTAGATAACTTGTCTTAATGAAAACATATGTAAATATCTCTGTGGTAAAGTTCTTATTCAATTTATGTTTTGAATTTCTGTTTAAACTTGTGAACTTTTGATCATTGGAATACCATGGGACCATGGTGTCCTGGAAAAGTCCTAAAACAAGGAACGATGACAATAGAAGAGAGCAGAAGAAGAGACAGAAGAGGAGTAGAAGCAAACTAGAGACGAGGAGCCAGGTAGATGAGGAGAAACAAGGAGCAGAAGCAGAAAGAGAGAATGAGCTGGGCAGATGAGCAGAGAGAAAGAAGGGGGGGGGGTCAAGGAGAACAGAGAGTAGGCAGGCTTCTTATCTTTTTACAGACAAGGATAGGGTTGGTTTTTTTTGTTTTTTCCTAACAAACTTGAACTTAGCAATAGAAAGATAGAAGCTTTCTCTTTCAGTTCATGATAAAAGTTGAAGCTCATTTTTCATCCAAAATGAGTGAGATCTTTCTGCACTGGTCCTTGGGCGTTTGCTCCATAAGCCATATGTAAGTATAGGTATGTGTGTGTAAGTATGCAAGTGAATGAGACAGGTAGTTAGTTCTGACATGAATGTGTGTATGAATGTATGTGTGTTTCTATGCATATTGGTATGTGTAAAAGTGCTTCTTTCTGAGAGCTTAACTTCACTAGCTGACAGGGAATTAGTGAACTTGAGCCAGGGCTGATATGGACCTGCAGGGTAAAGATCAAAGAATCACTTTACTTAACCCACCTATGCTTAACAATAGGTTATTAATTTGCCAGAGACCTGTAGCTTCTGGCATCCAAAGTTAAGACATATGGCATCTTAGAGTTAAGAGAGAGAATTAAGGTTAAGAGTTAAGTTTTCTGACATTTAATCAAGTAAAGAGAATTATAAAGTGAGAGTTGAGTTTTCTAGCGGTAACCAGGCACAGAGATTTATAAAGTAAATAATAGATAAAGAGTTAGGTTTCCTTAGTACTTAATGAAGCATAGAACAGTAATAAAGAGTTAAGATTTTAGCACAGAGCAATAAGAGTTAAGTCCCCAGTGCTTAATGAAGCACAGAACAGTAATAAGGATTTAAGTTTTTAGCACAGAAAAATAAGAGTTAAGTCTTCAGTGGTTAATGAAGCACAGAACAATAAGAAAAAGTTACATTTTTATCACAGAACAGTAAGATAGAGTTAAGTAGTAAATTAAAGCATAGAGAGGTATAGAAAAAAGAAGCCAGCTGTTATCAGCCACAGAATAAGTAAGAGAGTCTCAAGTCTCCAGAAGCTACCAGCGTCAGCATCCAGCGTTGTTAGAAAGTTACAAGTCCACAGATCATCAGTCTTTTGATCTGTATCCGCCCATCATCTGTGTCCACTTCAGTCTCTGGCAGGAAAAAAAAAACTGACCAGAGTTCCTCGGAGGGTGGGGGTGGAGGAGGAGGCAATCACAGTGATTCTGACTCAGCATAGCTTCAGTCATGTTGAATTTAACCTTGTGTTCAACAGAGAAAACAAGTGAACTGTGGGTGTAGAGATCTTGCTGGGTCCCCAGACAACTCTCCTGAAGCAAATAAATCCTCAAGTGTTGTACACTGAGAGGGCCACTTATATAACTTTTATGAAATGATAAAATGATAAACAGGAAGGAGTTCTGGTTGCCAGGACTTAAGGGTAGCATGAAGACAGAAGGAAGAGCGTGGGGTAGCCATGTGAACAGGAGGGACATTGTGGTCACGAAAGTATTCCAGATCTGAAGTGCTGATGCTGATATCTTGTTGTGATACTCAACTCAGCTTTGTAAAATGTAACCACTGGGGACACTAAGTACGTGCTACATGGGATTTCTGCTGTTTCCTACAACCCCACTCGAATGTATAACTCTATCAAAATAAAAGGTATAATTTAAAGAAAAGAAGGCACAGAAGTGCGAGATATCTTTTAGAAAGCTTTCCATGAAAAATGCTAACAATAAAGAGAGATTTTAGGCAGCTTGGGAAGCCAGTGGCTATTATAACCCAGTTCTCAAGGTCTCTTGAGAACCAAGGGTTTTTGTTTTGGTTTGTCTAATGATGTTCAGAATCAAAGTGTTTTCTAGCCCAAATAACGCTGGAAATTTTAGGAGTGCAGTTGCTATTAGAAACTAATTGCCAGCAGAGAGAAAAAGGAGAACGTGTCCCGGAGAGTGTGATGTCCTTGGCTTTGAATTCTAGCCCAGCAGAATGACCCGATGACCCCCAGCAGGCTGGCACCTTGCAGGTATTCACAGGAAAATCTCCACTTACACACCAGGTAGTGAGGTCCGGCTTTTCATGTTGCCCAGCCCAGTCCCATTCCTGTTCCCGGCTGTATGCTCCATACGTAAAAACATTACCTTTCCCCATTATGTGTTCAATGAGTGATAGAAACCTAATCCCATGAATTTTGAAAGGCTGCTCCTAGTGTCTGTCTGAAGGAGATTTGGATTAAGCGTTAGATGCCTGAGTTTTTCACTTATTTATGTGTGTGTGTACATGTGCCCATGTATGTTATGCTGCACTTGTGGAGGTCAAAGGACAGCTTTGTGGAAACGCTTCTCTCCAACCTTCATGTGGGTTCCAGGGATTGAACCTGGCTTGTCAGGCTTAGTGGCAAATATTCTTGCTTGCTGAGGCATCTCACTGGCCCAAGAACTAGACATTTAACCATTATATTTGAACCTCATTACAATATTTGGGTGAGCACCTTGTTATTATTTGATAAATTAGGAAAATGTGTATTAGATATGCAAAGAAAGTTTCCTATGAACACTGCAAATAGATGGAGAAGCTCAGAAGAAAGCAACGAGCCACACCAGTTTAATCCAAGATTCAGGGGTTGTGAGGATTTTGGTGCCAATAGTAGAGAAGTCTGGTCACTCCTGATAGAATGTCATCTCTGAGTTCATGTAGCTTCAGAGTTTGCATTCTTTCTGCTGCCCTTTGCCACCTCCCAATTCCTTAGAGACCAGGAAGGATTGTAAGCATCAGCGAAAGCATGTCAAATTGGGATTTCTAAAGAGGGAAGTAGGAATAACGATGCTACTATGAGCAACGAGAGAGAGAGTGGTAGGCAAGGAAACCTGTATTTATATTCTATTCTGTTCAGTTTCAAAAATAATTGGCGAATAGAAAGAAAGACAGGCAAGCAATTAAGCTTGAAATGTATTCAAATGAGAAAACAAGGGAGAGGAGAATGGAATTTGTGTGTTTTTTAAATTGTTTATGAAGTTTTTAATAAATAATGTGTGGCCCTCGAAAAAATAAATGCTAATGAATGAGATCTGGAGGGTTGGCTTGCTGGAGGATTGGAGATCATCACATGCAGAGCATCAATCCAGAGACTGGATGAGTTAATGCCTCTGCATGCAAGAACGTGCCTGCCTCCTCAGGATTGCAGCACTCACAGATTTAACCTCTCTTCTCTCTGTAACCTACTCTCTGAATAGATGTTCACTCTGCTGGAAAAGTGTGATATGATCCTTGGGGGAGGGGAGTAACACGGGAGGCAAGATGCAGAACTAGCAGTAGCTTGGCAGATGCCAGATCTGGTGACCACTGGAGCAGAGTTGGGTAGCAGATGTTATGTTACCATAGCAACTGGTGGGCAGCTCCAAAGAAAGAAGGGACTCAATTTCCAAGGACTGAGACCTGAGGGAGACTTTGAACCCTGAGTGTCTCTAGAACTCTCTGGCTTTGGAAATGTTGGGAGCAAAGGAGGGAGCAAGAAGAGACTCTCACAGGCTTTTTTCCTCCTTCTTTCCTCATTGCTACTGTGCTGTACATAAAGGAGAAAGAAAAAACAAGCTTATTTTAATACCAACCTTTGTTGGGAAGGATGCTCCCAGCTGTGAATTAATGAGATGCTTTGCCTTGCCTCCAGGAGAGGAGGTGAGGATCTTCCTCCCAGTCAAACTGGTGCCACCCACCTCCATACTCCAGAGTCCTTCACTTCTCAGCTTCTGTTGTTGGTGACTGAATACTGCCACATTACAGAATGACTGCTGGTAGCACACAACCTTCCTATTGTTCCCCCTCTCTGCACCAGACTGCCTCATTGTGCTTTGAATTAATTTTTTTTACTGGGAAAACCCTAATTATCATGTGAACACCACAATTACCTTACATTCTGGTTTTTATGTCAAAAGCCTTAATTAAAAAAATGCAAACAGCTAAAATATTTCTTGATATGTTCACCCCTTCTTGGCATTTCTTCTTTTTCCAATGGATCTGGAGCACCAAAAAAGAAACATCCCATTCTAGCCTCCCTTGACCTCTGAAGGGTCCTTGAATCTTCAAGACCAACTAGAAAAAAACAAAGGCTCTGTGGGAGGGAAGGCTCTGCAGATTCCCTGAATCTCAGTTGCTATTGCTAAAGCTGGGCTTTCCAAAGAGCAATCCATGAGTGTGCCAGATGGAAATATGAAGTTTTCTGTTGTTTTTCATCTTGACCTACAAAAACTCATTTTCTCAGTCTGTATAGTATTCATAATATGGACATCAATGGTCCATATGCATGTATATACAATTTTAAGCTTTGTAAGGATTTGTGGAGGTGTGAGCCTAGAGTATTTATTTATTTATTTATTTATTTATTTATTTATTTATTTATTTTGGTTTTTCGAGACAGGGTTTCTCTGTATAGCCCGGGCTGTCCTGGAACTCACTTTGTAGACCAGGCTGGCCTCGAACTCAGAAATCTGCCTGCCTCTGCCTCCCGAGTGCTGGGCTGAAAGGCGTGCACCACCACACCCGGCACCTAGAGCCTTTATAAAGACAGTTTTAATACATATACTAATCAACTCAGGTATTTAAACATATAAGTCAGGGGCTGAAGACGTGGCTCAGTGGTTAACTCAGGGGCTGAAGACGTGGCTCAGTGGTTAACTCAGGGGCTGAAGACGTGGCTCAGTGGTTAACTCAGGGGCTGAAGACGTGGCTCAGTGGTTAACTCAGGGACTGAAGACGTGGCTCAGTGGTTAACTCAGGGGCTGAAGACGTGGCTCAGTGGTTAACTCAGGGGCTGAAGACGTGGCTCAGTGGTTAAGGGCACTTACTGTTCTTGTGGAGAGCCTTAGTTTGGTTCCCTGTACCTACATCTTAAGACTTACAACTGCCTGTAACTCTAGTTCCATGGGATCTGATACCGTCCTCTGGCCCCTGGAGGAATTTGCATGCATGTAGTACACATAACCACATGTAGGCACATATGTACACACAAATTCATATACACACATATAAATAGAATAAAATGAATCAATACTTTTTAGTATGTATGTTTGCATAATTGTGCACACATCATCCAAAACCTTAGAATAGTTGATTATTTACAAAAGGAAACTGTAGACCCCTATGTTTTACTTCCTTCTATATTTATACCCCAAGTCCATGGTCTCTCAGATCCTGGCTAACATTGTATAAATGGTTAATATGAAAGGAGGCACTTGAATGTGAAATTTTATATCTATCTTTTTTCTCTAACATAATATTCTCCAGGTCTGCCTGTGTTGCAACATGAGGAAGCAGTCATCCTTTGCACAGCTAAAGAATATTCTGTTGTGTACACTTCACAGTACCTCAAGTTATAGAAAATATCTCAGAGAAACTCTAGCCAAGCAATTAAAAGATCTGTATGATAAATCTTCAAGTCTTTGGAGAAAAAAATTAAAGATATCAGAAGATGGAAAGATCTCCCATGTTCATGGGTCAGTAGGATTAATATAGTAAAAATGGCCATCCTAAAAAGCAATCAGCTTGAGGATTCAACACAATCCCCATGAAAATTCTAATGCTATTCTTTATACAGCTTGAGAAAACAGTTCTCAACTTCATATGGAAAAACAAATAGCCCAGAGACTAAGGGTAGAACCAAACATGACTGGTCTAAAGAAAAAAAAAATCAATGAAATGATTCCTAATGATATTCTGCTATACTCATAGATTGGCACCTTGTCCAGTTGTCACCAGAGAGACTTGCTCTAGCAGCAGATGGGAGTGAGTACAACTGTGAGTATAACTGTGAGTCTCCATTGGGTTCCTTCTCTTGGAAACCAGGGCTCCCCAAGAAAGATGGGATAGAGAACACCAGGCAAAGATGGCCAATTGATTCAACTGATCAGGCTCACACAGGCTCACAGAGACTGAGACAGTCAGTACAAGGCCTGCATGAATCTGTACTAGGTCCTCTGCACATATGTTAAGCTGTTAGCTTGGGGGTTTTGTGAGACTCTTAACTGTGGGAGTAGGAGTGGGAGTGGGAGTGGGAGTGGGAGTGGGAGTGGGAGTGTCTCTGACTCTTTTGCTCCCTCTTAAGACTCTTTGCTTCTATTGCATTGCCTTATCCAGCTCCATCTGAGGGCTTTTGTCTTGTCTAATTGTATCTTGTTTTGTCCTATTTGGCTGTTTTCTCTTTACTGAAGAGGAAATTGAGAGGAGTGTGTCTAGGGAAGAGAGCAGGTGGGGGAAACTATGAGGAATTGGGGGGACGGGACTGTGGTTGACATGTATCATATGAGAGAGAAAAATCTATTTTTCAATTAAAAAATATTATTCTGTGAATTCCACATCACTAAGCTTTTTATCTACCCATTATTAATCTGGATAAGAAACCAAATTTTATAACTTACCCCTTATAATATAATCATGTAGTATATGTATATATGTATGTATGTGTGTGTGTGTGTGTGTGTGTGTGTGTGTGTGTGTGTTTTCTCACAGATAGTATTCAGCAAGGTATGGTGGCACTGTCACTTGTGATCCTAGAACCTGGGAGGTCATGACAGAAGGATCATGTGTTCAAGTCTAGTCTGAGGTAAATAGCAAGTTACAGTCCAGCATGGTTATAAAATGAAAACTTGTCTCAAAACAAAACAAATGAAACAAAAAAATAGAGAATATTTGAAGAAGCTTATTTTTAATTTGTTTGCATATGTTTATGATCTGTGTACTGTGCACCTTTTCATGTATGTGAGTATATACACATGAGTGCCACAAGGTGTGGAGGTCAGAGGACAAGTTTATTGTTTTACACAGGGTCCCACACTGTTTGCAGCGGTGAAAGAGGCCAGCTGGCTCCAAACTTCAGCGTGTTCTCCTGCCTCTACTCCCACTTCAGCATAGGCGTGCTGGGATTATAGGCACACACCACTGTATCAGGATTTAGGTGGGTTCTTGGGATCTGAACTCGGGTCCTCGTATTCGTGAAGCAGATGCTTAACTCAGTGATCCATCTCCCCTGCCCTCAAAATGTTTTACAACGACCAGGCACTAAGAACACGTGATTGCTAAAAGCTCCATAGAGTGAGTGACCTTTTATTTGCTGGGACATTTAGGGCAGAAGCTATCTACCAGCTGTCATGGAAACATTTCAATATCTTAACAAGAGATACAGCCATGTGAGTGTGCGAGAACTCAATGCTCTGCCTATAGAGTACATTCTGGTGGATTTTCTGTGAGGGTTAAATGAGGCTGGAGACCCAGAAGGACCTGGGGTTCCTATTCAGAGACATGTGTTACCTTGCTATGGATAGCAAACACGAGTTTGAAAGCCCCACTTCTCATTCCTCCTATCTAGGATTATTCCTGCAGCTGAGAGAGTCTCTCCCCAGAAGTCAGTCTGGTTATGCATCTAAAGAGAGCTCTTAGATCCCTGGTAGCTGCAGCACACTACTGAGACAGCAGAAGGAAATTCTCTTGCATGGGCCCCATGGCATCTTCTTTGGAATAAGAGTAGAAGGAACCTGGCTGGAGTTTGATAGAATAGTCTGGCTATATGGCTGTGGGGAGGCAGAAAACAGACATGTCCAACAGACATTTTCTTTCTTGGTTTACATGCCCGCCCAGACTATCCTTTGATTCAATTTTTGCTATTGCATTTCAGAATTTTATAGGCTGCATAGGAAGCTCCTGGCATAAAATCAAATCTGGAGAGACAGTGAGTGGGCCAGGAGAGTTGAAGACAGAGATCTCTTGGTTGCCATTTGGGCCTTCTTCCCAGAGACACTTCTAGACAAGGAACAAGTTGACAAAAACAGCTAGAATGACTGCTCTGTTCAATAAAACGGAGTAAAGTATTGGACTACTCTGCCACTGCTACCACAAGCCTCCACTCAAACTATGACCAGTCTCCCTCTGGCCTTACTACAACTGTGCAGAATAAAAGAAGTTTTAAAGACATAAAGATGATCTGGACTGCAGCTAAATGAGAATTGATTTTATTTAAGGGTATGGCCCATAGAAGACTGCATGTGCTACTGGATGGTCACACATTCAAGTGTATATAGGCAGCATGAATTAGACTTCATGAGTTTAAAAAAAAAAGACCCAGAGTAGGGAGGGTAGGAGAGTGGTCTAGATCTAGTGGGTGTTGATGTAGAGGGTAAATATGGCCAAAATAAATTGAATGACATTCTTTAAAACTACAACAATGACAAGACAATAAGGTAGTTAGAATGGCACTAATGAGAATGGAAATACAGGATTTATTATTAAAAAGATGATGGGAGAAAGAGTGGTTTTGGGGGAGGTTTCATATGGAGAAGATTTACTACAAAGAAAAGAAAGGGCAGCCTCTCATCTCAAGAAGGGGGGCTCATCCTCTCCCATAAAGCCTTGGCTCTTCATCTTGCCTTACTGATGACCTCATTGTCTCCATACCAACTCTGTTTCTGGGATGGTTGTAAGATGGTGCTGGGGGAAACTTGGGGGTCTGTGATTTAGTGTTTATAGGAGGGAGACCCTGTTTCCTTATTACAGCATGGGAACCCTTCCTCTATCCCAGTTAGGCTCCATCTGCTTCTATGTGTGCTCAGAGGCAGAAGCAATCGCCAGGGAAATGTCATGAAATAGATGACTCTTTGCTCTTTGAACAAAACTGTGGGGTAGCTGTTTGGTGTTAGGTATGGTGGTCCTTTCACAGCTGGGCATTAGAACAAGGGTGATGTCTATGGGCTGATTGGCAGCTCTCACGATGTAGGTCTGATGTTGTGGGTGTTTCTAATCCAGTTTCTGTACCTTTCTTTTGTCATTTATGTTTCACTGTCCAACCTTCTCCTCCTCAGCAACACCTCCACAGTCTTTCCTGCAAACTCAGCACTCCTCTGGTGTGGGCCTTTTTTCCTTTAATAAGCTCTCTAGAATTTGTTTAGAAATGGAAACTTTCAACACCAGAAATAAAAACAGTCTGTGTATCATGCTAAAATTATAAGGCTGGCGTCAAACTGAATAAGATGAACAATAATCATTAATCTTACCTAGACCCTCTTGCCCACAAAGGTGCTTGATCTGAGATAGATTCTTATTTTTTGAATGTGCATGAGGGAATGGGGATGGTGGGTGTGCACACGTGTGTTGCGCGCACACGCAAGCACATGTGTCCATGTTCACAGAGAACCAAGAGGAGGACATCAGGTGTCTGCACGGTCTTTCTCTTGATCTCTGCCTAATTTCTGTGAGATAGGGTCTCTCACTGAACTTGTAGCTAGACTGGTAGCTAATCAGTCCCTCTCCCAGAAGCATTGGTGAGCTTGTGCCTGACTTTCTTTCTTTGGATGGTTCTCTGTTCTGTTTTTGTGTGGAGGCTAGGGAGTGAACTCAGTTCCTCACGCTTACATAGCAAGTGCTCTTACTTACTGATCCCTCTTTCTAGTCCCAACTTCTTATTTTAAAAGGAAAGATTATGAAGTGTTTTGAAGTGTTGTAGACTATCAAATGTTTCCAAACATTGAAGACATGCTAGTCCCAGACACATGCTGTCTCTTTAAGAAGGTGAATTGGAAGATATTTGAAAGCAGAATAGTTCCCTCTTTGGGTGATTTAATGCTATGTTTATGGTTCATCTGTTCAGTACCCAGAAGTGTTCACAAATATGTAAATCAAATAGTGCCCCTTATTTCATCTCTTTGACTGGACACTGCTAGATCTAACATCTGTGCACTGTTATGGTCTGTGCTATTCTTTTTGGGACTGTCGTGTTTGATGTCCAGCCTACCTTCTCCCTTCTGGACCTTCTCTGAAGTGTCAAGGCAGTGAAGGAGGTTGTAAGGATGATGGCTACTAGCCATGAGCCACGTATCGGCAATCAAACCACATGTGTGCTTATTGAGTCTTTCCTGTGAGAGCAGAGTGTGGAGTTAGGGTTTTTACCTTGACCTTGTGAACTAGAGGAGGCATACATAGGAAGCTTATGGAATAAGATTCAGTAAGCTCCAAAGCTAAGTAGGAATGACCCAGGTGCTTTATTGAGTTTGAAAAAAACCCACTGAATTTCTTACTTCCTATATGCATGCTTTTCTGCAAGAATGCTGTCCTTTGGTTTTGTTTGTTTGTTTGTTTGCTGCAAGAAAAACAGAGGAGTGATAGGTTACTACAGAGGAGTCACTAGGAAAGATGAGAAAGAAGGGCTTTCTGGTCTACAAAACATGGTTTGGTGAAACACTGGAGAGAAATATGAAGAACAATTCCAAAGCTTTTAAAGCAGAGATTGGAAGGCCAGTGAGGACAGGGGTGGTGGTGGGGTGTCATCTTGGATGAGAGTGGGCCCTGCATGACTGCCTAAGGACCCAGGATCAGAAATTTCATACCCACCCTCTTGGTGGTTTTATTTATTTACTCACTTATTTATTTTAATCTAGAAGCATTGGGGCCAGTAGAACTTCAGTAAGTCAGTTCAGCATACACAAACAGAGGGACACTGCAAAGAATATGAGACACTGAGTAGGGAAGGTTAAGTCAGACCTTTGTTTCTTTATCTTGCTTTTGGTTTTTTTGTTTGTTTGTTTTGTTTTGCTTTGATTTGATTTTTCCTCTTTCAAAGGTTGTGTGGTTGGTGTGGCTATATGGCTGTAGCCTATCAGAAGTATTTAGGTCTCTCACAAGCCAGTGTGTTGAGAAGGGTTGTCTGGAAAGTCTTTTTTCCCACCTGCATCTAGATGGATAGCCATGTGACTCCTGAAGACATTAGGGACAGTATGATGACAGGATAGTATATTAATTCCTTTGCTGCTCCTGTGACAAAACTCTATGTTCAAAAAGAACTTATAGAAATGCTTATTTTAGCTAACAGTCCTAGGGGAGAGTCCAGAAAGATGGGGGAGTTATGGAAGCAGGCACCAGGCTTGGTAGCAGGAGCAGGAAGCTGAAAGATTTCACATCTTTAACAGCAAACACAAGGTAGAGAATGAAATGGAAGTGAGGTGAAGCTTAACATCTTAAAGATGTGGTTCCTGCCTATGGTGGCACCTCTCATAACCTCTCACCAGACAGTTCTACCAATGGGGTTTAAACGATCAAGCCTATGGAGGACATTTCTCATCAAAACCACCACAGACAGTGTTCTAGTGTACTTTGCCCTACTGTGATAAAGACCAAGACCAAAAGCTGCTTGGAGAGGAAAGGTTTACTTACTCGCCTTTTACCTCATGCTACAGTGTACCATCCAGGGAAGTCAAACCAGGAGGCTGTAGGCAGCAACCGATGTAGAGACCATGGAGGAGTGCTGCTTACTGGCTTGCTCTTCAAGACTTGCTCATTTTTTTTTTCTTATATACCCCAGAACCACCTACTCAGGGGGTGGCATGGCCCACAGTGGGCTAAGCCTTCCAACATCAACCATTAATCAAGAAAACAGCACACAGGTCAATATGATAGAGTATTTTTGCTCAGTTGAGGCTCTATATATATACTCTATACAATAGTACATCCTTAAAGCAGCAATGGTTACAGTGAAAAATTCCAAAGCTCAGAGGGTGGGAGACCTGCCCTAGGCTTTGCAGGTAATGGTTTTCTAATGACAAAAATGTATGCTGAGGTCAATAGTGTCTTCAAGGAAATTTATAATGTCTTAGTCACATCCACAAGCAGTTAGGGAGTAAGTGCATGCATGGGCTGAGGACATACATCCTTCTTTGTAGACTCTATCTGGTGGGGCCATCATTCCCTTCTTTCTTGTTTTATATCTCTGCTTCTCTAGGAGAGGCACAGATACTCCAGGCTGAAACTGACCAATGCACTAGTTACTTTGCTCATGGTCTTGGAAAGTACTCAACAAACACAGCTGAAGAAGGGATGGTTTATTTGTGTCATTGGTTAGGGGGAATGCAGTTCACAGTGACAGGGAAGGCATTGCGCCAGGAGTGTGAGGTGTCTGGTTTCATTGTGTTCAAAGTCAGGAAGCTGAGAGAGAGAGAGAGAGAGAGAGAGAGAGAGAGAGAGAGAGAGAGAGAGAGAGAGTCTGGAATGTCAAGTCTAGCAGCTGGTGCTGCCCATATTCAGGGAGGGCTGTCTTCCCTCAGTTAAGACTCCCTGGAAACTCTCTCATTGGCACACTAGAGGTATGTCTAAGTGATTCCAAACCCACACAAATTGATGCTGAAGATGAACCTTTTCCAGGAGTTTGTGAAGGTACATTTCAAGCATGTTCATCTGCACAAGGTTGCCTGGCTTGCCTGTGGTGGGAGAGAGACCTGGGTGACCTCATTTTACCTTTGTCTACACTGCATTTCAACAATTGGAGGGAACCTCTATCTTTTGTATTTGAAGTGACAATAGTCACTTTAACCTGCCAAGCTAATCCACCATTATAAAAACCCCTTCCCTGTGTAAATGGGGACTAGAGCATTAACTTGTGTTAGGCATTTATTATGGGCCAGCCTAGAAGCCACATACTGACAATACGATAACTTATTTGAATCCCACCAAGAACTGCTTCCTACTTAATCACCAAATAGAGTTTAGGCTTGTAGCCTGATGTGAAACTAAGTTCCAGTTCATCAATTGTTTCTTGTATGAATTCAGACTTGTTAACGTAGAGCCTTGGTATATCTGATACCTACTTAATCAGTTTTCTATAGCTAATAACATAATGCCACAATCTATGTAAATGATTTAAAAAGAGGCATAATTGGTTCACAGATCTGATCCAAGGATGAAAGACTGAATCTGTTGATAGACTTATTACCAGTAGAGTGCCAAAATGGCCCAGGGCATCAAATGCTGGAGGACAAGGAGTATATGAGACAAAGTTAGACCTACACTAGAGATAACTTATTAATCTCTTACTTGTATAAGTAGACTAATTCATCTACGAGGGCACGATACTAATCATCCTTCTTAAAGGTCCTTTCTGGGAGAGCAGCATGGGGACTTGAGGCAGGCCATTTATCATACCTCTTCTTAATAGTCTTCTTGCTGTTGTAGAGTTCTTGCTTTTTTTTCCTGTGTTGTGATCTAGTGGCCCGAAATGTACTATGCCTAGTATCAAGATTCAAAGCAGAGAGATCTTTGAATCTTGTGGGAATCCAATGTTGAGGTTGATCTCTGTACTTCAAAGGTCTCTAACAAGCTGCTGTGCCTCCGTTGTCTCCTATGAGGCCCTGGAACTCCAGAACAGTGATAAGGTGCATTGCATGGGGGAGGCGTCATTCAGGCTCTGCTTCCCCACCCTGGGGTCACAACAGGTAGAACCTGTACAGGGAACAAAGGCAGGAATAACAGGGAAGATGGAGACCTCAGTTGGCTAGTGAGCATGATGAGAATAGACAGGCTCCAGTGAGACAGAGCATTTAATGTGGGGACAAAGGCTATTTAAACCTTTATGGGGTAAGTAGGTGCTATTAGGATGAATAAGAATCATTGGCTTGAGCCAGGAAGCTGAGGATACTTTATCTGAATAAGGAAGAATTCCAGGACATGACCTTATAAGAGTAAAGGAAGTTTAACCTAGCTACTGGGCTACATGATCTCCTCTGGTGGGCCAAAGGTGAGGGGCACATGTCTATGTGGGCTGGGGCATGCAGGCCTAGGGCAGAGAGGGGAGCCATCCTACTCCTGCCCATCTCAGGATGAGATTTCCCCACTCTTGCTCCAGACCTACTCCTCCTAGCCCCATGGTTCCCCTGGGTCCACAGGGAATAGTGTCTCAAAGGTGTTATCAATAGAACTGTTGCACCTGCTCTGGCTAGCAAGGAAGTTAAGGTTGTGGGATGGAGATTATGATGGATGGGACTGAGAAGAAATTTAAACCTAGTACAAATACCATCCTGGGGTGTCTCCAGCAACAAACTGGCCATGCAAGTGTTCATGATCATCCCCTATGAATGTGTCCAGTTTTCAGAAAGCCATGCACATTGGGACAGAAATTTACCACAACCTGAAGAACATCATTAGGGAGAAGGTGGTGGAGAATGTAAATGATGAAGGCAGATTTGCACCTAACATCCTGGAGTGTTGGAGCTGCTGGAGCTTCTGGAGATGTTGAAGCTACTAGAGCTGCTAGAGCTGCTGGAGCTGCTGGAGATATTGAAGCTGCTGGAGCTGCTGGAACTTCTGGAGCTGCTGATGAATACAACTGAGAAGGCTGGCCAACACTAATCAGGTTGTCATCAGCTTAAACGTGGCTGCCTTTGACTTCTTCAGGACTTCAAGTCTCCTGATGACACCAGCAACTATACCACAGCTGACCAGCTGGCTGGACCATGCAAATCCTTCTTCATCTGAGATTATTCAGTGATGTGCACCAAATGCCCATTTGACCAGCCTCACTGTGAAGTTTGGCAGAAGTTCACAGCTAGTACAGGCATCCAGGTGATTGGGAATGATCTCATGGTGACCAACCCTAAGTGGATTGCTCAAAGGGAATCAGATCAGCTCTGTGACTGAGTCACTACAGGTCTACCAAACTGGCCCATTACAATGATTGGAGCACCATGGTATCTCATTGATTTGGGGAAAAAAAATGAACATTTCCTTTTTTTTTAAATCCATGAATATAATTACTTTTTTTAAATGTAAGTTTTATTGCATTATGATGAGAAAAAATAATTTCAATTTATCTGAATTTGTTAACATTTAAAAACATATTTTGAGTAAATTGAGTTATGTCACATTCTTCTTTCCCTTTTGTACCCCAACTACTCCCGGAGACCACCTCCTTCAAAACCTGCAATACCTTTCATTTTTTATCATATTTTTAAAAATTTATAAAATATTGAAACAATGAAAATGAGTATTATAAAAGTTGTTTGATATAAAACAACAATCAACTGAATAGGACTGAGGATATTTTCATTGCTGATCTAGTGTTCAGGCTTTGTGTTGGGCAGATCAAAATTGGTGCCCTTTGCCTATCTGAGTGCCTGGACAAATTAAATCAGATCCTCAGAATTGAGGAGGAGCTGGGCAGCAAGCGCAAGTTTCTTAGCGGGTCCTGCAGGACTCCATTCCTCCTGGCCAAGCAACCCATGGGCTGGTAATACTGGGAGCCCTCAGTCAACACCAGATGCATAGAATCTTTCTCTGATGTCACTGATGTGGCTAAGGGCTGGCCCAGTTCTTGCACAGCCTCTGTTGTCCCATGGGCTCCCTCCTTCGCCATGCTACTACTTCCTTAGAAGTTCAAAGCCAAGCCTGACTACCCAGAGAGACCTGATGGAAATCTCAGCTCTGGAATCATGTGATTGGTTCAGACCATTGTTTCTGTGACTGCACTACCCAGCTAGAGTCTGAAATCACATCTCTAGTGTAATTTGCAGGGTTGCCACAGTCAAGACCCTCCAGAATAAAAGCCTCAGAGTGACCCATTAAAAGAAAAGGTCTTTTCTGGTATTTTACCCTGTATCCCATATTAGGGATTAAATTCTAGCATCAGTTGGAAAAGAAATTTCTATTCTCAGCAACCCCTTCCAAGAAATGGTCATAACTAACGTGGCCAGAGGACTCAGGCCATTTAGAAGAACAATATGCTGAAGTCTCCCTTCAAAATTCAGAAAAAGCTGGCCTTCAGGGAGCCTGGCCAAGTGTAGGAAGATGGAGGAAGGATATGGTTGCCACATGGAGAATGTGTCATCCTACTGAGCCTGGGTTTTTCTCCTCACATTATGGAAGGATGCGGTTGCAAACAAACAAACAAACAAAACAGAATTGCTTACTTCTAGAAATGTCTATCATGGGTCCCTGAGCTCAGTTTCATTTCACTAGCCTGTCTTGTTACCAAGTAGAATACAGTTTTTAGCAGTGGGAAGGGTGCTACTGAAGACAGTCATGGTGGGATGGGACAACCAATGAGAACCTTGCCTGGAATGATTGACATACTGGCTTAGCTCCCCCAGCAGGTTCTCCCTCTCAGACACTGTTGCCCTTGCAAACTAATGTGGTACACCCATGATCCTCCAGGGCGCATTCAACACTGACCCCAGCCCACTGAGGCCCCCATACAGGACACAGATATGTCCTTTGCTTGGATCCCAGAGAATGCTCTTCTTCCCACACTGGTCATCAAGGTGATTAACATCTCCCTCCTCCCAACTCCTGTCTAAGTCAGCTCTTGAATTATTTGGCAAAGGCTGACTCTCTTAAAGAAGCCCTTCATCCCTCTGTTGAATAGTTTTTATCCCGGTACATAAGGATCATGAGAGCTGCCTAGCTGAGGTCTGGGGCTTGGGAAGAATTTGTTTTACTTCATTGTGGCTACATTTGACTTGGCCTCAATGACTTTGGCTCCAGCCGATGTGCTGCCCACCCCTGGTTCTTTGGTCTCATCTGGTAAAAACCGCAGGTCAGGCAGCTATGTAGACACTGAGAATTTAGACAGAGGCAAGGCCTACAGTTTTCATGTCAAATAGATGTGGTTGATACATATTTTACTACACCAAGTCAGGAGTAGTTTCCTATGAGTTTAATTTGTACCTGTTCTTCACAGTGGCAAGAACCACTCCCGAATAATTGGGGATTCCTTGTTCTTTTCCTGAGTTTATATTTATACTCTGCTTGAATCATCTAAAACAATCATAGCCTAATTGGTCCTCGGTATCTGCCATGTTGTCCTTTTCGGTGGTCTCTATTGTCTGTTGTATACTTGCCAGATAGTTGCCTTTGTGTAGGTTTTCTCCATCTGGAACTTTCTTTTCCCTAGCTCTTCTCATATTTTCTGAGTACAGGTATCCTCTTCTGATACCATCTAAAGTTTCACCTCCTGGGGAGGTAAAACAAGAACCATTAACAACAAGTACAAGGATCCGACTAATAGGGGTGGGTGGGGGTTGAGGCCAAAGGCTGGTGAAAAGGAAGACCTGAGTTGCAGTGTTTACCAGCTTCCAGGGTATAAGAACGAGCTCTCAGAACCACCAGTTTTAAGCTAGAAATGCTATACAACCAACTCAGGACCTTCTAAACTCTTCCTGGTTGCACTGACTATCTGCCTCCAGCTCGCCATTATGTATTTGTGATTAGTAAGCCCTGTAACCAGTTCTCTGATTTCTGCTACCACACCCAGCAAATGCAATAAAGTTCACATAGCTCATACCTCCTAGAAATGAATCTGATTTTCCTACCTGTTCAGGCTCAGCTACAAGATCAGAAAATAGTGTCAGTTTTGTAGGGCTCTGTATACGTTGCTTCTCTCGTAGCTGTGACAAAATGCCTAAACAAATCAATGTAAATAAGGAAGGGTCTGTCATGGTGGGGAAGACATGAAGGTAGGAGCGTGAGGCAATTGATCATATTACATCAGGAAACGGAGACGAGGATGTTGGTACTCACATTTTATCTTCGACTCACTATGGGACAAGAGCCCAAGCAATAGTGCCTCCCACAGTTTAAGGGGTTTCCCCTCCTCAATTAGTCCAGTTAGAAACTCTATCACACTCAGGCCCAGAGGTTAGTCTCCTAGATGACCCTTGGTCCTGTCAAGGTGACTGTACTAGCCATCATGGTTAAGAACATGACGTTCTCTGCACTTCTTGCAGCCCACTGTGGCTGCGCTGTCCCTTGCTTTCTGAGCGCTGCTTCTTGACGCCTGAGGGATTCTTTTCTTCTTAGTGGATGGCTTTGCATCAAAGGCCATAACTTCTGTTTCTCAGTCTGCCTCTCCATCTTGATGATTCCACTGCCAAAGGCCTTGCTTTTACAATGGCTAATTCCCCTGCTCCTTTATCACATCGCTCTCCTAAAGCACTGAACACAGAATGGACTGCTTGACTGAAGGGAAGAAAGGGCCAAGAGAAAAAAAAGTTAAGTACCGCGGGAAAGACTCATTAATCTTTTCTCGAAGTGCTGTTTCACCATAGACACAGTAGTGCACCAAGAATTGGTGGAAAAGATAAATGATAGGGGAAAAAAAGAAAGAAAGTGGGAAGAGCTTGCGGCAGAATGTGATGTAGAGACAGTATTACATCATGTGGCCTATCTTTCTCTTTCCTCTATAGTCAGTTCACCGGACATGTCCACTGCCATGGGTCAAGCACAGTTCCTAGAAGCACTGACTGCCCTTTGCCATCCCCTCTCCATGCTGAGAATGCTGTTGATGTAGGCCTTTCCATGAAGAAGAAAGGAGCACCCACATTATATAGAGTTTCGAGATCTTGTACTTAGTAAATGATAGCTGTAGAAATGGAGGAGTAAAGAGCAGTGCCACAAAGAGTTAAACCTGGTTCAACTGCTTGGGACTCCGCTCCATCAGTTAGTGAGTCCTGGGGGAAGGGGTTGTATTTATCACATTGTTGTTGCTGTGATCTCGGCACACTAGCTTTTCTTTTCCATTTACTATGGGACAAGAGCCCATGGAATGGTGCCTCCCACAGTTAGGCCATTTTTACTCCCCCTTAGCAGACATACCTAAAAAAGAAGTTAGTTATTGGTTCATGGTTTAAAGGTGTCGCCCATGAGAACTTGGCTTAGGTGTTACGTAGAGTCGGCAAAGGCACACAACCAGTGACCTACTTCTCTCAGACAGGTCCTACATTCTGTAGTTTCCACAGCCTCTCATAATGGTGCCACCAGCATCCCACATCTGAGTCCATGAGAGGCATTCGTATTCAAACTGTTACAGGGCTAAAGGTATGTTGATAACTGCATCCTAACCGTCTATCTTAAAGACCATAGACTTGGTGTTCTGCTAAACTGTTTTGAACCCTTTACTGACTGGTATAAGACTTGTGTAGCCAGAAAATAGATGTTGGATTTTGTTATTGTCTGGCTTCACTATGGATTTTCTGTAGTAGAAGTCATTTCCACTCAAGAAGGGGTTGAAAATGTCCATTTTTCAATGCCATACTACAGCACTTCAGTCTTCTAGGTTTATCTAATCTATTGTTTCCATTGGTTTGAGTTGATATTGCCTTCTATATAGGGAATGGTGATTTTTTTTTTTCTTCTCTGGGAGAGAGATGGAATAACAATTTCAGGTTCATCTAGTCTCTAGCTATGTCAGTATCTTAACATTGAAAAGATATGGCTGTGTTTTGAAGTAGAAATAACCCGTTAGAAGCCAGAGAAGGCTGATTTTCCCTGGCCTGGGAAGGGGGGCTGCTATCCTGATGATTCAATCCCTGAAAGTCACACAGCACAGCTTTGATCTTGGAGAGACGGGAAGACCTTGGAGAGAATGGCACAAAGGGAATTTGAGATCAGCAGTTGGTAATAAACTCTGCTACCTGATCATTGGCTTGGATTACTGTGAGCACCAGCTGCCTGCAACCTTGCATGGGTCCTTGAAGAAAATAATGTGGCCAAGCTCCAGTTAGGAAATCAGATCAAATGCAAGGCCAGGCTCTTGGCAGGGAGAAATAGTGAAAAGGACTCTCATTATTTTTTTTTTTCCTCTCAAGAAAAGTTGATATATCTGATATTGCAAGTGGGATAAAGCTCTCTAAATATTGCTGCAGATTTTTTTTTTTTCTGAATACGAGGGCCCAGTTTTTGAATTTTCCATATTATTTTGTTTATTTTCTTCATTTTTAATTCTTTGAGAACTTAATATAATGTGTTTATCATATCATATTTTCCCCTTCCCTTACTTCTCCCACACCTATCTGCTTTTCCTTTCCCCCTTACTTTGTATCCTTTAAAAAAAATGATCAAGTACAATTTGTGCTGCCCTTTTACTCTGGGATGTGTATTTTTCACTGAGGGTGGTTAACCCAGTAGGGGCAGCAATGTTAAAGAAAATGGTCTCTCCTTCTCTCTTGGTAGCAATCAACCTCCAATAGCTCCTTAGCTAGGGGTGAGATCCATATCCATCTCCCCTCTCTTCACTGAATTTTGTCTGTCTTGAGCCTGCACATATCTTGTGAATGAATGTCACTTCATATTTCATCCGCTGTGAATTAATATGTACAACTTCCCTGTTGTGTCCAGAAAAGTCTGTTTCCCCTAGTCCTCTACTGCTTATGGCTCTTACAATCTTTCTACACTTTTCCATACGATCCTTGAGCATTGGGAGGAGACTGCATGATATATATGTCTCATTTAGAGCCAAACATTCTACAGTCTCCTTTTCTCTGTACCTTGATCCACTGTGGCTCTCTGTGTGAGTTGCTATCAACTGCAAACACGAAGCTTTTCTGATAGGAGTTGACTGATACACTACTCTGTGCATATAAGAACGAGTCATTAGGAGGTGGTGTAATACTGTGTTCATTTCTATAAGATGGAGCATGGGGCCCATATTGGAGAAGCTAGAAATAGAACCCCAGGAGCTGAAGGGGTCTGCAACCCTAGAAGAGGAACAACAACATGAACTAACCAGAACCCCCAGAACTCGTGTCTCTAGCTCCATATGTAGCAGAAGATGGCCTAGTTGGCCATCATTGGGAGGAGAGGCCCCTTGGTATTGCAATCTTTATATGCCCCAATACAGGGGAACGCCAGGGCCAAGAAGGGGGAGTGGGTGGGCAGGGGAACAGGGTGGTGGGAGGGGGGAGGGGATTTTCAGGATAGCATTTGAAATGTAAATTAAGAAAATATCTAATAAAAAAATTGAAAAAAAAAAAAGAATAGTATGTTCTTCCATGGGGCCTGTGACTTGTTTAGCCTCAGGTTCTTGGCCCCCAGAAAGATACCAGGTATGGGTTTCAAATGGTAGAGTGGCCTACAAATGTTCTTAGGAAGTGATTACTTACTCCCATGATATTCATGCTACTACTGAGACAGTGGGCATACCTTGCCAGGCTGGTCATTGCTATAGCTCTCAGAGTAAGAATAGTGATTCTTTTTCTTCTCTGGTAGCTTACACAGCACTGTCCAGCACTATGAAAGATATCAAGGAGGAATGAAGTTTCCAGTTGAGAACCAGCCTTATTTTCCCATCCTCTATGACTCAAGTGTGTGGTGTCTCCAACAATGTCTCATAGTCAAGTCTGGAGGAAACATAAAGCAATGGCAACCATCTGTAACTGGGGGCTACGGAACCTCACTTGCCAAAAAATATAAAAATAAGTAACCCATTCTTAGAGGTAGGCGTTTTATTTATTATCTGTCCTTTCCAGTAGGGAAATTGTTGCTCCATTATAGGATAACTCCATTTTAACTTTTATATATGTGAATGTGTATATTTTAGGAAGCATCTAGAGTAATAAGTTTCCTTGTGACTTTTTCTAAATGTCTTAAAGTGTTATTTATCCCTCACTATATTCCCTTACATACCATGCCGTTCTATCTTTCCATTAAGTCCCTTCATACACTGTTCATTTCATTGTGTTTCATCTCCCTTCCACTCTTATTATTAAAAATATTTTTGAGTGTGTGTTCATATGTGTATGTAAGCAGAGGCCTGAAGAGGGTGTTGAATTTCATGGAATTGGAATTACAAGTCGTTGTGAAACATCCAGTGTGGGTACTGGGAACAAAACTCAGGTTATCCTTAAGATCAGTATGCATTCTTAACCACTGGGCAATCTCCCCAGACCCTTGGGCCCCATTCTTCACGACAATGGTAGCATGTAATTATTATGCAGTTTTGATCAGTATGTTTTGTTTGTTTATTCTTTCTTTTACTTTTTTTCCATTTAAACTGACTTGAGAAGCATATGATGAGATCAGAAATAGTTGACAGGCCAGGAAAAGAAAAGGTTTTATGGTCATAAATTTTTGAGTATTAAAGTCTGAGGCTCCTATTAGTAAGAATATCCCTGGATGGAAGGAGCGAGGGTGTGGAAAAACTCTGAGGCAGAGGTCAACCATGGGGTCTCAGGAAGGTTTCCTATGCCCTTCTGGTTTTCCTAGGGTTGGAGTAACTTAAAGATGGATTCTCTGGGCAGGTCAGAAAGTTCTCCAAGAATCTGTTATCCTATTTCTCTGTCTTACCACTACTTTCAATCTTCAGGAATTGGGACACTTAGGAGAATTCACCTAGCATTTGAAGAATAGGTTAGAAAAGGCTTCCTGGCATGTCTTTATACAGAAATATCCTTAAACAATCTCATAATTTCCTCAGAACCCTTGGTAATGGTAGACAGCATACTAACTGTGTCTGAGCTATAGAGTAGAACTCAGAAGTTGGTTTAGACTAAGAAAGCTCTTCATAGCCTTTGGTAGGGACATGGGACACATACCAGTGACATGTTCTTCTCTCTAAACCCTGTAGCAGAATTTATGCTAATAGTGGGAAAGAAACATGGCTACACTTACTTAGAAAATGAAGACTACATAATAATACTGGGAGACTTCAACACCCAACTCTCATCAATGGACAGATCATGGAAACAGAAACTAAACAGAAATACAGTGAAACTAACAGAAATTATGAAACAAATGGATTCAACAAATATCTGGAGAACATTTTATCCTAACACAAAAGGATACCTTCTTCTCAGCACCTCATTGTACCTTCTCCAAAATTGACCATATAATTGGTCACAAAACAGACCTCAACAGATTAAAAAAAAATACTGAACCTATCAGATCACCATGGACTAAGGCTGATCTTCAATAACAACATAAATAATAGAAAGTCCACTTACATGTGGAAGCTGAACAACACTCTACTCAATGATAACTTGGTCAAGGAAGAAATTAAGAAGGAAATTAAAGACTTTTTAGAGTTTAATAAAAATGAACACGCAACATACCCACAATTATGGGACACAATGAAAGTAGTCCTAAGAGGAAATCACTTAGCTCTGAGTATCTCTAAAAAGAAACTGGAGAGAGCATACACTAGCAGCTTGATAGCACACCTGAAAGCTGTAGAACAAAAAGAAGCAAATTTACCCAAGAGGAGTAGACAGCAGGAAATAATCAAACTCAGGGCTGAAATCAACCAAGTGTAAACAAACATACAAAGAATCAACCAAACCAGAAGCTGATTCTTTGAGAAAATCAACGAAGTAGATAAACACTTAGCCAGTCTAACTAGAGGGCACAGGGACAGTATCCTAATTAACAAAATCAGAAATGAAAAGGGAGACATAACAACAGAATCTGAGGAAATTAAAAAATTCATCAGATCCTACTACAAAAGCCTATACTCAACACACCATTTTGTCAAAGCCTGGACAAAATGGACAATTTTCTAGACAGTTACCATGTCCCAAAGTTAAATCAGGATCAGATTAATGATCTAAGCAGTCTCATATTCCCTAAAGAAATACAAATAGTCCCTAATAGTCTCCCAACCAAAAAAAAAGCCCAAGGACCAGGCGGGTTTAGTGCAGGGTTCTATCAGACCTTTAAAGAAGACCTAATACCCATACTCCTCAGATTATTCCACAAAATAGAAATGGAAGGTACTCTACCCAATTCATTCTATGAAGGTACAACTACTCTGATACCTAAACCACACAAAGACCCAACAAAGAAAGAGAACTTCAGACCAATTTCTCTTATGAATACCTATGCAAAACAAAATACTCAACAAAATTCTCACAAACCAAATCAAAGAACACATCAAAATGATCATCCATCATGATCAAGTAGGCTTCATCCCAGGGATACAGGGGTGGTTCAACATATAGAAATCCATCAACATAATCTACTATATAAACAAACTCAAAGAAAAAAACTAAATGACCATCTCATTAGATGCTGAGAAAGCATTTGACAAAATCCAACACCTCTTCATGATAAAAGTCTTGGAAAGATCAGGAATTCAAGGCCCATACCTAAACATAATAAAAGCAATATACAGCAAACCAAAACCAACATCAAACTATATGGAGAAAAAATTGAAGCAATCCCACTAAAATCAGGGACTAGACAAGGCTGCCCACTCTCTCCCTACCTATTCAATATAGTACTTGAAGTCCTAACCAGAGCAAAGGGATACAAATTGGAAAGGAAGAAGTAAAAATATCACTGTTTCCAGATGATATGATAGTATACATAAGTGACCCCAAAAATTGCACCAGAGAACTACTAAACCTGATAAACAACTTCAGTGAAGTAGATGGATAGAAAATTAACTCAAACAAATCAGTGGCCTTTCTCTACACAAAGGATAAACAGGCTGAGAAAGAAATTAGGGAAACAACAGCCTTCACAATAGTCACAAGTAGTATAAAATACCTTGGTGTGACTCTAACTAAGGATGTGAAAGATCTATATGATAAGAACTTCAAGTCTCTGAAGAAAGAATTTGAAGAAGATCTCAGAAGATGGAAAAATCTCCCATGCTCATGGATTGGCAGGATTAATATAGTAAAAATAGCTACCCTGTTAAAAGCAATCTAGAGATTCAATGCAATCCCCATCAAAATTCCAACTCAATTCTTCACAGAGTTAGAAAGGGCAATTTGAGCTGGGCGTAGTGGCACACACCTTTAATCCCAGCACTCAGTAGGCAGAGGCAGGCGGATTTCTAAATTCAAGGCCAGCCTGGTCTACAAAGTGAGTTCCAGGACAGCCATAGCTACTCAGAGAAACCCTGTCTTGAAAAAAAAAAAAAAAAAAAAAAAAAAAAGAAAGAAAAGAAAGGGCAATTTGCAAATTCACAGGTAGATCAATGGAACAGAATTGAAGACCCAGAAATGAACCCACACACTTATGGTCACTTGATCTTTGACAAAGGAGCTAAAACCAACCAGTGGAAAAAAAAGACAGCATTTTAAATAATTTGCTGCCTCAATTGGGGGTTATCATGACTGTGAATTGATCCATTCTTTTTTTTTTTTTTTTTTGAGACAGGGTTTCTCTGTGTAGCCCCGGCTGTCCTGGAACTCACTGTTTAGACCAGGCTGGCCTTGAACTCAGAAATCTGCCCGCCTCTGTCTCCCAAGTACTGGGATTAAAGGTGTGTGTCACCACTGCCCACCTGAATTGATCCATTCTAATCTCCTTGTACAAAGCTAAAGTCCAAGTGAATTAAGGCCCTCTACATAAAACCAGAGACACTGAAATTTATAAATTAGAAAGTGTAGAAAAACTTTGAGCATATAGGCACAGGGGAAAATTCCTGAAAAGAACAGCAATGGCTTGTGCTGTAAGATCAAAAATCAACAAATGGGACCTTGTAAAATTGCAAAGCTTCTGTAAGACAAAAGACACTGTCAATAAGACAAAAAGGCCACCAACATATTGGAAAAGGATCTTTACCAATCCTAAATCAGATAGGGGACTAATATCCAATATATACAAAGAACTCAAGAAGCAGTACTCCAGAAAATCCTATTAATAACCCTATTAAAAATGGGGTACAGAGCCAAACAAAGAATTCTCAACTGAGGAATACCAAATGGCTGAGAAGCACCTGAAAAAAATGTTCAACATCCTTAGTCATCAGGGAAATGAAAATCAAAACAACCCTGAGATTCCACTTCACACCAGTCAGAATGGTTAAGATAAAATACTCAGGTGACAGCAGATGCTGGCGAGGATGTGGAGAAAGAGGAACACTCCTCCATTGCTAGTGGGGTTGCAAGTTGTTACAACCACTCTGGAAGTCAGTTTGACAGTTTCTCAGAACATTGGACATATTACTACTGGAGGATCCAGCAATACCCACTCCTGGGCATATACCCAGAAGATGTTCCAACTGGTAATAAGTACACATGTTCCACTATGTTCATAGCAGCCTTATTTATAATAGCCAGATGCTGGAAAGAATCCAAATGTCCTTCAACAGAGGAATGGATACAGAAAATGTGGTGCATTTACACAATGGAGTACTACTCAGTTATTAAAAACAAGGATTCATGAAATTCTTAGGCAAATGGATGAATCTGGAGGATTTCATCCTGAGTGAGGTAATCCAATCACAAAAGAACACACATGATATGCACTCATTGATAAGTGGATTTTATCCCAGAAGCTCAAAATACCAAAGATACAATTCATAAAACACATGAAACTCAAGAGGAAGGAAGACCAAAGTGTGTATATTTCGATCCTTCTTAGAAGGGGAAACAAAATACCCATGGACGAAGTTACAAAGTCTAGAGCAGAGACTGAAGGAATGACCATCCATAGTCTGCCCCACCTGGTGATCCATCCCATATATAACCAACAAACCCAGACACTATTGTGGATGTCAACAAAAGCTTGCTGACAGGAGCCTGATATAACTGTTACCTGAGAGGCTCTGCCAGTGCCTGACAAATACAGAAGTGGATACTCACAGCCATTCATTGAATGGAACTCAGAGTCCCCAATGAAGGAGCTAGAGAAAGTACCAAGGAGCTGAAGGGGTTTGCAGTCCCATAGGAGGAACAACAATATGAACTAACCAGTACGCCCAGAGCTCCCAGGGACTAAATCACCAACCAAAGAAAACACATGATGGGGCTCATGACTCTAGCTGCATATGTAGCAGAGGATGGCCTAGTCAGTCATCAATGAGAGGAGAGGCCCTTGGTCCTGTGAAGGTTCTATGCCCCAGTATAGGGGAATGCCAGGGCTAGGAAGCAGGAGTGGGTGGGTTGGTGAGCAGGGGGAGGGGGAGGAGATAGAGGGTTTTTGGAGGGGAATCCAGGAAAGGGAATAACATTTGTAATGTAAATAAAGAAAATATCTAATAAAAAATAGAAAAAAAAAAGAAAATGAAGACTAAGATTTTTTTCATGGCTACTTCCTTCGATTTGGAAACTATAGGAGGAGGAGGAAGCGGTAGAGGAGGACAAATAGGAGGAAGAGGAGGAAGAAGAGGAAAAGCAGGAAAGGAGGAGGAGCAGGCTGTCACACCAATCAACCCTCTTCCAGCTGGGTTCAAGAGGAAGGTTTAGGACTGTTCTGTTTTACCCAATGAAACATGAAAAGCCAAGTTAAAAAACAACAACAACAACAACAGCAGCAACAACAACAACAACAACAAGCAACCTGAATTTAAAATTCCTGTCCTTGGACACAGCAGCTATGCCTTATTGCCCAGAAGGCACATGTGGCCAGCAGGCTACCTACTGAGCACAGCACATACACAGCACTCTTGGCATCCCCTGAGGTCCTTCTAATCAGTGCTATGACATTTCCCTCTACTTCTGCTGAGACAATCACTACCGACTACTTCCCCTCCCCTGGACATACACATCTACCTGGGTAGGCTGAGCCCTGTCAGAATATGGATGTTGGAGAGTTAGTTAGGAATCAGGCTAAGAATTGTAATCAGAATGGGCCAGAGGCCAAAGTTAAGGGTGTCTCTGAACTATGGGGAATTTGAGCAGATCTTGAATTGCTACCAGAGGTGATGATGGTCTCTCAGCCAGATGATGATGTCTTTGTTGAATGTTTTCTTCTGCTGAGGAATATACATGCCTATTCCTGAACACTGACAGCCCCCAAGGTCTGTAATACCCTTCTGGGAAAATAGTCTCTGCTACAGAGGTCTGTTCCAATTAGGGGGATAAGTCACAGTTGTCTACTAGAAGGATGGGCTGAGACATGATATAACACTATGTCCTCAGGCACCATGGAGTCTTATTCTGACCTCCTTTAGTTGCACGCAATCCCAGCCTAAGAATGAAATCTTGCTCACAAGAGGAATGGACTTCAGATTGTCTTTCAAAATATAAGCAGCGAGGCATAGGGAAAACACTGAGTCTCAGAGGAGAACATGCCTACCTTCAGATTCCAGCTCTGTCTCCCACTAGCCAGGTGGCCTTGCATTAATCACTAACCCCCTGGAGACCAAGTTGATCTGTGACTTGTTGAAGAATCAAGAAAGATCATAATATTATAGGAAAATCTAAAGTCCTGTCTAGCTGTCAGTCCAGGGTACCTGATCTGAATTGAGCTGAGGAGACATAGCCATCACAATATATTATATGAAAAAAAAATTAATTGAAAATGAAACAAAGAAGACATGGTTAGTTCTCTCTATCTCATGGCTTTATCAAAAGTCTGGCTATTCATAAAAAGGTGTTAGGGTAAAGAACTCTGGATGCCATGATCTCCTAAAAAGGCCAAATAAATTGCCTTTTTAGGTGACTGGACAGATATCTACTTAATGTGATTTAAGATATTATCTGAAGCAATCATTGTAAAAGAATATAGCATGATACAGAGATATTATCTACAAATATCTCTAAAGAGGAAATATAGTATGTGCATCTAAACATGCTTAATAGAGAGTATAGGTTCTGTGACAGCAAAGGATTATGGGATTTAGTAGCAAACTTTTGTTACTAGTAATTGAGTGTTTCTAGTAATTGAGCTGGAGAAGGTCAAGTCGCTGGACTCTCAGTGTATCACCTCAGAGTTTTCTGGTTTATTAAGCCTTTCCAAGCTTTTGCCTGTGGATCCCAGACACATTTGAAAGTGTGTTCCTTCTAGGGATAATAGGATTGGGTAAGATGCCACATGGAAACTATTACATGAGTACAGTTTTGAACCATTGGTAAGGAGTCCAGCTCAGTGAGCTGATCCCAGGAAGCCCATTGTTCCTCAATGTAGATGTATTTGTCTCTCCTCTCTGAACTTTCACTACCCATGATTTCAGTGACCTTTCGGCCATCAAAATTAAGAACATTAGATAGAAAATTCTAGAAGCGAATAGTTCATTAAGTTTTAAATTTTGGACCATTAGCAATACTGTCATAAAATCTTGCCTGGCTCTACTGAGAGGTGAATATTCTCCTTTCCCAAGTATCCACGATGTAGGTGTCACCTGCCTGTGCTGGCTAGTCTTATGTCATCTTGACACAGATACAGCCATCTAAGAGGAGGGAACCTCAACATAGAAAATGCCACCACAAGGTTAGGCTGTAGGCAAGCCTGAAGAGCCAGTGGTTTTTAACCTGTGGGTCTCATCCACCAAAATGACCTTGGGAAGATAAAGGTATTCACGTTACAATTAATAACAGTAGCAAAATTACTGTTATAAAATAGCAATGAAAGTAACTTTATGGTTCGGTGTCATCACAACATAAGAGACTGTATTAAAGGGTCACATCATCACATCATTACAAAGATTGAGAACCACTGCTAGATCATTCTTAATTAGTGTCTGATTGGTGTGACAGAGGCACATTTTAGGTGGTACTGTCCCCGGGATGGTGGTCCTGGATTCTATAAGAAAGCAGGCTGAGCAAGTCATGAGGAGCAAGCTAATATGCAACACCGTCCCATGGTCTCTGCATTAGCCCCACCTCTGGGTTCCTGTTCAGTTTGAGTTCCTGTTTTGGCTTCCCTCCGTGGGCTGTGATTCAGGATACACAAGCCAAATAAACCCTTTCCTCCCCAAATAGCTTTTTGTCATTGTGTTTCATCACAGCAACAGTAACTCTAGGACACTACACATTAGTCACTCCTTGATTATCAGATTTACTCTCGCTGTTTTGCAGAGCGTATGTTCAAAGGGTTTGTTTACTTAATAATGGCTCCAAAGTTGATGGCTATCCAGCTAGTCTAAAAAGAAGCTCTAATATACTCAGAATGAAATGTGGAATTTTTATCATAAGAATGAACATACAGGAAAGAAATACATGTAGTGTCCCAGAAATGTATTCTTGAAGGCAGGCAAGGGCTGCTGGGTTTGTGCTGGATATAGAAGGGCTAGGGGATTTAAAGCAAGGAGGCAGTGGAGTTAGAAATGATATCTGGGAGAGGGGATTGGAGCCATGGGCCTTACCATGCTCTACTTGGGTCACCAGGTAAAGACAGAGAATGACCAGGAACTCAACTCCCAATCCCCAAAGATCCCTGCGAATGTAATCCTGCTGGGCCTCTTCCTTTACAAAAGTGGATGACAAGAAATAACAATTTCTGGATCAATCTGGGCTTTATTGTTATTTATATTTTCTGGGATCACACTGTGTGAGCATTTAACATTTTATAGACCATGCCAGATTTCCTGGAGTGACTATACTAAATTATGCTCTATCACTTGCCATGTGGCTTGGCAGGAGATAGCTTCAGTGTGAATGTTTTGCCAGAATCTTAGATGAACACTGGGTAAAACCAGGTCTTTTGAAAAGATTGTGTTTGTTTGCTTAGTGAGTCTAAACATGTGGAGGACCAGGGTGACTTTATCCCAGCGTTTCTGTCAGGTTTACAGGGACAGGGAGGGCAGTAGGGGTAGCCTCTGGAACTGTGGGATTAAGTACCCCCTTTCACACTCCTGTCCTCCTTCCTGCCCTCACACTATCCCTCCGTCCTCTTCCCTCCTCCCCTCTCTTTCTTCTCTTATATACACACACTCGCACATGAAAGAGGATATGTATATGTATACATGTATATGTATGTAGTATATGTATATTTTTTATAGACATTTTAAGTCTCTTGATTATGTCTGGGCTGCCTTGGCTTTAAAAATACAGATACATTAGTTTTGAAATAGTCAGGTCTAACTAACTTTTCATTTATGGATTTTTGCTGATTTTATATCCTTAGACCAATTCTCAAATCATGTATTCTTTTCTTTCTCTCTAGTCTTTATGGCTTTCATGCATTTTTATTTATGTAAATTCCATTGGATTTGTCTTTGGCAAGCAGTAATGGATCGAATTTCTTTCCAATTTGTTTCTTTGAACTATTAATTGAATTGTCTAATGTTTTTCCTCGGATCTGAAATGCTTTCTTTTAGCTAATATGTTATAGGCCACACATACATAAATGCCTGTTTATGGGTATTTTTCTCGGCTTTGATATGCTTGCCTTGATTGGTCTTCTGCAGGTGACACTTTTTAAAAATGGGAGATTTTCTACCCAAGGAGCAGAAGGGGTCTTCAACCCTCTAGGTGGAAGAATAACATGAACTAACTAGTTCCCCCTGCGCTCATGTCTCTAGCTGCATATATGGAAGGAGATGGCCGAGTTGGCCATCATTGGGAGGAGAGGCCCCTTGGTCATACAGACTCTATATGCCCCAGAACAGGGGAATGCCAGGGCCATTATGTGGGAGGGGGTGGATAGGGGAGCAGGGCGGGGATGCGGGAGGGTAAGGGAAAATTTCTGAATAACATGTGAAATGTAAATGAAGAAAATATCTAATAAAGAGGAAAAAAAAGAATAAAAAAAAATGGGAGATTTTCATTAACATGTTGATTTTGAGGGTTCCTATTCTTAGCTATTTTTATCGTATTTTTAAAACATCGATGGTGATGCCTAAGCCCATACTTAATGTGGTTTGGGAAGTATTTTTCAGTTTCAGTAGAAACTGTTGAGGTTTTCGTGGAGACTGCATTGAACTCACTATTTCATGTGTTGGGGGTTGGGGGGGAAATCACATTTTGCCAGCATTTAGTCATCTGATCTAGAAATATGACAATTACCTGTAATTTTCAAATTGTCACCTTTGCTTAAGAAAATAGTTTATAGTTGTTACAAATCATATGTCTGCTAGGTTTACCTGCAAGCGTGTTACATGCTTATAAGTTACATGCGGCGTCATGGGTGAGAAAGCATAGTTCCTGCAGTAATGCTTGTTAATAAGTATGAAACCCTTCACACATGAATCGGGCAAGTACAGCCTCCTGACAGCAAGTGGAGCATTCATGTTTACACACTCACAGAAATTTATCAATGTTTGCTGTGCCCACAACAGAAGGATGTACCGATTTAAGCAAATAAGTACACAGCCCCGAATCCTGGCAGCTCATGCCTGTCAGGACAGAAGCATCAATTCCCCACAACAGCAGTTTATACAAGCAACGGTTGATATCTACAGGCCCAGCCCCATTTGCCCAGACTTGGGCCTTGGTTATTTTTTGGAGATACATGTTTTAAGACAGGATGTCATGATGCAGCTCAGCTTGGCCTTGGAATTTGGAGTCAGTTTTCTCAGCCTCCCAAGAGCTGCGGACGGTAGTCATGAGCTCCAAGGCCAGGTGAATAACTTTCTATTTAAAGAGACAAAAAAGAACTAACACAAGAATCTTTCTGATGAAGTCTCAGTTTGGTTAAGCAGTTAGAAGGATTATTAAATGTCTTCCAGAGGTTAAAAAAATAGCAGCATCTTGGGTCTCACTGGTGCTTTCTGAAAGTCTTTTCCCTCACAGCTCATCTTTAACACAGTTTTGAATTCTCTAAGGTAGGCATGACCCATCCACTAAGGGCAATCCAAGTGTGTACTTGTTTTTACTTCTCCAATTGCTTTGGATACAAGTTTTTTTTTTTTTTCATTATATGAAGAAGAAAAACATGATTGAAGTGTTCCTTCAGGGCGGCAGCCTCTTGTGGTCCTCTCTGGCTACCATTTTGGGATAGATGGTCCTATTTCCTTTTGTGACAGGAACAAAGTCAAAACTACTGGCAAGAATAGCCTTCCTCTTTGGGATTTATCCAGTGGTAAAATCAAGTTTTATGGTTTCCTTATCTCTACCTCACAGAAGAATTCGGAGCACCTTAGAAGTGTACCACTGTAGGCTTCCACCAAAATGCACAAATGAAGAACTGCATTAAAAAAAAATCATGTGACAAACAGATACCAACGCTCTTGTGGCACTCAGAGCTATAAACAGGAGACATGGACTCAGAAAGAGAACCCCAGCCCCGTGTTCCTAAGTAGAAGAACAATGACGGCGCTGGAAGTAAAAACATCCATTTTACTCCAGGTTCACAGACATGAATCCTGCTAATCATTACCATTTATTGTGAATTCATGAGACATTCAAAGAGTTTATGAACTGAGTTTCTAAAGCCTTTTTCAATTCTGTATGTGGTTACTATGCTCTTGGACACTATAACATATATAATGCTCTTTTGCATCCTGTTTAAAATCAAATTCTCAATCTAGTTTCCCCTTCTCTCTTTCTAACACTGTAGTCTGTTTCTCCTTTGGAAGATCCCTTCCTCCCCACTGTATTCTTACTTAGCTTTCTAACAACTGTGCTTATTTGGATTGGAGTACACATATCTAAAACTTACAAGCTGGCATTCCACATCTAAGAGAAAACATGCAGTGTCTGTCTTTTTCTTGGGTCTGGGTTACTTCACTCAAATCAGGGAACACATCATCAAGATAAAACATTTATTTGCTGGGATTTTTCATCCAGAGTATTGCCTTATCCACACAGTTACACAAAGATCAAGAGGATTTGTGACTGTGTGTGGCTGATTGTCACAGGCATAGCTTTTTTTAGAGATATATATTTCTAAGACTGAATGCACGATGATTTGGGGGAAAGAATTAATACGTAATTTGAATTCAAATGACAAGCTTAAAAAGAAATATTCCGCTTGGAGAAGCATTCTTAAATATCTCTGGGGAATACATTTCTTTTATTAATCCAGCCAGCCACTGGATGTCATTCTCCCAATTTAATTACGTTTATCTGCCAATGGGTGATTCTGCTTCTAATGCGTGTAATTTGGGTCGGTGCAAATGGTGATGGCAAATAATTGTCCTGAGGGAGATAATTGCTGTTATAATTATTTACTCATGCAAGTTAGGCATGTGTGAATTTTACCTCAGTCAGATGATCTGGAAATATGAATGGGAGAGGCCATCTCTTAGTCCTTGGACATTTTTTCTAAATGTAACATCTAATCCTAAGTACTTTAAGTTTGCTATCCCATGAATCCTCACAGGTTTCCTAGACTGGCCATAGTGACCTTGACATCATCGATAAGGGAATGAAGATTCAAGCCTAGGCCTACAGGCTACATGTTCAAATGATCTGTACATGCAGTAGCTGCTGCTAAAATGGGTGACAGAGATTTGTAAAGAATTTACAGTAGGGGCCAGTAAGATGGTTCAGGGTGGATATGGGTGCTTGCCAACCAGCCTAATGATTGAAGTTTGATCCTTGGTACCCACATACTGGAAGGAGAAAAGTGACTCCGGTAAGTTGTTCTCTGACCTCCATACATATGTGCTCAACACACACATATAGATAGATGAATGTAATCAAAAAGTTAAAAGTATCCTCATGCTTCATAGACTGCTATTGTCACCTTAGGTCCTGTTACATTTGCAGTCAGGTCCTACCTGAGTTCAGATACCAATTTTCATGGGACACTGAATATCATACATGGGTCCAGAATGATAAATACACCATGTCTTGGAGATATGAGAGGCATCCTATTTAGCCATTCAGCTACTTGGGATTCTCTCCTCTGTGGAGCCTCATTATCCTCACACGTTTCCCATTCAGTGGGAGCGCTTGGATCTCTAGGGTTCTTACCGAATCTTTTTCTTGTGTTCAAGCTCAATCTTCATCATTCTAGGTTACAGCCTTATTGGATACAGGAACTTGTTAGACCTCTCCTTAGGTCTCAGAGAATACAGGGCCCTGTGCCAGGCGCTGGATGAATATGCTTTGAGGAACTTATCGGATCTATGCAGTAATAATTAGCTGATGTTGAAAAGGTCTCAGAGCATCCAGGTGCAATGTAGCTGACAGTGCGGCTTGTTTGTGAGGCTTCACTTGAGGTTGTGGCATCTCTCATTACATCATTTGTTGGATGCCCTGCCTCATTAGATTATTTAATATGTTATAGTGGCATCCAGAGAGAGGGGGAAGGGAGGGGGAAGGAGAGGGAGGGAGACAAGGGAGAGAGAGAGAGGGAAGGAGAGAAAGGGAGAGGAAGGAAGAGGAAGGGAAGGAGAGAAAGATTGAGTTTGAGAACTTCTTTCAGAAATCTTACCATTATTTTCTTCCTCCCACCTCTTCCTTCCTTCCTTCCCCTTTCCATATGAAGATTTGAAGGAGTGAGAAGTCTTTTTTTTTTTTTTTGGATGGGAGAGGTGTGGTGTCCATGGAGAGGAATGTTATCTAGTTACCCTCCCTGTATTTGAGGGGGAGGGCCTAGAAAGCAATTGTTTTGACAGTTTGTATGTGCACAGTGGTTACAGGTCACATCAGCACAGAGGCTGGCTGACTTGGTCACTATCCAGCTAGGATGGGGTGATGCAGGAGGACACTGGAGACATGAGGCCATGGGAGAGAGAGGCAAGGAGGGCTTTTGAAGTGACTTATACACACAAGTGGGGATGGCCCTGTTTGGATTATCACCTATGCAAGAGTCCAACTAGTCAGGGATTTATTGGAGATGTGGGGCTTTGCAACAACTTAACACACTGCAGGGGTGGACACTTACTGCAGAGGAAGAAAGCTGTTTGCTTGAGGTGCTACTCAAAAGAGTGCTACTCAAGAAACAAAAACAAAAACAAAAGAAGCTCCTTGGTATTGGCTCTTCCTTCAGCTCAGCCATGTGAGGACTGCCTGCCCCCGCACTAATCATGGCTAGTGATGGCCACAACGGTGACATCTACTGCCCCTCTCTTCGGCTTCCACACCTCCTCTTGGAGCCATGTTTGGAGGAGTTGGGGAGAAGTAGGAATGAGAGAATGCAAACTTCACTACTACTCCAGGACCTCGAGTCATAGGTCTGACCTGCACTCAGGGTGTGTGTGTGTGTGTGTGTGTGTGTGTGTGTGTGTGTGTGTGGAGTGAGCGCGGGGTTCTCAACTGAGTAGGATTAGGTTTTAACAGGAGAGGCAAGCCTCCTTTATCAAGTAAAAATAATGGAAATTAAGATATCGACTAAGAAGATACTGTAGAAAACTATGGAAAATAGTCCACAGAGTGGATTGGTATCTAGGTGGTCAAGGATGATACTTACCATGAAGTTTCTTACATCTTGATCCCCACAGGGGATACGGTGGCCACACATGGCTCAACTTCTCACGCTGTCTCTCCATCAAGTACACTGCCACCTCATAGCCACATAGAGACTAAGGTGCTGAGGGAAACCTGGCTTGCTAACCTGAGAAAGCTGTAAGCTTCTGAGGCAGGAGACCAACCCATCACCTGCACTTTCCACAGAGCATCCCAGCTCCCCCAGTGCAGGATGCCTACTATGCGCAGAGAATGCTACGGAGTTTTATTGATGCTTTACCCAGTCTTTAATGCTGAGATACATCCAAACAGAATTAATTAACCATCAAGGGCACACATTTCCAGGGAGTGCAGGATACCATGTACAGTGTGAGCCCAATCAGGGTGAGAATCTCTAGGTATTCATTAAGGCCCTTCCTCAATCTTGCATGAATCTCATTTTGTATCTCTTCTCTCAAGTAGTTTTCTGGGTGATTTTTTTTTTCCTTAAGATCGATCCACTGATATATTCTGAGAAAATGCCTTCCAATAATTGCTCCTTCAAAAGTCATGTTTCCAGGCATAGTTGCGCTGTAAGTAAAATCTTATTTCCAGTGTCCGGGTTTATAGGAATGCCCCCTTAGGCAGCAGCATTTTATTATGTAACATGCTTGTATACAACTTGAAGAGGTAGATAGCGATGATTTTAGAAATAGGAATAGTAATTGACATTTTCTTCGGGCCATTCTTTGCCTCCTCTTCCTCCTGCTTCTGCTCTTCCTTCTTGTTAACCAACTTTGAACATTGATTTCTGTGTGGCAGTGTAGTTTGCTCAGTGCATTATAATTCCCCCAAAACATGAAGGACAGGACAGAAAGATGCTTAGTGGAGGGATGTGAAGCCTAAATGTAGAGCGTCTCCACTCCCATGTCACTGGGAAGACTTTGAGCTTGTAGGTCCTGGCTGTGGTGAAATACAGAGAAGCTTCACAGGGCAATGCTTCCTCCCCTTTGTAGATGATGACTTGGGGCACATCAAGGTCAAGGCCATGGGGCTGTGCTGTGCGTTGGACATAGGGACCCTTACACTTGTCACTCCATCTTTGTGTTCTTAGGGGTTTTCTAATTTCACGTCTTAATTATCACATGAGGAGTACAGAAGAATTGAAATGTCCTCTGATGGATACACTCCTGGAGATTCCATGGTTGGAGATACCCGGAGAGGTTATGGCATTTTCAAAGACATTCCAGAAAGGAAGCTAGTCTCTGCCTGCATATTAACTGTAGACAAGGATAAGTGCTACAGAAGCAATTTTATAGAAATTCTTTATGTAAAAAGGAAAACAAAGAATTTTGATACAATGGGTGCACAAGTGGCTACGAATCCAGTAGAAGCCAAAGAACGAACCTGCTTTGAATCTAGTTGAATGAAACACTACATGTGCAATTAGCACACAAGAGACAGGGGCAAAGGTGAAATTGAACCTCATTTTGGATGAATGTATATTTGGTTCTAGGCCACGGTCACCCATGCTCATAGAACATGCAGAAGATCTTTGGGGTCTGATTTAAGCAATCTCTCTTCTCTGAATTCTTTGGACAACCCCTGTGACTATATCTCATGTGGATTGTTAGCTTTCGAAGTGTTAGTATCCTGACTACAAATAAAAAACAGTGGTTTTCAAGAGATTAAATGAAGGGATGGGAATTCTTTCTGTTAGTTTCCCAAGAGTACTACCAAAGTAATAACATCAAAACCCCAATAAACAAATAAACCCAACAGCAACGCCCTGGGGGACCACATATGCTGACACCTTAAGGAACAGCTAGCTCTCTTCTTCTGCATCCACTGACTTTCCAGAGGTGAAACCAGCTCCCTTAGGAAGGAAACACTAACCACTTTTTCAGCTGATTCAGTATCTTTTTGTGTCAGGACAGAGGCTGTTGAAATTGCATTTTCTTGGGGCTTTTATGCCGGATAGAATAAATCATGTTGCCTCACGAAGATAAAAAACAATCACATAAATAACTGGGGCATGCTAAAGAGGGGTCCAAAGGACCCACTGCTCTTGTGATCAGGCCTTGAAGGAAGGATGAGCTCACATTTTCCTTAAGATACAGAACAGAAAAGATAAAGCAAGGATGAGACGAGTACCATCTTCAGGGAATGTTGGCTTGATAAGCTTTGATTCTTGGGTGAGCTCAACAGCAAAGAGTAACCAAGATGGAGATGAGATCCAGGCTGCAGTGGGCACGAAGAAAGTGGGTAAGTAATCAGAGCTAGCCCCACAGAAGAGGTGAAAGAAACATCTAGTGTAGGCACTTGCCTGGATAACAATACATAGACTGGATCTGGAAGCATCTGTCCCCAGAGCTCCAGTGTGATTGCACAATGGGACAGAAGCATCTCTAAGGTGCAGACTAGTGGCAAGATCAGCCTGCCCAACCTGCCCATGGAGGTGGGAGTCCAGCCAGTGAAGTAGTAAGGATATGGAAATGAAGCCAGCTTATTGGGTAGAGGCTTGGTAGGATAGAAGAAGGCAGCTGCAGCTCTGCCCATGGTGAGACATGTGGACCCAGAGAAAGGGAAGTGAGTGCAGGGATTGTGGTAGATGAAAGAGAATAAAGTCAGAGCACTGCAGGCCACAGGGCCCAGGGCTAGCTGCTCAAGACTTGTTTATATACTAAGCATCCATTGACCATCATGGACTGTATTGAACAATGCTGATGTGTTGAGCTGAAGATAATCTCTTCCTCTCCCAGGTTTATATGGTGGAAGACTCAGAAAGGAGATTGGGTATGGAGGACTACTGAGGTATTCACAGCAGCTGTATCAGGTACAGTTTCGGGTTGTAGAAGCAACAATGACAGTTTTTATGCAGAACACTGAATTTGGAGCCTTCACATGCACTTCCAGTGAAGTCCCAACGCAGTTGTTTTAAAGCAGCCATTATTGTTCCCACTTTGCAGAGCACACCGAGGCTCTGTCATACCAGATCACTCGACCAGCATCGAATCAGTAGCCAGCGCTGTGAGGAAGATTGGGTTTGGGTCTGGTTTGACTCCAGAGCCTGTGCTCTTTTGATCATGTCAAAGCCCATAAATACAGAATACACACAGCTAGAAGGCACACTCTGGTTCGGCTTGTTCCACTCAGAGACACAGGAGGCATAACAGAGATGACAGCGTGAGACAGGGGAAGAATTAAAATAGTGCTTTTAATATAATCTCAGCAAATGTACAGTATATACTTTATATCATGTATCTCTAAACTGCTCATCTGGAAAATAGAAGCTGCAAAAATACAGACTACCACGCGCAGAATCTATGAAGTATGTGCTTTTCTCCCTCTTCTCTTCTGGGAATCCGGATTTTTACACCCTTCTGTTAAAGCTCAGCCTCTGCTGATTTCTTTGGAACGGTTAAGAGTGTTTGGTCAGAGAAGCATCCCCAGAGGGGGTTTTCTAAAGCATGTCAGAAAGCCATCCCCACAGAAGTGAGAAGAGGGATAGGCCGAAAGAAATTTGCACATCAGTTTCAACCTTGCATTTTAGGACCGAAGCCCACTCTGGAGGGCAGCTGACCACGTGCCACCTCCTTCGTCCTCGTCACAGGCCTATGCTTGAAGCCTCAAAGGACCACATATTGATAGGTTAATCCACATAGGAACCCTTAGGTTCCCGGGCAGCACAGGGCTGTCAGGCCTCGAGGTCTGTGAGTGGTGGTGGTGGTGGTGGTAGTTGTGGTGGCAGCGATGATGGTGATGGTGGTGGGCGCTGCTGTAAGAGAGCAGCCCTCAGCTTCGCACAAAGGAGTCTTCTGAAGGTGACTGTGACTCAGGGCAGGTTTTCTCTGTCTCAATGTCTTGATACTCTGTGCCTAGAGGGGAAGGAGGGAAGAAGAGCCAAAAGGAAAAAAGAAATGGGTCTTTTCTGCATTTCCTACTCTCTATTAGACTTACATCACAGCGGCGTGGCTTTCCAGCCAAAGGGATGAGCAGAAGTCACAGCAATAAAGTGTTAGCTTCTTCTCCATCTCACTCTCAAAAGAACAGATTCTAGGCCCAAGGACCTCTAGGAATCCTGGCTCTTTTGAAGCTAATTTATCTGTATCATATTAATACTCATTTGGGGGATAAGTTTTACCCCAAAGGTTGTACTCCAAACCTTTATTTATCTATCTTTTACACAAGTCACCAGTAATAGAGCTGTGTCCAAGTGTCATTCTATGTTTTTATCAAAGAGGAGGCTGTGTGCTGGGGAAATCCACTTGAATCATAGCCATGCTTTCCCCTTTAGCATTCAGGATCAGTTTACTCTCTATTCATCTCATCCACAGACAGTCACTACATGGCAAGTCAAACAATATCTTGGCTGGAACCAGGTATGAGCCCAGGTCACACCTCTATAAATGATGCTGTGGCTATATATAAAAAGCCTTAACATTTTAACTCATCCACACGATAATCTGTACACCATGCTAATTCTTGTTGAGTGACAGTCCGGGAGACCACAATAATCCCTGGTTATTGATCTGTCCTCTTTTGACTTTGACCTGGCAGTTTAGAAGGTAAGAGAAGGAGAAACCCATGTTCTGTGTTTGACTTTTTGGAAGTCTCATGTTCTTAGAGTCTTAGGAGAATTCATCAGAGAATTCCCCAGATGATTAAAAAAAAAAAAAAAAAAAAAAAAAGAAGTATGCCAGAATGCCATCTCTTCACAGGGATGCCAGAGGAGGGATGGGATGAAGGAAATTTGCATACGGGTTAGCACCACTCTTTAGGGGCAGGGCAGAAATGAGAGATGAAGTTGCTTCTTATTCAGTCCAACTGGCTGGGAAGGGTTTGATATGGCTAAGATGGAAGGGGGAAGGCCTTGAAAAGTCTCTACTGGTAACTGCTAGAGTGGAACAGCTTTTCGAATTTTATGGGTCCTGTGTTGGCAGGCAACATTTTGCAAAGGTCGTGTAGCTTTGGCTCATTTCTCTGAGAAACTTGACTCTCAGTAGGAGTGGGGCAGTCCCATCTCTTCCCTACCACAGATGGATGTTCTGTTGGCTTCCATGTTCCCATCCCAGGTTGAATGCTGGGCTGGAAAGAGCTCCAGTTCTGGAATTATGGCGACCTCATACTGACTTTTGATGACTTTACTAGCTAGTGACCTTGGGAAATGAACTTTCTAGGCTCTTCTTGTCTGATCTATAAGGTGGGGGGAGGTGAGGGGATGACTTACCTGTCAGGGAATGAATAACAGGGTGGCTGGGGTCAACAGGGATTCTGTATTCTCAGACCTGGCATCCCAACCTCTTCTCCCTTTGAGCTGCTAGGTTAAGCTCAAGATGTTTTAGTTGTGTTCTCCTTACAATGAGCTCTCTGAAGTGCACAGATCTGCTTCATTTTATGGCCTCAGATTGTAAATCAAACTTTCTTGCCAAATTTATCTCCACAAGAGCCACCTTCCATTTGATTAGCATGATCTTAAGAAAAACAGTAAGGAAACGGCAAAAACCCCAGCCTACAGGATGTCATATCTCCAGGAAATTGGCTGCATTATTTCATTTGCTCATAGCAAAAATAATAATCACTTCCACCTTATGGAAAAATATTCAAAATGTATGATTATTATCAACCCCTGATTGTCGACTTGAGTTGTTATTATAAAAATGGAAATGTCTAGATACTCAGCTCCTCAAAGCCTGCAATCTGGAAAGAAAGACATAGTCAATATTTAACAAGCTTAAAGCCCCTGGGTCAGGGATATATGAGGGTGTTATAATACCTCATAGGAGACAGGGGATGTGAGCCCTTGTCTGGTACTGAGAACAGTCTCTAGGACTCCTGATGCATTTCATTCTGTTTCCTTTTACCTGCCCATGTTCGGTGGGACACTTGATAAAAATGGACTACTGAGATCAGGGATAAAGAACAAGGCTAAAGGAGGGAGAGCCAATACTAGGTCTAGATTACAGCTGCCATTGTGTCCTGCTTACCATACCAGGGGACACATGAAGGATGTGTGGCCTCCGGGTCATTTGTGCTAGAGACTTTGAGGTTAGGCATTCTCTGGAGGCAGGGAAGGCTGCGTCCGATTTTGCTTGGTGTGTGGGGAGCATCTAATTATGGTTGCCAAGAGGTACTTTGAACTCAGGCTTGGGTTTGAATCTCATCTCTTCCCATGACCTTGAGCCAATTCTGAATGCTTCCAAGTTTCATTTTCCTCGCCTGTAAAATACAACTAGCAATAGTTCCTGCCTCACAGGGCTAGTGTTAAGATTCAATGTGTTAATGCATGTAATCAGCTTAGCCCAGCAGCTAGTCCAAAGTAAGCACCTGATAAATGTTAGTGACAGTTATTATTAGCTATTACTAGTGCTGACCAATTATTCTACCTGACAGATTGATTAGCTCTAGAATGCCAATTTTTTATGTTGGTGCTGAAGAAGGAGAAGGTTTGAAGCTCTAGTCAGTATCTGTATTCCTCCTATTTTCCTGCTTCCTATGCTTTGTCTCCTTCATGGTTCTGTATCCATCCTTAAGTTGGGGGTGTTGATTAGTCTAGTAGAAATGCCAAACGTCAGACTGGAAGGGAAGACAGGTTCTGTAGTTCAAAATCTTCATTGCACCTAAGAGAAAAGTAACGCTGCCTTAAACTACCAAGTCTGACACAAGAAAGGCACTTTCCCCTTCTTGGAAACAAGTGAGATATTTTAATTAGACTTCCTTGTTTAGGGGCAGTAGGGTTGATAGACAGCTATTTCAGGGCTCTTTTGGGAAATGACTCAGTCAATGCTATGGCCAAGATTTAGGTGCCAGATCTGCCCTACCTGTGCTGAACTGTTGGCATCTCTAAGACAGTATTGCCTCAGCACACCCTGGCTGGCCCTTCAGCCACAGAATGTCTTTGTAAATAAAGCTTTGTTGGTACCTAGGCCAGGCATTTGCTCATTTATTGCTTCAAGCTGATCTCGGGTAACATCACCAGGGTAAGTAGTTTTGACAGTCTGATGGCTTACAAGGCTTCAAGTATTTCACTAGGTAATCCCAAACAAGAGTAATGTGGTGCCCTGCTTTGGTGGTTCTATTTGTGAGTGGTGGTAGGGGTGACGTTTTCCTTTGTCTTCTTACTACCTACTTGGGACACACTCACTGTCATTTGGTATTGAGAACCCTGCCTTCTTTCTCTCTTTCTTTGATTATTACAGCTATTGATCAAAGCTTGCTATCGCTGTGAGTCAGCTCTGAGTCATCTCTCACATCCAGACAGAACCTGGCTGGGAATGCTCTTTGGATGATTTTTTTATGTTCCAAGCTTTCCAGATCACTTAGCTGTGAGCTCTTGGAGGAGTGGGGCCATGTACCTAGTTTAGATGACACCCAGCCCAACATTTTATATACAAGGATGACTGGGTCATGTTCAAACACTACATCCTTGAGGAAAAGAAACACTACAATGAAAAATTATGCAATCAGAGGTGGCCTCTGAGAAGTAGGAACCCTTGTCTTCATTTTTGAGCAGGCAAACACCCCTGAGTTACAGCACCATCTTTTCCTTCCTTCCTTCCTTCCTTCCTTCCTTCCTTCCTTCCTTCCTTCCTTCCTTCCTTCCTTCCTTCCTTCCTTCCTTCTATGCTAAGTCATGCTGGTCCCACCATGACTTGGCAGTAGCTGAGGTTCTCCACATGCATGAAGAGCAAAGAAGGCAGTGTAGTTGTGGGATGAAGGTATAACACAAAGAAGTGATCTTAGCAAAGGCTTGTGAACAATAAAGAAAACCTTCTTGTTTGTCTTGCCAATGAGAATGTCTTCTCACTGGCCCTTGACTGGCAGTAATACTCTAGAGGATCGGGAATCCACAGCCTGCCATTTTGGGCCAGTTGTCTATGAAATTAGGTTTTTGTTCAGAAGGATGGAATTAGGTGTGAATTGGGTGAATGCAGCGAATTAGGAGCAAAGGGCAGGAGGAAAGGGGCTGGGTTTAGACCTCAGCGGAATTCCCTAAACCAGATTTTACTTCACTATTACCCTCTCTTGGGAAAACTTGGTGCCTTTTAAGTATTCAGCCTGGATTCTTAACTTAAAGATTTTAAGGTTAACTGTATTGAAGGAGACCCAGAGGAAAAGTGTAAACCCTACTGGTTGGTGCTGTCCCTGATTTCTGGCCAGATAGCTGGCTGTCCCATGCATCAAAAACAATCAGGTAAGAACAGCAAAAGCCAGGAAATAAATATCTTCCATCTGCAAGAGTGAAAAGCTGCACACTTGGGTTTCCTTGATCACCACAACCAAACCAAACACATAGCAAAAAGACAACAGGGTTCCAATAAACAGCAAGGGCAGCTTGTCCCGCCAGTGTCCTTTTTCCTTTCCTTTTCCTTTTTCTTTTTTTTTTTTTTTTTTTTTTGACTGTGAGATCAGACAGTTGACTTCTACATACTGATATTTATTATTTCGTAATACTGAATACTGTTTTCAAGACTCTCATGGAGATCTTATGACACATCCCATGGTTGGCAAGCCCTAGTTGATGCGGAAACCACTCTTCCCCAGGACCAGAAACAGCACATTGCAAGAAAGCCAGATGGGTAGACTGATGACTGACCAACCACCGTGTCTCCTCAGAGCATTCTTCTGTGAGCCCAAATCTATACTTACACTTTCTGGGTTCCTTTGTAATGTCTCCACTGGAAGCTACTAGATAGGATCGAGTAGTAAAATCACCTCAGAATCTTAGGAAAATTCCCCAGGGGCAGCATGGCTAGTGACAGGCTGGGTGGGGTGTCTTTGTGTAGGACATTCTGGTAGACTGTCTCAGGCCTACAAGCCTTTCTATAGTGTGAGGAGAAACTCTAGGGCATTTCTGGATATGGGGTTCCAAATGGACAGATACCACAACAGCCCTCCATCCCCAGAGCAGCTAACCCACTGTGAGCTAGAGAAAAAGAAAGGATTGTTAGCAAGAAGCACACCCTCCCTCCTGCTTGGAAGATGCTAACTCTCAAACAGCTCCTCAGGAGCTCTTGCCTGCCTTTATTACTTTGCTGTTAAGCACTAGCAGCAGGCTCCTTAGGGGAAGAGAGAAAGATGGATTCTTTTGCTCTTTCTTAGCTGTGAGGAAAGTCTGGGCATCCCATGGCTTTGTTATTACCCCCCGGGGGGGGGTACCAGGCTTTGTGGCTTCCCTTGTGGGGGTGGGAAGTGAGTGTCCCTGATAGCACAGAACCTCAGCAGAAGGAAGAAAAGCCCTTTTGCCACACTGTGGGAAGCAGCACAGGTATAGAGTATAAACCCTGCTTGGCCTGCATGTCTAAGTTCCAGAGATCTGCCTAAGGTTGCAGCAGAGACCTTTTACATCCGTCCTTGGGGTGCATTCAACTAAGTTGGTGGAGGAGGTGACTGCAGAAGAGAGCGCTCCACATTCATTTCATACGTCTTCTCCATCCAGCCTGGGTTTGCTCTCTGTATGTTCAAGGGAGTTCTTACCAGGACAGTTTTCATCTAGAATACCACTCAAAACCAAGCCGACAACCAAGGGGCTGGATCTAGCCTTGGATGCACAGTGAAAAGTAGATTGGATTTTCTTTTTTTTTTTACATACATGAGAAAAATTGAAAAATTGAAAGAGAGCACAACATTCATGGAAATCATTTCGCCACAGGGAGAGTTTAAATTTATAAATAACTGTTGATAAAAAGTGAGCCCTGGAGTTGGGTTCCATTGTTATCTTTAAGAACATTTTAAGGGAAAAAAAAATCCAAGATACAAAGAGCTTAAAAATCATTATTTTTTTTTTTCCAAAAATCAAATCATGTCATGAAACAGAGTACATCCCAGGGCCTCCGTTTGGAAAGACACACGACAGAGAGGGAGGTCACCCATTAGCCATTCATTTTCAAAACAAGACTGAACCGAAACCTGTTCGGAGCGTGAATAAAGCTTTCAGAGCAACAACAGAGCATCACCTTACAAACTGGTAGGAGAACTGTTTCCTGCTTCCTAGTTACGGTACTGATGAGCACTCCGTGTTCATCAGCAAGGATAGGCTAACTCTAGGTAGACAGATAGAAGGGCTGTTTTAGAAGCACCCTGAATGAGATGGCCCACCACAGCCAGAGTGCCACACAGACATTTCCTTGGTTTTCTTTGCTTGATGTCTTCTCTTCTTAGGGTCTATTACCCTAGACCTCCCCACTTATACTATCTGTAAAAAAAATTTAAAAATGGCACAACTTCCATGTCTTTACTCTTCTGGCCTTATTCTTTCATTGCTTCAGGTGGTACTGTAAGTGGATGTTTAAGGTGGAAAATGAAACCAAGCATCCTTTGTGGTCTACTTTGGCACCCTATGTATGTCTACAAAAACAAGTCAACAAAGAGGTATGGAGGGTGAGCTGACTGGACACTTTGTTATGCATATATATGCTCCCATCTAATCCAGCCCCTGATGAGAGAGGCCATATTGTTTTAAGTGTGCAGGTGCAAGAGATCCCCCCTCCCCGTCCCCCAACACCTATAAGACTCTTATCCCAAAGGACAAGGCAATGCTCTGAGGTTCAGCCACTTTCAATGCACAGAGTTCAGGATTGACCTGGGGAACGGACCTGTTACTAACGTTTTCATGGACTGAGCATGTGATCTCTTAGGAGCTTATGGGTTTATGATCACAGGTATCATAGCTCACTCAACAGTTGTAGGCAGAAACCACACTCCCTCTCTCTCCTATCCCCAGGAGCATGGCTCCCATCCACATAAACCCACATTTGAGTGAATCTCCGTCGCAGGCTAAAAGGAATGCCCATTGGACCTGAAGCATGACTATAAAAGGGCTTCTTGTGACAGTAACATCATCACGGGGGAATAAAGCCAGAAGGCAGATTTGCAGCTTGTCACATTATCCAGTTATCTCAAATGTGATTATTTTAAAGATTCATTTACACTATTTCCGGAGTATCTTTTTCTTATACCACATGTGTTTTTGTTTTTTTGTTTGTTTGTTTTCACCGTATCAGAGTGAGGGTAAAAATTACAATAGATTAATTGCATCCCTTGAATCACTTTATATTTTTGGTGCATTAAAAAAGGAGAGAAGTAAAAGCTTTGTTAGTGACTGAAGGGTTAACACAGATTCTAGAAGCAGTTAAAAATAGTATTAGAGGATTATACATACAACAGTTGGAAATTCGTACGTACGCTTTATATTTTTGTTGTTGTTTTTGAAAAAAATGGCAAAATGTTTGGCAAATGTAAGCAAATGACATGGGCTATATTGGCGCTCACCAGCTCTGAGCGGGTCAGTCATAGCCAGGTGAGGCCCACAGCTTCCTGAGGTCACACTGTGGGGCTGGTAGGGAGGAGGTGTTAGGAGGTGGGGAGGTAGATGCTCCCCACCTAGCTCCCCCTTGGGCCCTCAGTCTTGAACATGGAAATGGAGCTGGTGAGAGGTGCCAACCACAGACTCCAGTCCGGATAACCCGTCAGCATCTCTTAGAGAACTCTGGGGGCTTGAACCACACGTAGACTGGGTGAGTGGTCTACACAGTGACCCATATTGCAAAAGTTGGAAAGAGGAGTGGGTTCCCATCCCTCCAACCTATACCCCCCTCCAACCCCACTGGAGGGAGAGGGTGTCTCTAGTGCTTAATCTGGTAATGTTTTCAACTTGAACTTGTGATTTTAGTAGACTCATTTTGAATGCCTTTTAAGTTTTGTATGTGTATGCATATCCAGAGATGTCCATCCTCCAAGCTGGCCACAAGTGTTCCCTGAATTTGGCAGTGCCTCTTGCTTGTAGCTGTCGGCATCGTGAAAACCATGAGGTGCCTTCCAAGCAGATTCTGAGCCCAGTAGTGTGTATGTCCTCCAGGGCCATCCCATTCTCTCTTTATTCTGAATTCTGACTGGCTCTGAGTTTTAAAAAAAGGACCAAGGTCTTATGTGAATGCATGTGTGCATGTATGTGCGAGTGTGCTTGTGCGTGTGTGTGTGTGTGTGTGTGTGTGTGTGTGTGTGTGTATGAGAGAGAGAGAAAGAGTGTGCATGTCTGTTTTCAAAACCTCTTTTTCTTTCTTTTCTTTTCTTTCTTTTTTTTTTTTTTTTTTAAGAAAAATGACTCTTTGTTCACAAATACAGAGTTCAGCCCTCCTGTAGTCACTATAAAACGGATTCCATGTTTTCACACCACTCATGGTCTTCCAGGTTATAGATAAATTTTGTCCTATGTGTCTGGTGTGCGGGCACAGGGTCCCTCCCCAGATTGTCTAGGGTCAGAGTAGAGGCAAAGAACTCACTGGTGCTCAGCCCGCCCTCGTGGTTTTTGATGTAGCGTTTATAGTTTTTCCGCAGGCACTGCCATGTGGTGGTGTAGAGGATGAAGGCGAAGGACTTGAGCGCGATGGCAATGCTGACGTACAGGTATCTGTAGACCACATTGTCGTAGAGGACACAGGCGCCTTGTTCCCCGCAGAAGGTGCTCCAGAACAGACAGGTGGAGTCAATGCCGGCTCCGAAGATGAGAGGTGGGGGGATGAAACCTGTCAGAGGGAAGAGATCATTTCAAACTCTGGCTCTAGGAGAGAATTCACTGCAGAGAAAGGCATTTCTGTCCCTGGCTGTGCAGCTGTTTACGTTTTGCTGGGAGAGACTACGCTGGGTCATGTGGCTCTATAGTGCAGTGGTTCAAACCACAGGAACGCAAATCCCAGCTCTTCCTTCATTATCCAGACAAAATCATTGAGCCTGATGTTGCCTAAGTTAATATGTGAAAAGTATTTAGGATCCTATGTATTTACCTGGTAACTGTAAACACAAGATAATTGACAGATGTCATTATTCTGAGAAGGGATAAAGTCATTCCTGAAGGCATATTAGTATTAGTCGCCCTCCTAGAGGGAATGCCAAAGAGGAGCATGGCTCTGCTCAATACCCTTTTGTATGGGGTTTGCAGGGGCTGTGTGAGCTGCCAACGGGAGGGACCTGGGACCAGAAGTAGAATGTGAATGGGTTATAGTGTGTGAGCCCCAAAATAGACATTTATAGTTTGAAATGAGAACTGTGACAAACATACTCGTGGCTACTATTTGTCCAGCTCTTAAACTGGTGTGCATTCTTTCCATGTGGGGCTGGCACCAGATACCCACAGTTGTTATTGGAAACATGAGGCGAGATGAAAATGGTCCCCACTCTTAACTCAAGTCTACGGCAATCTGCTGGTTTATTTGCCTGCTCTCATCTCTTCGATCAAGGGCTATTTGACCCTCCTTAGACAAACAACCGATGGCCAAAAAAATCCCAGTGTTTGAGATACAGCTCAGCTATGTTTTTCTCTGTTTTAAAAAATGAGTATTATGTTGTGTAGGCTGGTCTTAAATTCATGGGCTCATGTGAATCACTCTTTTCAGCATCTAGTGTAGGTGGATTACAGGTACTCTGGAGCTAGCTACCATCCTGGCCTCAGTCACCAGCATCTTATGTGCATGTTTATGTGTGAATGTGGAAACCAGAGGTCAGTCATCAGTGTTCTATGACTGGAACTATCCTTTTTTTTTTTTTTAAATGAGACATAGATTCCGACAGTCTTGGACCTTGCCAGTTTAGCTGTGTTGGCTGCCTAGGGACCTCCAGAGACCCGCCTGTTCCTGCTGCTTCTCCAACACTGGGACTGCAATGCTGTGTTTGTTTACTTATTTGTTTTAATGTCAGAACCAGATCCTGCTTACATGGCTAGCACCTTAACCAACTGAGATAGCGTTCCAGCTCCTGTCATTAGAATTTTGAAAATGAACTAGAAGCCTTAGGTTTGATTCTCAACACTGAAAAAAAAAATCCCAGATGATTCTGGTCTGTTTTAAGGAGTTTTATGGGGGAAAATGAATAAGTTATTAATAAAAATTCATTGTTTCGGAATCCTAGCATTCCCTGAGGCTAGAATCTGGTACCAATACCTTCAGTGACAGGCCTCAATTGTGAGGCATGATGTCCGCAATTAGAGGGGACAATCCTGAGACCGTAGGACTGGTCTACCAGCTCCCTGGAGTGTTCCTTCCAAGCTCCATCCTGGATCAAACTTCACCTTTCACTGAAGGTCTTTCTGAGAATCTGCTCCTTTGTCCAGAAAAACTGATGGATTCTCTGTGCCAAGCACACATTTTAGGGGTTCAGAGATCTGCAAAGTCCATCCACAGGGGCCAGAAGCATAAGTCTTTCAGATATTTAGATAATACTACAGTACCGTGCTGTGGAGGGGTGAAAAGCTAGGGACCAGAAAGCAGTGGATGGAGGAGGTTTCAGCACGCCTTTAATCCCAGCACTTGGGAGACAGAGACAGGAGGATTTCTGAGTTCGAGGCCAGCCTGGTCTTCAAAGTGAGTTCCAGGACAGCCAGGGCTACACAGAGAAACCCTGTCTCAAAAAAAACCAAAAAAAGAAAAAACAAAAAAAAAAAAGACATGCCTGGATGGGTTGCTGGGTCCTGCTCTAGTCTTGGTACTGAGCAGCTGGTTGAGTACTGGCTTCTAGGTCTTGGTGTCTTGGTCCTTCTCCTAAGTCAGCTGCTTATTACCCCAGAGAGAACCCCCCTCCCCCCGAAAGATGGATTTTATTGGAATCCTCATGAAACTCCTCAAGCAGCTTGATTTAATAAATATTGTAAGCTCAGAATCCCCTACAAGCTGTTCTCTGCTCCTGATGCAGACTTCGTTCCTGCAAAGTGGAAAAATGCCTTCCTTGATCCCAGTGGCACGGAGGCTGCTCAGGAGCTCTTGTCTCCCCCGCTCCCCAACCCCGGACTTCAGGCTGAGCTGGAACATGCTCTCCCCACTCCAATATGGAGGGATTTCCATGGCAACTGCTGCACATGTGGATGGATCTGTGGCTAAATGGCACTGGTTTGACCTATGCTCGGGCACCATGGGGCAGCGTAAATCCTCTCACCTTTTCTGCTTCTTGTGGTTTTATTGTGTGATTAGATGCCAAATGCGCTTTCTACCTATGGTGACCGATCTTGAGGTCATTAGCCTCTGCCCTAGCTATTACTCATGCAGCACTGAAGCACTGGTACAGATGGACACCCTGCTCTAAGGACATCCTGTTGAAAAATTCACCCACAGGGAGGAACAAAGAGTTAGGTGGTCCTTACTCCATGACCCATGGGTTCTTGGGCACAATGGCAAGTTTGGCAGATCAGAATATAATTTTATCACATCCCCGGACATCTGGAGTATAAATGAACCATCAGTTAGTATTTGTTCAAGCTCAAACTCATTATGTAACAACTCCTTCGTGATCATCTGAATGAGAACTTTTATTTATATATTATATATTAATATTCAGTTGTCTTTAAGTAAGGCACGCATGCAGTGCTGTCTAAAGGTGTTGGTTTTATCTTATCTTCAGGTTCCCCTAGTAGACAATGATGTTACTGACAAAACTAGGGAAAACCTTCTTTTTCTTCTTCTTTTTTTTTTTTTTTTTTTTTGGTTTTTCCAGTCAGGGTTTCTCTGTATAGCCCTGGCTGTCCTGGAACTCACAGACCAGGCTGGCCTCGAACTCAGAAATCCACCTGCCTCTGCCTCCCGAGTCTTCAAGTACTTAGAAAGCTAAGTGCCCATCAAAGTTTTTCATGCTTTACTCGAGATCTTAGAGAACACTAGTTATAGAGATTACAGTTTGTTGTTGTTTGTTTGTTTTTTAATTTAAGGAGCTGAAAATGCCAGGGCAGCTCCCTTCCTCTCTCAGTGCATATAAGATGGGACTGACACCACCTCTACGTTTTAGCAAGAGGCCTGACCTATTCTCATGTCCAGAACTTCTGCTAACACATTTATCTTATACTGGGACTTGAGGTGAGATTTTAGACTAAACGCTAGGCTTAGTATCCAAAGAATAACCTTCATGAGAATTCCTTTCTACTTCTGCATAAAGCATCAGCTTTCCTTTTTGTCAAATTAAACTCTTTCCTTTAATTGACTTGTAAATCCTCCCAAATGTGGACTCTCAGCTATCATTAGACTTTAAATTCATATCTACACAGATGTGGATCTGAAGTGCACCCTTTTGTCTGGAAGTCTTCGCTATTCTGGAACTCCCCTGAGCAGTCACTGGTCAGATTCCTAGACTTCTGACAAAATTTTCACACTAGCCATTTATCTGGATGTATTGATGGATCCATTAAACTCCATAGAAAAACAACAACAAAAACTCAAAAACAAGCTGTCCATAGAAGATGCTGGTTTAACCAGAGACCATGGGAGATTTCTATACTAGTAGTAACCGACTGGCTAACCACCCTACATCTCCAGGGGTGCAGCTCAATCCATCATGACTCCCTTCATAACTCATAACCTCTCTTAAACCTCATTATCTACTTTTCTTCTAATTCAAAGTTGGTTAATTGAAGAGGATTTTTAGACCTCTTGTCTGGGATTTCCAGGGTTACAGAGAATAGTTTATTTACCTCCTGCTAAGCTTGAGGAAGCTCTGTTTTGAAGCCTGAAGAGAGAGAAACACCCAGCAAGGAGCTCTGATCTTTGCCAGCTCTAGCACTCTCCCTCCTCTGGGCTTGATAATGCATGGAGAAACTGGGAGCCTCATTTGCACACCAGCTTCTCCCTCTGCTATCTGGTACGGTGCCTCTCAGCAGCACTGGCAGACACTTGTCACAGGAAGAGACACTTAGTCCTCTGTTGTCCTGGCCACCTGTCTCTTCAGTCAAGGAACTCATATCTCGAGGTCCCCTCTAGGAAGGAGGAAATCTCTCTTGCAACTCTACCACTTGGGAACTGTGGGAGTTTGGTCAAGTTCCACAACCTCACTGAATCTCAGCCTCATTATAAAATGGGTATATATGTACATAGGCTTTCTCTATGTGTACGTACTCATGCCTGTGACGAAGCGCAAGTGGATGTGAAGGACAGGAGCCAACATTGAGTGGCTTCCTCAACCTCTCTCCATTTTATTTATTCCTTTTGACACAGAGCTTCTCACTGTATCCGAGATTCTCGATTGGGTGGTGTGCCAGTCAGTTCCAGAGATCAGCCTATCTCTGCCTGTAAAGTGCCACCAAGTCTGCCTTTTACACAGGAGCTGGGGATCAAAACTCAGGTCCTTAGGTGGTAAAAGGACTAAGCCATCTCTCCAGACCCCAGATTATGCTTTATTGTAGAGCTGTTTTTTTGAGAGTGCTCACCAAACCAGGTTCTGACCCTATGTTTTTAGGGTTTTGGCCTAAATCTCTTTGGCTAAGGAATAAATGTATTACAGAGAACCTCTCAAGTCAAGACTTGGTGGGTCACCTCTGAAGAGCTAGCCTATTTTGGAGGACAATCGGATGCCTCTAGAGGTGGGACCAGGTATCCACCAGTGTCTCTTCTTGTTTGAGCACCTTTGCTCTGCTAGACTCTTGTCCAGGAAGGAATGAGGAGGCAGGCTCATGCTGGTGGGATATTTTGTTAGTAACTGTGTTCTGGAGATTCCTCTCTTCCTCAGAGTCTGAAAGAGCATCTCCCTTCCCTTTGTGTTTCCTGGGCAAAACTTTGTGTGTGAAACATGCTCAATAAGGCTCAGCCATGTGCTGGCAGGGTATGTGGCAAGCTCAATACTGCTTGCTATCTCAAAAAATATTAAAATGATTAAATCTTCTTTATACTGTAGCTCATATGCATACACACATATGTACATGTACATATATATTTAGGTACCTATATGTAATATATATGTATGCACATGCATATATATATATATATATATATATATATATATATATATATATATATATATATATGCAAACAAGCACACACATACACTGTGTGTGTGAGCAAAAAATGCTATGCTGCTTAAGGAGACGGTCTCTGTTTTCCTGAAATCTATTAACAGAGATTAACCCTCAGGGCCCCGTATCTTGGCGTTTTCCTTCACCCCCATGTTTGAAAAGGCAAACCCTATTCATATTCTTTGGTCTCAGCTTAAAAGGTAAATTGAAAGGCTTTTATAAGAAAAATAAATCCACGTTCCTTTACAGGACAAAAAGGAGGCTGAAAATGACTGTGTCATTTACATTTACAAAGATAATGGTTCCTCTTCAGCTTACCTGCCAAGACTTGAATTTATCCTGGACTCTCTATTCAACCTGGAGCAATTACTGTTACAGCCAGCTCCAGCTAGAGGGGAATGTCGAAAGCTGTATTCTCCTGAAAAGATTGATGCATTTCTCTCCTTCAGCCATGCCATGAAAAAGACGGGGACTGTTGACATCGGCAGGTGCTTTCCAGGGACACCTGCCAGTCACTTTTCTTAATTTTGAGAAGTCAGGAGCTACTGCCTCCTCTCTTCATTCCCGAGCCCTTTGTTATAAAGTCTGAAAGGTTCCAGAGTTTACAGAGCCTGCCAGCGGCCACCCGGACAGGACTGGCTGAGAGGGGCTCACACGGAGGTATACCTGGCTGCAGAGTGCTCTGTGGTCAGTGTGATATCACCTTAGGCCAGGTAAGAGATGTGGAGTCTGAGATTCTTGATCAGACCTATGGTTGACTTAAAACCCAGACAGGAAAAGCAGTACATTTGGAACAGGAGGGAAGAGGAGGGATCCATCGTGTCAGGAATTCTGCTGAGGGAGCAACCAGCTCCTTCTTAGGTGACTGACCCTCCTCCAACTCTGAGGCCTCCTTCCCTGTTCCGCTTCTGGTAGTGTCCTCCTAAATGACATGAACTGGACATGTGTTACCACACTCTGGCCTTTAAACAACTTGCTGTCAACGCCGAGGCGGTTCACCCTGTTTCTCTTGGGTCAGCTATGCCTCAGGGTTTGTCATATCTCAGCACCTCTGAGATCTCAAAATCAGATACAGCAGCTATGGGCACAGCTTCTAAGTCATCTCTCACTGTTTCCTATGTACAGCTGGTTCCCGCAGTCATGTCCCATCAAGTTCTTCTAATTCCGTTATCTCTTTGCCACTTTCTTTACCCAGCTGGGGCACTCCCACCAATCAGGTTAGCTTCACTCTGGCTGCTAGCTTCATTTTCTTTTTAAAAGATGGTCTCATATAGCCCAGGCTTCCTAAGTAGACATGGATGACCTTGAACTTCTGATCCTCCCGCCATCTTCTTTCTGAAACTACACCATCGTGTCTGTGCCTGCTTTTATTTGTTGCTGGCAATCAAAGCCAGAGCTTCAAGCATGCTAGGTAAGCAGTCTAACAATGGAGCCACATCCTTGACATCTCATCCTCAATTTCTTTGCTCTGCTTTCCTTGCCCCTCAGCTCCTATTGATACCGCCAGCTGCAAACCTACTTCTGCTGTAGGGCTGTCAGAGAAGTTCTCAGTCCCCAGTGTCAGTCTCAGTGTCTCAGTGCCACTGAGATCCCTGCTCTATCTGCTAGTTCTTCTGAGTTTCTAAAGTAACACAGGAAACCAGTTACCTTAATTTCTGGACCCTGGCATTTTTCTCTACCCGCCCATACCCTAGTGTGGTCTTCCGTGCTCACCTATTTCTTTCTGCCCGATGTATCAACATCTGGCCCTCATACATCCCTGCTGAGTATGACAGCCACTGGCCCACATGTTGCTACTTAAAAAAATACAAGTTAAATGAAACAGTCCATACAAGCTCTGTTTCAAGTAGCTCAAAAGCCACATAGGATGTAGACACAGAACATATCTTTTGTTACAGCCCAGCTATGGCCCATACCTCTCCCCACCTGCCCCTGAGCTCATCTGCTTATCTCAACCCATACTCCTGCATACTTCAATCTATTCCTGGATTATCTGAGATTCACAATGCAATGTAAATACTATACCAAGCAGCTCATACTATTACTGCTTCAGAAGCAGTGACGTGAAAAGCTGGTGTGAAATTTCTCAGTATAGACACTCTGGTTTTTATTCTTTTAATGAAAGTGAAAAATAAGATGTTTTTGTTTTAATTTGTCCTTTTGAAACTTGCAGAGACAACTGAACTTCAGTTCAGAGACCAAGCCATGAAGGCCCTTCGTCATTAATTTTCAGCTCCACCATCTCAATGCAAACCCCTCCCTTAACTCTAATTGACTGTACCTCATTCAGAGGTACAGATCCTAGACAGCATCCCTTTCTGAAATACACAGTGGATCTTGTCCTTCTCTTGGTACCTAATAGCAGCTTCTACTTGCCTTAAAGATAAAGGTCAAACATACCCATGGGGCAGGAGACCTTTCTCATCAAGTTCCTAGCTCACCACCTTCATCAGCCCCATGTGGCTGACCCTGTCTCACTCTGCTTGCTTCAATGGGATCTCTGGAGCATGAAGCCTTATACTTGTAAGTTCTCTTGTCTACATCACTCTTTCTTCTTCCTGCACATCTTCATAATACTTACTTACTCTCTGCTCAGGACATCATGCCTGAATCTCAAGGCAAACTTAGGTGGCCCTTCCCCAAGTCACTCTTACACCAGTGCAGGCTCCATCACAGATCATGTCACACTCAATTTCATTGTCCCCATTGTATTCCCATTATCCACATGGGGCACCATGAGGGTTGGCAGTGTCATGGTATCTGATTTATTCATTGGCCTTGCATTAAAAATAATGGCTGTTAATCTTACTGGGTGCTGGAGGAGATGGAATTAGGCCAGATGCCAAGACTTCTCAGCTAAGCCGCTTTTAATTAAAAGATGAGATAGTGTCATATCCTCTCGGCACAGGGTTTTCCAAACTGATTTGTGACCCATAATGGGCAATAGAATCAATATGCTGGGTCATGACCAACTTTCCAGAAAGCTTGGAGCAGAATAGAAGATTTCAGAATGTGTTATATATATTAAAGGTATTTTTCCATGAAGTTTTTGTTTCAGCTATATCTATGCATATGCATGCATGTAATGGGCCATGATGATAAAGTTATCTCTTGCTCTGGCTTATAGGCACAGAAATGGAAAAATCCCCGTTCCTGATGGTACCTGCTTTTCCTGAAGCAGACAGACAAACTCTGGATCAGCTTCAGAGTGGTGAGGGATCACCTTATGATACCTAAGTTGTAGTTTTATCTCCAATTATCCTATAATGTTCAGAAATAACTTATTCTTTTACAATGCTCTGCCCTTGAGATTACTATGAAGGACATTCCTTTTGCATAGCATCTTGCTATGGCCTGGGGGTTCAGAACACCGGTGGTGCCCAGGACATGTCAGCTTGTTGTATAACTACCTGCAGAATGGTTCTACCTCTTTCCAAAAGAAGGCTTTCTAACTTGTTGGTATTTCATGTCCATCATTCTACCTATCCTTGGGTGCTGGACCTCAGGCATCTTCCAAATTTTGTTTGAGATATCCTGATTTGTTTGGGATGTTTGATTGGCTTGAAACTTTTCCAAACTGACTAGGTCAGTAGTGTTCAACCTTCTTAATGCTTTCCAAACTGACTAGGTCAGTAGTGTTCAACCTTCTTAATGCTGCAGCCCTTGTGTTATGATGACTCCTAACCATAAGATTATTTTTGTTGCTACTCCATAAGTGTAATTTTGTTACTGTTAATGTATCTTAATGTAGATATCTGATATGCAGGAGACCTGATATACCACATCTCTGAAAGCGTCATTTGACTCCAAAGGGAGTCACAGCCCATAAAGTTGAAAACTACATGGCTAGGTGCTAGTCTAGGGGTTCCATGGATACACATATCTCTATCTCCTGGGCTACCATTCTTGTAATTACTGGCATGCAAAATTGAACCTATCTTCTTATGTGGGCTCAGGATATCTGAACACAGCTCCTCATTCTTGTGAGGCAAGTGCTATACTGACCAAGGCATTTCCCTTGCCCTGATGTTATAGGCTGTTAATATGGATTAGAGATGTAGAAAGCTATACAGTAACTATAAAGATAAGGGTAAACATTTACTTATTTTTGAGCTTGGCTATGGGGGAACCTACCTTGGTATGGTCTGGGAGCTCAGAACACTGGAGGTGCTTGGCAAATGTCATTTTGCTGGGTAACTGCCTGAGGAATGGGTCTGTCATTTTCCAACAGGAAGCTCTTTACCTTGTTGGTATTTCATGTCTATCTATCTCTCCAGTTGCTTGACCACTGAAGGTAGGGGACATGATAATACATCTGTCTACACTTCCCATGATAAAAGAAAAAAAAAAACAAACCTGTATCATCATATCTATGGCAGTAGAAGTTTTCAAGCTACCACAGCTTCCTAGAAACACCAATGTTGTAATTTGAAGATGGCTTAATGTTTTTCATCTAGGGCATCTCCATATCTATGTCTTTCTACTTCCCATAAAGCAGCAAAAAGACAAAGATGCCCCTATGTATCCACAGGGAACCAGGATGATGACTGGGGTGGGGTGGATACTGATTGTTCCCACAGACTAGGGAGGGAGAAACTTATTGTGTGTATTTCCTTTTCAAGAGTGGGTTTTTTTATCCTACTTTGGGCATTTATCAATTAATGCTGTTAATTCTTATGAATTAACAGCATTATAAAAGTAATATATATGTACAGATATTCAAAGGTTTCAATGGGTAAAATATAGAGTCTTAATTAATTAAAACTATCCGGTACCATTTTGATGGTCATCCTCCCAATATTTTTCCATAGGTAGACAGACTTTATAATCATCTGAAAATGGAGAGTAAGTCATCTTTGTCCCTTCTACATGTCGGGTCCTTTCCAAGTCTACAAATATTCTTCTTTCCAGAACGTTAATGGGGGTATGGCTCCTACCAGGATTGCAGACTATCACTGATTTAACTAACTCCCTGTGGTTGTGCTGATGGGAAAAAAAATGTTTTTGCAAACCTCACATTTCTAGTGCCAGATCTTTGTATCCACTTGGAGTGAGAACTTTATGATTACCATTAGGGTGCAGGCCACGGTTACCTCCTTTTCTACACTCCTTTTCCAAGTAAAGTCACTTAAGTCATTTTTATCTCAGCTTTGGCACAAGGAGAAGAGCGTGACACAGTGGGGCTAGTCCACCTGTTGGAAACCCATGGTAAATAGATGCATTTGAATAATTGGGTGAATAATAAATGCAATATAAATAATAAGTAATAAAAATAAGATAATCCAAGAAAAACAAACAAAAAAAAATAATTGAATAGCTGTAATGAATATTGTGCCTCTTACTCCCAGTGGGTAACCCAGAATGAAAGCACATCTCAGGCCACTCAGAGTTTCTTTTTATGGAAAGTTTCTTGTCAACTTGACACAAGCTAGTGTCATCTGAAAAGAGGGAGCCTTGATTGAAAAAAAAAAGTCTCTATCAGGATGCCCTGTAGGCAAATCTGTGGGACATTTTCTTGTTTAGTGATTGATGTGGGTGGGCCCAGCCCAGCCCAGCCCACTATAGGTAGGTGGTGTCACACCCACGCAATATGACCATGAACTGAATAAGAAAACAAAGCAGGCAAGACTGTAAACAGTGTTCCTCCATGGTCTCTGCTTCAGCTCCTGCCTTCAGGTTCCCTCTGTGACAGACTGATCCATGAAAGCCAAATAAACCCTTTTCTTCCCCAAGTTGCTTCTGGCCATGGTGTTTATTACAGCGATAGAAAGCAAAGTAGGAGCAAATTGCACCAGTAAATTTTTCCTCCCCTTCCGAGCCACTGCAGTGTCTCTGTGGCTAATGAAGATTTAGGCAGACATGAGGACCCGAGGTGGTATATGTGACTCCTGTGACATCAGAGGGCTCTAGAATGGTGGTGTCTGGACTTAAAATAACAATTTCACATTTAAAGTGATGGCGAATTTAAATTTATTAATGGGACAGACCCAGAATCACTTGAGAAAGGAGTCTCAGTGCAGGGCTGTGTGGCTCAAGTTGACCTATGTGCATGTCTGTGGGGAACTTGATGCTATTTGAAGTGAGAAGACCCATTTCTTGAGGGTAGCACTATTTCATGAGGTTTGGGTCCTTGGCAGTAGATAAATGGGAAAGTGGGTGAGATAGGCATGTGTGACCTCCTTCTCTCTCTACCCTCCAAGGTGGATGTGACCAGCTGCTTCAAGTTCATGCTGCCTTGACTTCTGGGAATAACAGACTGTACTCTGAAATTGTCAGCAAAATAATCCTATCCTCCCTTCAAATTGCTTGGGTCAAAGTGTTTTATTGTTGCAATGGGAAACAAAAGTAGGACACTAATAAATAAACATGATAGAAAGGAAAACAGGCAAACTCAGAAGTGGGGACAGTTTCCCAGTTCCCCACTCACCTGGTAATACACATCCAACTCATTATGGAGGGAGTAAAGAGACAATACGTACCCAACAAACGAAGGAGCAGAAAAAGAACTCCCAGCGCATAAGACTTGAGTTCAGGGCTGACTGTCCTACATAAAAAGAGATGGAGGGGAGAAAAAGATTCTTATCAACTCCATTTTAATTAACAGTCCCAGAGTTATTTGTTGCTGTCCATCAGATCCTACCTTGGAAAATTATTAATAGGTTTTCTTCTTTTTCTTGCTAAACGTCTAAAATTGGCTGCAACTGTGGTGCCAAGATAAGTTTAGGAATTAAGCGGTTTTTTTTCCCCCTTAATAACCTGAGCTGGAAGGACTGGATGTAAATTCTGTCCTGGAGTCTAAAGTTAGAGCAGTGTGTTTCAATTACCAGCAGAAAGTGCCACCATAGCTGGGTAGGGGATGCGTATGTGGGAACACCAGCTCAGCAAATTCCTAAGCTGCAGCTGGAACCATGAACACCTTCAAAGTTCTTGGACTGTTTTGTAAAACCCATCAGATTTGCATGGATTGGCATTCCAGGTGGGCCAGCTGGGGCCCGGGTTTGTGCATCAAGTTTTACTACCTTGTAATCTTGAAAGGTTCTACTGGCCGCAGGACTTCTGCTTTGAACTGAGTCAATCATCCTGACTTGTGTTTGCCATGCGTGGTAGGCCCCTAAGAACAATCTTATATGTTCTCCAGAGTGTAACGTTTTGGAAAGTGAGAGTTCCTGTAGAGATGGGGTTGGAAAATTTTAGATAGGTGGGTCCACACAGCAGGTCACTCTTCTTCCACGTAGGATTTACTCAACACTTGCCTTCTCCCCTAAAGGGAGAATTACTTGAATTGTGATTACCTGTGTGATTCCATCCTTGCTCCGCACCTGGTACCCAGCCTCTGCTGAGGGGGATGCATATGTGGGTGGCAAGCTGGGCAGATGGCTCTGGCTTACCAGGCAGGGGAATACATACCCATGGGTTTGTGGTAAAAGACTCTGAGGGAAATTGATTGGACAATATACACGTGGGCTTCAAAGTGTCACTTTTTATTATCTGATGCCATTGTGGTTCTTTAAGGGATGAAGGGATGCATGTGACTATACTTCTTGAAAGACTTGGCTAGGCATGGAACCAGCACCTTATGGTTGAACCTTAAACATGTTGGAGCATTTCAGTGTGGCTGGAAGACTAGAAACCAGCCCCACACAATGCAGTGAGGGTGTAGAACTTGGTCCTATATAAAACAAATGTTAGAATACCATTAGCAGTAGAATATCTGGTATAGCAAGGATAAGCCTATCTATTGACTATGTGGCTAGAAGAAGTGTGTGTGTGTGTGTGTGTGTGTGTGTAGGGGTATGCAGGGCAGGAGTCAATGTCAGGTGTCTTCCTTAGTCTCATTCTACCTTATTTTTGAGACAGGGTCTTTCACTAAACCTAAGCTCTAAGGACTCACATATCTCTGCCTTTCTAGTATGAAGCTTGTACAGGAGCCTGTGCCTGGTTTTTACCAGGTTGCTGGGGATCAAAACTCAGGTCCTCATACTTATATGATAGACACTTAACTGACTGAATGATGTTCCCAGGCCCAGAATAATATTCTTAGATGATTCCATCAGTCCATTGGCAGTTAGTTATCCATTGATCTATGACTTGGCTTGAGCCTTGGTGTGCATGCTTTGGGCTTATTATAACAGGTCATATGTGACAGGCAAACAAAAAAATTGCATGTATATTATAGACTCATTATCTTCCCCGAATTATTCCATCCAAACCTACCCCCAATGTGATAGTGGGACTTTTGAGCAGTGTTTAGGTCCTAAGACCAGGGTCTGCATGAGTGGATTAATGTCCTTAGAGGGGAAGAACCTAAGAGCGGTCCTTTGTCTCCTTACTACCTTGGAACCCAAGAAGAATTTATGTGCTGGAAGTGACCCTCATCAGTTAACCTTCCCTTGATCTTTAACTTCCTAGTCTCCCGATCTGTGAGAAACAAATTTCTATTGGGTATAAACTACCACATCTATGGTATTTTGTCATGGTAGTCTGCAAAAGACTGAAAGAGTAGGTTTATAATTGTTGATAGATCCTAAGACTTTCAGTAAAATCTATTGTTGGGGAAATGCACATGTCTTTTTAACTATAGAGAGTGTGGTACTGCTGAGTGATCCCCTGGGAAGTACGTTATAACTTTCATTGAGCAGTGGTATTAGGACTCTGGCTGAGAGAGCCAAGTACCAGTTCCCGGTCATAAGATCTGCATCTCTGAGCAGAACGAACACTCTTTGGAAGTCACACATAATACAAGCCAAGTTCCTTGTGGTGTTCCTGCTCCGTGGCTATAGTTTTTGCACTTTCATTTGAAGGTTTAACTTGAAAGACACGTAAAATAAAGGCAAATCTCCTTATCAAGAAAACATGCTGGTGTAATGAGCTAGGCTATTTATCACTTGGAATGTGATTTCCTTTCAGCTTCTGTGTCACTGGGAACAAAGTGAGGAAGGTGCTAAGATCTTGCTTCATATCCTGCAGAGAAACTGGTTCCCATAAGGACCACACATCTTAGTTATGAAGAAATGGAGGGCTCAGGCGGGATGTTTATTGAAAGATCTGCAGAAAAGCAGGGATTCAGGCTTACCATCATTAACTGACTGGTTGTGAGACCTTAAAACAATTGTCTAGCCACTGCTAGGCCAGTTTCTTCATGTGTAAAAGGGGGATATTTACAGTAATTTAAAATAGAGCCCAGAGTGGTACCTCAGCATCATCCAAATGAGCATTTGCTTTCCTGATTACTTTTCAGCATTCTTTATTAATACATCATGTGTATGCTTGTGCATGTGCACACATGCACACATATATGTGCAACATACATGTGCATGTTTGTGTGTTTAGAGGCCAGAAGATAACTTCCGTGTCATCCTTACAAATGCCATCCATCTCCTTAGAGATGAGGTCTCTCATTTTCGAGAAGTGCATCAATTAAATTAGGGTGGCTGGCTAGTGAGCCCCAGGAATTCTCCTGTTTCTATTTCCCCATTGTTGGGATTACAAGTATGCTTCACTATGCCCAACATTTTTATGTGGGTCCTGGGAATCGAACAGGGGTTCCCATGCTTGTGAGTGCCCCCCCTGCTTACGTCAGCGTTCCTATTGACAACTTCTGGGCAGCATAAGAATGAACCCACTGATTTGGACCAGGGCAAGGGCCTAATTTTCTGCTGTGGTCCACTTAATTTCAGCCTAGAATTTCTCTAATGGCAAGCTGGACTGGAGAAGGGATGGAATGATGCATTATGAACCTCTTTCAATATGAACATGAACAAGTGTTTTAGGTAAAAAAAGCATTCACAGATGTATGTGATCACAAGTCATGGAGACCATCAGCTCTTGACCCATTTAAAGGGGATCCAGTGTGACCCACAAAACTAGACAATCTGTTTAACAAGTCGAGGCTTGGAAACAGCTAATACTTCCACAGCCAAAGTTTTACAACCTAGAATCTGGAGGCTGGGACTTTGTGGAAACTCACGTGTGAGAAATAAGTGGACCTGTCACAACTAATGGTAGTGAGGGTCCCTCTTACTGCTTCCTGGTGCCTTCTGTGTGTGAGTATTACCATACAGTTTCAGGAGAATTTCTAATGAAAAACAAACTGCTTATAAAACAGCCACCATAAACCCATACATGAAACCTGAAGGGTTTTGTTCATATGCATATTATATATAATCGCCTTCCACGTACAGTTTCAAATTCAATGGCTCATTTCATAAACACTTCATGCGTTCTTAAGATTTTTCATTATTCCTTTGAACTGCAGTTCCATAATTTAACTCAACTCACTACTTCAATTCAGGTCTTTCTGCTATTATAGTTAACGTTGTAATAAAAAATCTGTCTGTATTGAGTTTTTTCTTCTTGTAGAAAGGTATTTTCTTGAGATAAATGGCCACAAATGGAGATAGGTGACTGCAGGGGCCTGAATATTTTTATGGCACTTGACTCACACTGGCATATTGCATTTCTGCAAGGACTTATAGGCTTTTCAAGACCACTAACAGAAACTGACTAACTTGTTTGACCACAGCCATATAAAGCGCCGGGTATGAACTTGTCGAACTTCCTAAGAATAAGATGGCAATTTGCTATTGCAGCCTCAATGCCTCTGCACACTCACAAGCCACTGCTAATGACCATCTGGGTAACACGAGTGTTTCAATAAATCTACTTTCGGGAGTGTTGCCAGCAAAGGGCATGGGAGGGGAAGCCTGGGAAAGCACCTGATGCTGTGCAAGGAATCAAGGTGGCTCCAAGCACCTCATTCCCATCCCCAGCCCTTGTCCTTCAACTGCCTTGCTTACACATGTGGTGAGGTGAGCCTTTCTGTGCACTGTGTTCTTCCTTTGGACCCAGACAAACGCTAGAATATATATATATATATATATATATATATATATATATATATATATATATATATATATATATATATATATTCAAATTAAGACAGCAATAGCATTGTGAATGATGAAGCTTGTGACATCCTCATCTGCCTCCAGGCCAGCTTCCCAGAGACAAGGGGCTATAGAATTCTGTGTATCTTGCTGCAGCCACTTACTTATACAAAAGCAATCATGACACACATGTCATAGGCCCCTTAGCGTGGTTAATGTCTATGTCTGTAGAGTGGTTTGCACACATGACCTGGAAGGGTCCAGAGCATGGGAGAAGTCAGGCAGGCAGAACAAGTGCTGCTGTCTATGTAACTGATTCAGGAACAAATTTGGGAGACCATGTTGTGTCCAAGGGTATATGGCTGCTTAACATAAGTGCAAGGCTTGGGCATAAGAACTTGGCTCACTTAATGCCATTTGTGTGTGTGTGTGTGTGTCAGAGGACAACCTTGGATGTTGTTCCATTCCACCTTTGGCTTTGAGACAGAGTCTCCCACTGGCCTAAAACTTCCCTGAATAGGCCAGACTAACTATTCTGCAAGCTTCCAGGGATCTGCCTGTCTCTGTCTCTCATCTCACCACCATAACGATTATAAGCAAGATCTACTACGTCCAGGTTTGATATGGGTTACAGGGAAGGAGCTCAGTCCCATGCTTGTGAGGCAGGGGCACCAGCTGGGCTATCTCCCCAGCCCACTGTTTTTATTTTATTTTACAAACAATCCTACTGAAAAGATCAGTATAGAATGCTTCTCAAAGTTATCTCATTGGTTGTTCCTGGGAGGCTATGGAAGTGCCCTTCTACTACTGTCCTGGTGTGCTAGGAAACCCCAACTGGTGGAAGGCTTGTAATTGCTTCCTCTTAGCCTAGAGCTGCTGCGCTCCTGGCTGTAGCCCCCCTCTCACCTTGCTTGCAAGACTCAAACAGCTCTGGTGCTGGGGAGCCCTGCTGACATGTGCCAGGTGGAAAGGAATAGGCCAAGCTGACTCTCAGGGACTTGGAGGGGACAGCTTACCTGATGAGGATGATGACAGAAGGGGTTTGGGCCATGGCCCCAATCAAGCTGCACACGCACATCACACAGAGGAAGGTGAGGAAGGCCTCTTGGCACCCAGGACTGGGACATTTTCCCGGAACCACGCTGGCATTCTCAGGGGGGACGGTGGTGAGGCACGCACAGCCTGTGAGGTTCTGAAAGGGAAGGTTCAGCCATTTAAACTGGGGGTGTCTCTGGTTTCCACACCCGAGGCAATCCATCAGCTAGCCTGTCACAACCTAATTATACATTCTGTGGCATTCCATTAATTGGGCCTGAATAAACGAGTTAGCGTTTTTGTTTTTGTTTTTTTGTTTTTTTGTTTTTTGAGGCTGCAAAAACACATGCAAATAAAGTAATATTTATGGCGAGGAGAGCTGGATTTCCTGTCTCCTGTGTATTTCATTTCCATGCTCAAGAAACCTTCAATAAGCTGCAGTGTAGATAAATGTGTCCCCCCCCCAATACAATTAGAGAGGAAATTGTGCTTCCACAATATGATAAAACATTGCCAAATTAACATCGTAATTACTTGCCAATTTGTCTTCCCTTTATGCAGTTATAATTACACCGAAGTGTATTAAAAGAAGTAAATCAGGTAACCCCATATCCTGTTGCTGGTTCAGTGCCTGGCATGGCACTCAGAACAAAGGACACATGCTGTCATGCGTGAAGCCATTGTGCCTGGGAGACCCTGATGACAGAAGGAACCTGGAAAACTTGTCCAGTGGCTGAGGAAGCAAAGGGAGCCAAGGGATTTCAGGCCGCTGACAGTAGCTCACAGGGAGGAGCGTGAGAGCCCTGATGGGATACATTTATTAATATATGATCAGAGAGGAGAAAGAAAAGCGACCACATTTCATTTGATCTTCTGAGAGGCTCTGCATCGGCAGCCCCCCGGTTCCCAAGCAAGATTTGCTCTCCTGCTCTCCTGCAAGCTTGCTAGCTCACTCCAGGAATTTCTGATCGCAGAGGGAGGAGCAGGGGCTGGAGGAGGCTGTTCAGAGTTTCAAGCCAATTAAGGCTCGATAATAATAGTGCAGAGGCCTTTAATGAATACAAAGCGAAAACAATCATAAATGATTCATTGCTTTCCTTTCCAGAGCTGATTGGCTTTCTGAGCGCATGCCTAGCAGGTAAACTCTCCCGAGGGGTCAGGCAGACTCCCTATATAGCCTGTGTTTCTTCTCTTCTGCCCTTCTCCCTTCGCACTTGGTTTTCTCCTCTCCCCCCCGCCCCCAATCTTCCTTTCTTTCGCCACAGGCATATATTCCAGACATGGGATGTCTTGTTCCATATGAGATAGCTTCAGTGGTGTCCCAAACCTTGGGACACTTCCCTGCATGGTTGTTTGGAATATATGGTACCTACTGGCTGTACATCTTCTAAATAGTGTGCCAGGGTAGGTATCTATGTAAATTGTCCTGTTATGTTTATGACACTTTCCAGGTGCTGAGGCCTGACACCTGTCCACCACCACTTAACCTATACCTAGAAACTTTACCAGGCTTTTCCATGAGTCCTACCACAGACACCACATCCCTTCACCAGCCCTCCAGATGAGCAGCAACTATTTTCCTTCCATGGACCCTCTGAACCCTGATCAACACCTGCCCTACAGATCAAATGGGACCCGTCAGTCAGGAACAACCTGGAACACTTTCTTAAACATCTCCTTGCCTGATGCGGCAGGACACTAGAGGAGATGCATAAGATAGTTTTAGGATACACAGGTGGCCAGATTGGCCTCTCCCTTTACCAGAAAGCAGGGCTTCTCTCCATCTACAGGTCACCAGGCCATCCCAGTCTCTACCAAGAGAAGCATGTATGGCGTGATCAGAGGTCACAGGCAAGCTTCTCCAGCTGCTGATGCTCAGTGGTCACAGCTCCTTGCTAGCCCTGTTCTCATCTCATTCTGACTGGCTTCCCTCTCCACTAGTGTGAGCCAGATCTCATGAAGTTCCCCATTGGCATGCGCATCCCTAGCCCACCACCCATGTTCCTCTCACGGCAGCTCTGTGGCTCCCTGTCTCCCATGGCTCCATTCTTTGGTTCTTTAGGTTCCCCTTTTCTTTTTCTGCTGCATACTTCACACAGTTTTCCTTCTAAGGATGCTCCATGCTTGCAGAGTTCCCTCTCTTGCGTGGATGAGAGCGAGGCAGGAAAGAAATACAGCATACTGTAGAAGTCAAGAGTCACAGGAGATCAGCACACACTACCCTAAAATATGCCTCCTTGACCCAAGGACTACTTTGAGCTGATCATTTGAAGAAATTTAGAGACACAGGAGAAGGTGGGACAACACAGAAGTTATCAGTTTTTAAACAGAAATTTATAGTCAGTGGTTCCTTCATATCCAAAAGTATTGGATGCCAGGATACCATACAGATACCAGAATCTACAGATACCCGAGTCCCAGATAAGAAAGAATAGGTATAGAACCTATCCACCGCCTTCTGTATACATAAAATCATCTCTAGATGACTTTATATCTAATACTGTCAGCACAGTGGATATAGTCATTACACTGTATTCATTGCTTAGGGAATATGATATAACAATTTCTGTACAGATTTGGTACAGACACAATTCTCCCGATCATCTTCAGTTCACTGAAGCCACAGGTATAGAAATTATATATGTAAGGTCCTGTCATATAATCTTGTATTTGTACTTAATGAGCCATGAAGTCTGGCTTTGTTGCTCAGACTGGTTTCAGACTCCTGGGCTCAAATGATCTTATAGCCGTGGTCACCTGAGTAGCTAGGACTACAGGCACATACCACTGTGCTGGCCCTATCTGTAGAGGTGTCTCCTTTCTGTCCTAGAAAGAAGGGGTGATGGAGAAGGTTCTAACCAGCCTAGATCCACAGAACAAATCCTTTGTTGCCCAAGCTTTCCCTGGTCTCTTCCTATACTCCTTTCTGTTTAAGTCTGGATTCAAAGCTGCCTCTGTATTCACAGACACTTCCCTGTGTATTTCCCTGGACACTTCCCGTGTATTCCCCCTCTCTGCTCTTGTTTCTAGGTCACTTGTTAGAGGCATCCATCCCAGCTAGGAACCACAAAGGGCACAGACACAGTCACTTCCCCTCCCCTAGGAAGTAAAGAAGCAGCATTGCCCTCAGAAGGCCATTGGATAGAACTAAGGCTGGATACAAGGGACTCCTTGTGATATAGGTCCTCAGGTCTCTCCCTACATACTCTGGTTCCTACCAGACTGGTCCTCCTGTCTGGTCCTGCAACAGAGCAAGCTCAGGGATACAGTTTATGGCTACAGCTTCTTAGGTTTGGCAATCAAAGCCTAACTCACCACAGAGCCGGTTCATCTCCTCTCTACCATTTCACTTCCTCCAGAGCTTTCCCCTTCTACTCTCTCCTACTCCAGTTTCTGCAGTGAGCCCCTAATCTTCCAAACACATGTATGAGATGTTTCTCTGCCCAGTCCACACGATACTTCCAACTCTTCCCATTAGTAATGATGACCATCTCCCTAGGAACCAGGTGATAATTTTGGCACCACCCGCCCTCACTTCAAACTCTTTTCCTCCTGACTAAGGCTAACGAAGAGAGCCCACTAAAGTTTTGTTACCTAATATACTCTCATTCGTACTAGACAGGTTTGGGCTCACAATAGACATTAAGAAAATGTCCTTATGCCTTCCATATCCTAAAAGGGTCCAAGCCCTGATCTAGATCCAGTTGTTCTCCTCATTCTCTTTGATCACTTGGCTTGGCTGGGAAGACATTTGTGAATGGATGCTTGTGACTGTAACCTTATAGTCACATGGACTTGAAAGGACTAAGTATAAATGGGGAACAGTCCCTGTTGTACTGTGTGACTAAATGCCTCAGGAACCGAATGCTGGCTTGCATGGTTTCTGGAGAAACACATGGGCATATGTTAGGGGTACTGCAACTCAGTGATCAAGCCAGAACCCCAAGAATCAGCCATCTGACCTTTGTTTGGTTTATCAAGTCATCTTGGAGTCTATCCTTATTTTGGATCTATACCTAAGCTATAATCCATTATATTATATTTGACAAAAAATATGACGTCACTGGGGAGATAGCCTGGTTGGTAGAGTGCTTGGTGCTCAAACATGAGGAGATAAAATATATGTATTGAAAGGATGTGTACAAGTGTTTTGCCTCTATCTACAGATGTATACTGTGTGTATGCAATGCCCATAGAGGCTAGAAGAGAGCATTGGATCCTCTGGAACTGGACTTACAGATGCTTGTGAACCATCCTTTGCGTGCTGGGAACTGATCTTGGGTCTTCTGCAAGATCAACAATTGCTCCTAATCTCTAGCCCCGGGGACCTGGATTTATTTCTCAGCACCAATGTATAAAGCTGGGAGTTTTGGCCCATGTTTGTAATCTGAGCACAGTGGTTGACAGAAACAGGTAGATCCCTGGGGCTTACTGGCAAGTCAGCCTACCTGGATTGGAAACTCCTAAGTCCTAGTCAAAGATCTCCAATAATCTCTAAGGCAATGAGATGAATGTGGTTGTCTTTGCCAGAGCCCCACGTAGATGAGTTAACCATCTATCCAGCTGACTTTCCATGAGCAGAGCAAGGAAGTAGTGCTGTCAGGTGCTGACGCTTGTCTCTAGGACAAGGGGGAAGAGAGACAGGCAGGGCACAGAGCTAGGGCAAGGTGGGGAACAAGCAGATCCGGCCAGGGATGGATGTGAATGTGTGGGTCCTCTCTAAATCTGTCTGTTCAAACCTAACCACTGAAGAGGAGGATGAAGCCATTGGGTAGGTGGGGTGGTGAAGTCGTGAGGACAGAACCCACATGAATGAGTATTTTTATAAATGATACCCCAGAGAGTTGCCATATCTCTTCAAATACACGAGGATGCCGGAACAAGACACCATTTGGGAACCAGATAGTAGACCTCACTGTGCAGTGAATCTGTCAGGATCATGGACTTCTGGGCTTTTAGAACTATAGGAAAGAAATTACTGTAGTATATAAGTTACTCTGTCTATGGCATTTTCCCCATAGCACTCTCAATAGAATGGGTGAGGCAGGCACAGGCTGTACACAGAGAGGGATGCTGGAGGCCAGCAAAAGACCAGTGAGGTGCTCTCTTACTACCACTAAAGATAGAAAGCAGGAAATGGGTGGAACCCTTCCAAAGGATCTATACCAGAATCAACTGGATCTAATTCATGTGGAAAGGGTTCGGAAGGAGGAGAAGAGGTTAGAAACCCAGGTCAGAGGCAGAACAGATGGCATATACTTTTCTATTTGATGAATTAGTTGGATTTGAGGAAGGGACAGCTGGCACAGGACATCCCTGTAGGCTTTCTGGCAGTGAATGTGGGATGTCCTGAGAGTTCAAGCTCATTTATGGTTGGTTAGGTGGCAGAAGACAAGAGATCTGGTGCTAAAGAACCTAGGAAGAGTGTGCATGCCCAGATCTGTTAGGAGACTCTTCACTAAGGCTCACATGTGGCACAAGGAACTGCGGGTAGACACCACTGGCTTCACCTTTCCAAGGGTGCACATTTGAGGTAGATGATATTTTACCAGTGGGGATTTATCCTATTATCTCAGAGATAGGAAGCTGGGGATGTGCCTCCAACTAGTATTACCAGAGAACTTCCAAAACTGTGGAGCCCTCCAAACCTGTGGGGCTCTGAACAGTAGGAAGTCTGAGAAGAGAAAAATGTCAAGTATGAGGTGAACCTTAGTCTAATAAAGGAGGCCAGATGCACGTTCCCCCATCCTGTGGCCTGTGCAAACTGCAGATGCTCTGGAACATCCTACCAACTAACTAAATGATAAGTATGCACTCTAGAGCTTTCTCTAGCAGGTCCTGTATGGTTAAGTACTAAGAAAGTATACTAGATTCCCAGTTCCCAACCTGGCTAGGGGCTGACTTCTTTCTTCCTCCCTCCCCCTCTTTCTCCCTCCTTCCTTGTGTCTGTCTTTCAAGTGCCCTGTACTAGCCTCAAACTTACTATGTAGTTTTCATTTTTCAAGTACTGGATTACAAGATGTAAGCTCTTTTGTCCAATGAGGGTTGGGTTTTAAACCCCCCTTTCAAGGCATTGTCTTCACATTGTATGATTTTTCTGGGAAGAAATGTAGTCCATGTTGTCCCTGGAGAGTTGAATTCTCTGTCTGCTGTCACAATGTGAGGTACCAGTGTCTAGATTTCCTGTCATTAAAATACCCTGCCATCCTCCATGTGGATAATTAGAGGGCCACTGTGCTCACAGTGAAGGCTTGACAAGCCCGTTGAACAAGATGACAGAGGGAACAGGCTTGCAAATTTCACAAGAACTTACCCAGCAGATAGGTCTGCCCAGGCCCAAAGTGACAGATGAGTAATGTGAACTACCTGTGGTTTGAGAGAAGGGATGGCTATCAGAATATTTAACTATTTTTTGTTTAACAGAATCTATCAGGTCAACATGATAGAAGAGATCACAGCTGCAACAAAAGTACCTTTTTTGTATGATTGAATAAGGTCCAACATAAGCCCTTACCTAAAAATCTAAACCATAGGAACGAAGTAGGGTCTTACAGGTACATGGAACATCTGTAAGAGTGTGTGAGAATGTGAAATAGAGAATGCCAACATCCAAAGCGTTCTGAGCACGGACACGAATCATATCATTCACATGACTTCATGGAACAAGCCACAACCAAAATGCAATGCTTTCAGCATCTCCAGGCCCCTCTGAGTCCCCTGTAGATATAGTTTGTGTGTATGAGAGAGAGGGGGCATGCAGATAACTAACCGTGTCTGTGAGCACATGTGCCCATGCATGTAGAAGACAGAAGAGTACAGCAGGTGTCCTGGACTACCAATCTGTGCCTTAATACCTTGAGCTAGAATCTCTCACTGAACCTAAACCTTATTGCTTCTGCTAGCCTGGTGGGTCAGTGAACATCAGCAGTCCAGCTGTCTCTGCCTGCTGTGGCGACAGGGTTATAGGCACCTTCCATGCTTCCCTGTTCTGCCATGTGCTCTGGGCATTAAAATTCCAGTCCCTATGCTTATGCAGTCAGTTTTCCTATTCACTGTATCATCTCCCCAGCCCATGAAGCATTTCTCTTGATCAAAATTTACTAACATCTTATGAGATGTATGGAAAGATTATAAGACCTGTAAGAACCCTAAACCATCAACTACCATAACAGAATGTCAGATAAGGAACAAACACTCAGCTGCATTGCCTGCTCCAGTGACATAGTCTACTGGCAGGCTAAGGCGTGGGTGAAGGGAGGACAGAGGAGGAGGGATGAAGTCTCATAATGTGTCTTTCTACATTGCGATTTTAAAACTTGTAAATGTATTATCTATTTTAAGAATCAAAACACTCCACGCCATTAAAAATACAAAAGAAAGCAAAATAAAAAACCCAAAAAACAAAAGCAGAAATCAATGTGGTGTTAAACTAGTTCATGTCTTCAAGTTGCATTGTGATTCCACGCACTATCACTGACTTCAATTGAGAAATGTTTCTATCATATTCAAGGCAGGAACAAATAATCACAATAAAAGCTGGAGATCATAAATGCAGAACAATTATTCCCTGGGCCTTGGATGTGGGTTTACTTTTCGGATGAAGAAAATGGCAAGCATGCTATTTTGACAGCTCATTCCACAAGAACAAGACACTCATCAGGCGTGTTTCACAAATCTTGGCAAATGAAGTTGCTTCTGTTTTCTTCCTCCCATCACTCAATACTGATGGGTCATTTCTTATGAATGGGACCGAAGAAATAGATTCCCAGGTTGACAGATTACTTTTGTAAGGGTGTGGTGTGAGAGGGACAATGCTATTGTTGGCAAAAAATGTTGCAGTAAAATGTGAGAGTCACAAGGCCAGCCTTGTTACTCTGGAAGCATTAAGATACTGGGAAGATGAGATTGTTCCCTCATTTCTGATCCAGGAGCGATTATTTTCTGCGTGAGTGTCATCATAAGCCAAGTTCTTTCCTGGTTCTGCTTGGGAGACCTTCATTTTTTTCGATAATGTATTAATTATTACTATTTTAAGTAATGATGTGGTGGTAGAGTGTCAACCACAAAAGAAAATGTAGTAACAAGCAGCAGAAGGGTGTGTGTAGAGCTTTAGTGAATCGTGAAGGAACCCAGGCAGAGGAAGATGCTGTCACTCTGAGAAATGTCACTGTGTACCGAGGGTCATGTCACCGGCCCTTTATGCTTCATTATTAGGACGCCAGGAACAAAACCCAAGCTGGTATTTCCAGGCAAAGACCTTGTTCCTCATTATGAACAACCCTGGTGACCTCCCACCAGACTCAGCAGAGATATCTGAAAAACTGCAGGAAGAAAGATACTCTCTCCTCCGCTTTGCTTGTAAGGTCAGCAACTGAAAGATAAAGGCCAGGAGAAAAGGTGCCAAGGAGAAAGTAAGACCCCATCTACTGTATCTGTCACATGGAGCAGCAGAAGCGGGGGCCTCCTGCTGGAGGGCAGCCACGAGGATGCTCTTTGGGTATCAGGACTCTGGATCTACCATAATATGTGGGACAAAGAGGACCACACTAAAGGGGGAGGATGTGACCGCAGGTGTTCTGTCTCCAGATGTCAAATCCTGCCACACTGGTTCAAACATCTAAACACTTTAATTATTGATATTTAAAAATATTTTTATTATGTACCTGAGTTTTGTGAAAGTTACAAAAGGACCTTCTTACTGATCCACAACCCCAGTGTTCCCCCACACAGGCAGGGATGTCTTTCCAGGCTCGCCCACCAGGCAAATGGTTGATCACTCTCAGGACAACAGCCTGACCTGGCATAAATGCCCACTCCCTCATTCTATCCAGTCTCACACAGAGTTAATTTCTACCCTAGGGAGTATAACATCACAAGGACACCAACTGGTCTACCTAGCTACTTCCTTATATGTAAATATATTTCTATCTAACCTCCTTTTAATATTGGACTTTAAAAATAAAGCTTTTCCTCACTGGAAAGATAATGTGTGATCATTTGGGGACAATTACAAAATATATAGGAAGTCTGGAAGAAAGTAACAAAAATGATTGTCTTAATTCCCAGTCAGAGGTAGTCATCTATGAATGCAAGCATCTGCTTATATAGTTGTCCAGCTCTCTCTCTCTCTCTCTCTCTCTCTCTCTCTCTCTCTCTCTTGGTATGAGCACATGTATGTGCACATATAGGTCAACACTGACCATCTTTGTCAATCACTCTTTACTTATGGTTTTGAGACAGGGTCTCTCACTGAATCTTATGCCCACCAACATGGCTCCTCAAAGATCCTCCCGCCTCTGCATTCTCTTTCCTAACCCTGGAATTGTGGGTACACACTGCCATGCTCCTCTGTTCACTTATTTTGTGAGATTATAGCATAATTACATCAGTTCCCCTTTCATTTCCTCCCTCCAAGCCCTCCCATAAGCCCCTCCTTGCTCTCTTTCAAATTTATGGCCTTTTTTCATTAATTGTTTTTACATATATTTATAAAATTAACTTTTATTTATTCACCTACATATTTCTTAAAACGATATTTTGATCATGTTTCCTCCACTCTTAACTCCTTCCAGAAGCTTCCCAACTGCTTACCCACTTGACTTTCTGTTCTTTTTCTCTCTCTTTCGAACCCCCCCCCCAAAAAAAAGCCCACAAAAGTGAGAATAAGAACAAAGAAATGAGACAAAAAAGTCATGTATCTTTTCCCATTTTTCTTTTTCCCTTACTGGAAGATTCTTCTTCCATGGTCCATGGATTTCTGATGTGTTCTTTTCACTGAACTGTAAAGCTAGACTGAGTTTTGCTTTTTGATACTTTCTCATACAAGCTTCTAGATAACACCATAGTAGATTTTATGGCAAACACAGGCCCTGGATCTAATTCATCTCTGCCTCCGAGATGCCTAGCACAGGGCCTGGGATGTAGCCGGTGTCACAGCTGGGTCAAACTCTAGCAGGGCTTTATTGGAGCATTCCCAAGGTTTCTCTAAAAGCCATTACTGGAATAAGCACAGATTGTTAAGTCAGTGTTGGGGATCTGTCCATGCTATAGAAGAGGCTTTGCTCAACTCAAGGCTGTGGGATCACATAGGGAAATATACACAGAAGAAAGAGTGGCTGAGGTGTGAGCGCAGCTGTTGCTGAGGACTGCGGGCACATAGAGAATAAGGAAGGACAAGCCACGTCTCGTCTCGGCTGTTGAATATCTATTGGGTATCTTCCAGCATTCTCACAGAGGCCCAAATCTAGAATCACATACAAAATCTCCGAGCTAAATGCTTGATTTAATATGGCTTGGCCCTGAGAAATTGGTCCTTAGGGTGCACTTGCGTAATTAGCATGCATCAGCAGCTTGGGCCACACGGGCTGACAGGGCACTTGCAATGCTCTGTCTGGCTTGTGAGGGAGACAGGGCATTAGCTCCACAGCAGCCCAGAGGCTGGAGATCTCAGAACATGCCTTGTCCTTTCTAGGGCTGTAGTGTCCCCGAGCTGTAGTGTCTCCAGGGACACCTGGCTATGTCTGAGGGCATCTATGATTGTCAGATAAAGTTGAAGGCTGTGTTGATAAAGCCCAAGAATGTGGCTAAACATCCTATGGTACACAGGACAGCTCCTGAGGAGAAAGAATTGTCCACCTCAAAACATCCTCAAGCCCAAGGTGTAAAAACAGTCTATTACCACAATGGTTTCCAGTCCTGTTCACATACTATGAACATGTGAGAGGCTTCTAAAAAAATCACATAAAAATTCCTTAAAAATAAGGAAGACTCTCAGACCCTTCATTGTGGAAGTCCTCAGGGATTTTAAAATGTAGCTGTATTGAGGCCTGCAAGGTGGAATCACCAGTTCCCAGCAAGCCCCAGGATAGAGTCCTTCTCCCTGCTGAAAACGCACTGGATGTTTTGCTCAAACAGCATTTGGTAAATACTGTGTGGCCTGGATGCGGGTAGATCAGCCATCTGTCGTTTACACCTTACAAACTGCAGTGCTTGGCTTGCATTGACTTTTAACCTATTGGTGGCTAATAAAAGCTGTTTTTCTCTTGGGTCAATTATTCAGTCCATCAGATGGACATAACTTCCAGCATAATACACACATGCTTTCTGCTGGAATAATTACTTTTGAAAGTGAAAGGTACACAAACAATCTGAGCAATATATTCACACCAAAGGAGGCTGATAAAATTAACTCTGTCTTTTGTCATCTCCCCTCACCACAGGCAATGACAGGATTTAGAAGCACAACAGCGAATTTGGGCCAGAAACTTTCACTGTTACTGCTTGAGAAATGAAAGAAGAAAGTTAAAACAAACATAGAACCCCAACTGAGACACTAAAGAAAGTAAAGACAGAGGCACCTGGTGCTTACTGTGTTTAATTAGCATCTCAACGATCTGATTGGTTGACTTATTTGCATCTAATGCAGGTCTGGGATAGACTTTGTATGGGCCCTGATATATCTCTATCTCTATCTATCTCTATCTCTATCATATCTATCTATCTATCTATCTATCTATCTATCTATCTATCTATATCTATGTATTTATGTATTTATGTATTTATGTATGTATGTATGTATATATGTATCTATCTATCTATCTATCTATCTATCTATCTATCTATCTATCTATCGAGACAGAGAGAAACAGAGACACAGAGAGACCTGAAGAAGGATAAGAATGCACCTTGAAGTTAGAACCATCTGGTCTACCTGCTTGCCAACTGCTGCCCAGGAGTGTTACACTGTGTAGTCACCTGACTGAGGTTGCATGGGATCACCCAGGGACATTTAGGAAGTCTGAGGCTTTACCTAGAGTTTAAGCTGGCTCTGTGGGGGACAAAGTTCTACAACACAGCCTCATCTCCACCCCTGGTGAGGGACAGAGACGTTTAAGTAAATGAGCCATTGGAACAGATGAGCTCTGACTCTTGCTAGGTAAGAATGGGAGAGGTAGAAATTGGAAGGACATGAACATTGTCTTGAAATAGTGCTGAGGTAGGAGGCAGCTCTGTAGAAGGCAGGTAAAGGGTAAAGAGAGGCTGAGCCCTGGTAGGTAGACAAGATGGGACTCACTCACATACACGAGGGGAGACTAGTCTATATAAAAGGAATGAATGACAAGTGCAGAGCTTAAAGAGCAAAGGAGAGCTCTCGGCCATTGGGAGAGTTTCACTTAACAAGTGGCTGGTTAGGAGACTGGAATGAGGAGAGAGATTGAGGATGGAGAGGCAGCTATGGCAGACACGAAGGTTCAATGTATTACGTGCCAGTAGTGTGCATGAAGGAAGACAGTAGGAAAAAAGGTGGGCATTCTGAAAATGAGTGGCAAAGTATAAAGAAAGATTCTGGGTTTGGCTCAGAGGGTCCCAGAATCCTACCACACTCTACTGTGTGATCCTTGTGGGCTGGCGTGGGGGTCCTATGGAAGAGTGCAGGCAGAGAGAGATACAGACATGGCAAAAGAGCCCAGGAAACACACGGGAAAGGACTGAGCCCAGACAGAGTCAGCCAGCTCTCTGGGGACAGGGAAATAAGCCATGGAAAGTGGGAGGGACAAGGGGGCCCTTTATGTAGGCAAGAGTTGTACTGAGTGTCTAGAGACCAGAAGTAAAAAAGCTAGAAAGAGAGAAGGGGAATGGGAGGGGAAAGGGTGCCCTACACCAGAAATGTAAGCCTTTGTTTGGCATTCCTTCAGAATACTGCTACAGAGAGTCTAAAGACTCAAATTGCCTTTGCTCTTTTTGGATGTCATCCCAAGGTTCCTTTTGACTCCAGGCCAAGCTCTTAAATGCCAGGAATGAAGTAGGAAGGGCCCATTACCTGGCCTGACAGTCTTTCAGCCTAAGGTTCCTGCAAAGCCTGCAGCAGTTTCTGTTGTTGCTGATGTTTTGTTTTGTTTAATTTGTTATTGGTGTTGTTTTGTTTTGTTTTGTTGGCTCAACTATTGCAAGAGCCCCATTTATTATGAACAGGACTCTTATCTCCAAGTCTTACCTATGGTAGCTAGAAGAAGTCAGGGCCACCCAGCCGACTGCCTTAGTGGGAAAAGAGTGGGACCCCGGGACCACCCCAGTAGGCAAGGTGTGAATGGAGAGCAGGTGTCTGGGGAATGGGCATCATGTCCCAAGTCAGCCCTAGCCTTCTGTCTTAGACTGAGACCCTCTAGCTCTGCAGCTTCAGCCACTGCAAGTAATCAAATGGGCTTGGAAAGACTGCAACTCAACAGACCTCTGTATCTGTGCAAGAGTGGAGGAAATGCAGGCAGCGCAGGGTTGGGTCAGTGTGCCCCTAGAGTAAAGGCCTGCTGGCTTTCAGGACATGCCTTCTCCGGATCACTTAGGTTTTCATCATAGGACAATGTCTGAAACAGACTGTTCATAGAACTTCCTGGATATTAAAATGTCAATGAAGTTGTCCTTATGAGAAATAATAGCTTGTGTTTTTATTTGAACCATCCTCCAGGTCCCAACCCCCTTTTAATATTTACTTCTACTCACATAAAGAAATTGCTTTATCATCTACTTTATGAAATCGGGTCCTCCCAGCCCCCAATCTCTGGTGATTTATTTCCTTTATAGAAAATGTTAATAACTGGCCAGGAATCTTAAATCTTAAAAGCAAGCAAAAATGAAATCTTTGAAAATGAAAACAAATGATTCTTTTTCTTTCAGGGAACTACTGCTCTTTAAGATGCAGGAGGCAGGGCCAGGAGGAAACAAATGACTGAATTACTTCTCTGAAAACAACCCCCGTGGCTGTTAACTTTTCCTTCGCATCTGTGCATTGTGAGAAATTATGAAGTACGTTTGGGGACAATAGTGTCCCCAGTTGAAGAAATCCAAAGATCAAAGACAGACACTTCTAGAAGATTGTTATCGTGAAAGAGACAAATATATCCAGGAAGGAACAGGTACCTGAAGACTCAACGCCATGAATTCTGACGGGAGAAATAAAGAGTCATTTTAGAGTAGCGAGCTATGAAATAGGGTACTGAGTCCAACCGAAGAGAGAAGTACAACAGTAAAACTGCATAGAGAGGGCTAAACAGCCACCTGGAGCAAAAGAAGACAGCTGGGGATGAGAGTTGAGGATGGACATGAACCAGGCTCGGAGCCTTCGAGGAGAGCATGTGAGCTGGTCATTTGTAGCGGCATAGAAATCCTTCTGGCTCTAGCGTGGAAGACAGTAGAAGAGGGTTGTCCTGGAAGGCTAGCGAGGTGACAACTGGACAGGTATAAACAAGTGAAGAAGGCCAACTTGCAGAGTCACAGTGGCGGTGTGATTCAGACAAGGAAAAGGGGCAGAGGCACCTGTGGGATGGGAGCAAGCAGGCGGCACAAGGCGTTATTTGGCACCCGATGTTCACACGGAGAATGGAAGGCAGCAGGCTGGTGGCCAAATTAAAAATTCATGTTAAGGAGGAGGAGAATAAACAAAAATAACACTATGGGAAGAAAGAAGCGGGTTGGTGGGGCACTTAATTGGGAAGAAAGAGGCAAAGGGACCTGAGCTAAGGAACACTTAGTCTCTGGCTTTCCTGGCTTTCCCACTTCTCCAGAATTTCGTGGCAGGTCACTCACTAGTATACACCATACACAGCCTTATTCCCTGCCACCTTTTGTGCATATCTCATGGCACAGCCACCTTTCCAGCTCTGTATACATAGTGGCCTTTGATTTTTTTTTTTTTTTTTTTTTTTTTTTTTTTGGTTTTTCGAACAGGGTTTCTCTGTGTAGCCCTGGCTGTCCTGGAACTCACTTTGTAGACCAGGCTGGCCTCGAACTCAGAAATCCGCCTGCCTCTGCCTCCCAAGTGCTGGGATTAAAGGCGTGCGCCACCATGCCTGGCTTGGCCTTTGATTTTTACTTTAACTTGCTCAATGTCTTAGAGGTCCATTTTGCTCAGCAAAGGCCTGAGGAACTGCCTTGTCCTGCAGTTCTCCTGATGGATCAGGGCAAAGGAATGGCTGCAGTAAGGCAAAAAGACGCTACTGGCCACTGTGGCCCTTGACAGGCCTGTGAGCACCTGTGGCTGCCCGGAGCCTACCCTTTCCCCTGCATCCCAAGGTTTTCAATTACCGTGCTGTTGCATCCGGCGAAGCAGGCTGACAGGTAGGTGATGCCATCGGCCCCGCACACTGGCGTGAAGGAGTCCGTCTGGCATTCACAGTTGTTGTTGCACGGAGAGTAGGGGTCAAGGGCCGAGCCACGTGCTGAGCTGGAAAATAAGGGCGAAGGGGACTCATTAGAAGCAGGGCTAACTCTGGTGACAACACTGCCGTGATGGGCCTTGTGGTACCCTTGTTCAGAGTGTTTATCTAGCCGATCTCTTCTCTTCCTTCCATCTTATTCCTGGCTGACCTGCAAGTGCTTGCGCAGGGCCATTGCTGAGAGGCCAGCCTGTACCCTTTTAAATAGTACTGAGTTGGCTAACTGGCTATATGGCTTCTGGGCTCCTCCCAAAGTGAGGTTTTGCCTTTTGTAACCATGTGCTCTTTGCGCTGAAGGCAGCTGGGGCTCAGCTTAGGGTCATTCAGTTCCCCTTACCCGCAACTACTCCTGCGCTGCTGGATACCCCACCCCTTCTGTTTGTTTCTTCCTCTCCTGCATACAGGATGCCCAACCTGTTCACTTTCAATGGATGGTAGATGAGCCCATTTCTGCCCCATTTCCAGGCTTCCTTGCAGCTGAGTGGTTTGCCTGGAGGAGGAGTCTGGGTGTGTAACCTGCAGGTAAGCTACGACGCAGCATGTTCTGGGCTACACTCTTCAGCTCAGGGTAGTCTCAAGAATCCCATAGGGAAGGAGACAGTAGACATAGAGATAATATCGTCCCATACTTTATTTAAACAGCAATCGCTATACACACTCTGTTCCATAGTCCCAGGATAATAGCCAGGGCATAAGAAAAGAGATCCCGTAGCATCAGGCTGGTTCCTCCTCTTCCTGCCATCCCTCTCAACTTGTTTTTATGACACTCTTCCCCTACCACTTAAACATCCTCACCATGGGCCTGACACTGTAATGACCACACAAGCTGGATGGGGGCTTCGGACTCATGTAGGAATTATTGAAGTTGATTCTGTCTTTTATCTTGAGCCGAATTTTGAAATAGGGTTTAATTTGAGTCTCATCATTCTTATTCACATCATTCCTGAAGTCAAATGTCAGAAAGAGCAAGTGGACTGGAGAATGAGCCTTCCAACTGCAAGTCAGGAGGCCTCTGGGCTCCTCTGCCATGGATCACTAGAGACCAAGTTGGCTCTATTAGCCTGTGGTGGAGGGTCCAGGTGGATCTGGGCAGGGCTGAGCTCTCTCTGTGAATCTAAAGTAAAGGTGGGCCTAGGGGTGCCTGGAGAGGGTCGAGTTAAAACTTTAGCTACTTACTTGTTTCCGTAGCGAACAGTGACACCAGCCACAGGGCCCGTGTCACAGCCCAGGAAGAGGAAGGAGACGTAGCAGGCTGTGGACACCAGGTTGACCAGCATGGCCATCCGAATGGCGCCCAGGGCAGACAGGCTCAGCTTCTTCACCAAAAGGCCACCCAGAAAGATGCCCAGGCAGGCACAGGGGATCGCCGTCATCCCTGAGGAAGCAGAGCAGTGGACTGTGAATAGCAGGAGAGGGGCTGGTGGATATCGGTGGGCCCTATGTCTTCAAGTGACTCTAAAGTCTTCATGGAGGGTCTTACGTGTGATCCCAGAGAACTCTCGGATAACAAAGGGAGACAGTTATTGTGAGCCGAAGTGTACACATCTGGCATACCACAACTGCCACCTGAGAGCGTGCATGTACACAGCTAATGGGCAGCCAACCGGGAGATGAATCCAGAAAGCTGGGGACTATGGAGTAAAATCCAGGAGATTGAATATTAGGGAGCGATGATATGGTCTTTGCATTAGTATTTCTTTCTTTGCTTTTCCCCTCGTCCTTTTTGATGTTTTGGAGATCAGTCTAGCCTGAAACACTTGGCAATCCTTCTACTTCAGCTACCCAAGTGTCAGGATTCAAGGCATAGCCCACCAGCTTTAACTTCGCTGTGATATCTCTCTCTCTCTCTCTCTCTCTCTCTCTGAATGTTTGTATGTATATGCACATATATGTACCTGTTATATAGAATCCAGTGAATATCCTTGGGTGACATTTCTCAAGCACCTGTTGTTGAGACACCACCTCTTTTTTGGCTTTTTTGTTTGATGGTTTTTTTTGGATTCTGACAGTGGAACTCAGGTCTTTAAGCACCCTGGCACTTGACTATCTCTGCATTTCCAAAGAGGCCTGGAAAGGGGACTTAAGATCAACTGAAGAGTTTTTTGGTGGAGGAGATGGCTCAGTAGGTAAAGAGACAAGCATGATGGCTGGAGACCAGGTTTCCAGAACCGGCATGAGTGCTAAGCAGGCCTGGTGGCCCACCTGTAACCTCAGCACTCGGGAGGCAGGGATAGGACCCTGCTGGCAAGCCATTTAGATAGACTAGTAAAAGCTGGAAAGCTCTGAGCTCAGCAAGAGACTCTGCCTTAAATGACTAAGTTCTGAGTAACTGAGGAGGACATGGACATCAATATGATGCTTACACACATGTGACCACACAAGTCAGTGGCAGACATGCTTATGTATATGAACACACATGGATTCACCCTCTATTCACATACTTGAAGACATATACATACTTACACATGTGAAAGCATGCACATGTGCAAACACACACACACACACACACACACACACACACACACACACACAAAATCTGAGAATTTTCCTTTTCTCATGAGGCAAGAAAAGCACATGGTAGGCTCCAGGGCTGTTTAACCCAAAGGTTGAAGGGCTCAGAAGTTGGTGGAGGACCTCATTTATCCAGGTCTGTTATGCCCCAGGAAGCAGTGTCAATCAAATCACAACGTTCTGTAGCACTTGGTGAATAATTGGTGAGTATACAATCTCTCTCTCTTAGACACAGAGCTATCTCCAAGGCAGCAGGCCTGAAGTCTGTTCCTAGGATTCCCAAAGACCCAGGGCGTTGTCAGAGAACCAAAGGACCCTGCTGTTCCAATCTCCTGTTTGCTGTGGCTCTGTTCTGATTCATTTCATCTACGACTCAGCTTTAAATTACTGAGTGCCATTTATCTATGGTGTAGATTATGCATGGCTAATTTTCCAGTCTACTCGGCCTCCTCCCTGCCAATCAACCGACCCTCAGGTCAATCGACTACATCAACCAGCTGGTAAGTGCTGAGGGAATGCAAATTAATTTTTCATATTAGGGTAAGAAAATATAATCGGGAAGGCTTAGCTTGCCAAGACTCTACGCTGACTATACTTAAAGCGGACCAGGACCTGTGTGTCAATGGCTGCTTCAGACATCTGGGCTTAGTTTTCCAGACTTTGGTATGTTTACGGAGATCATGACCTTGTTCTGCGTGCTTCCATCCTTGGCCCATGTCACTGTCCACCGCAGCATCCAGTTTTCCTACATTCTTTCCCTAGATGAGTCTAGGTGGCCAGTATGCCAGAGCCTTTGCTTATGCATTGGTTCTGTTCCTAGGATGGTCTTGTCCACTTTTCCTTGGCTGGCTTTCCTCCTTGGCAAGAGGCTTCACCAGTCCCCACCCCTCTTGTGACACAGAAAGGGGACTTAAGATCAGGAGAGATGGATCAGTGGATATAACACAAGTGAGAGGACCAGGGTTGGGATCTCAGAAGACAGGTAAACCTGGGCAGGTGGTGGCCCCGCTGTAATCACACACTTGGGAGGAAGGGACAGGGATGCTCATGGTAGGCTATTCAGTTAGGCTTGAGGAGCTCTGGGCTCAGCAACAGTCTCCTGTTACCCCCATCAGGATCTCTGTTTCCATGGCTCTCCCTGCCCTCTAAAGCGGCAGTGTTTATTTTTACTCATCCTGTTTCTCGCTCTCATCCTCTATCAGCATGAAATTTCCTGAAGGAGGGAGCACCCTCCAGGTCCCATTCAGGGAGCACCCTCCAGGTCCCATTCAGGGAGCACCCTCCAGGTCCCATTCAGTCCAGCCCAATCCCCAGGACCTAATACAGCACCAGATGACATTTAGGCACCCCTTTGAGAATGAATGAATCTGTAAGCACATGGGAACTGTGTGAATAAGCCTTGGCAACCACATGCCAACTCCCAGCTAGCGCCCTGGGCTTTGTTTCATTTTCTGGTTGAGACAGTGGGGGTGTCACCTGGTGATGATGGTAACCATGGTAACAACAGGATTTCAGCACCTTTTCTCCCAGTCACATTAGCTTTTCTCTCTCTTCTTCCCTGATGTGTGTCCACGTCTTTAACACCCATGGCTATTGTCAGGACTTTCAGGACCAAAACTTCATCCTTATTAGATTAACTTATGCAGACTGGGCCCTTTTTAATCTGTACTCATAGATCAATGTCATCCACTCCTGGACTGTCTATGCTGCTCTTCTCTGAACTCTGACCCATCTGCTGAAGACTTTATGAGTGGCCTGCAGACTTGAATGTATAGATGGGGATAAGTGCATGCACACCATCTTCTAAGAGTTCAGGAGCTACTCTGAGAGAATCTCCTTACATCAGCCTCCCCTAGTGTAGCCTGCCATCTTCTCTGCAGTGTGCTCTCCCCAGTACACACTAACCAGATCTATGCTGCAGGCTAGACATAGGGACAGGAAATGCCTGATGCTGGCCTGCCTAGAGAATATGAGGAAGCCCCGCCCCCTTTTCCTTGCCACCTTGTTAAGCGCTCCAACACACAGGACTCACTGGAAAACCAACAGACGCTAGGCAGTAGAATTGTTTTTCTGACCTTTCTGCCCTGCAGACTATTGATTTGTTTGTCGATAGAAAACTTAGGCATTTCTTCTAAAATAGGACCTGGTCCCGGAGATGCAGCTGTGTAAGAACAACTAAAATGGAAGATGTATCGGCAGAGAGACCAGGAGTTGAGAGAGAAACCCTGGGGTGCTGGAGGTCTAACCCCCAGATTCTTGAGACAATAAAAGCTATAGCTTCTCTTACAGGGGAAGGTGTTTTTCTCCTCTGTCTTGCAGGCATTAAAAAGCTGATTGCATTTTACTAATCCTTACCAAAAAGTGGATGGTAGGAATGATTAGTGGGGGAGGGGTGAACTTGCATTCCCCAGCAGTTTCCAGGGAGAGAAAACGGTGGAATGTTATCATGATGGCCAGGGTTGAATTTCTTTTTAAACTGTGATGTTATATCTTACGAAACACACAAAGACCACCCTGGTAAACTTTCCAACTTGAAAACCGGATATGCAGATACCTCCATAACCAGCACTCAGGTCAAGCTTAGAACAATTCCAGATACTCTGGGGCTTGGGAGTGCATCATCCTTGGCACTTCCATGAGAGCCAGAAGTAGAGGCAAATGTCTGGAATCCCAGAGCTGGGTTGTAGGCAGATAGGTTGAGCCCAGCAGCATGCTGGCCAGCTGGTTCAGTGTGAAAAAGACTTTGCATCAAAAACTAAGGTAGAGGGGGACTGAAGAAGACACCCACTGTTGACCTCTGGCCTCTGCATGCACATGTGTGAAAATGAACCTACATATACAGGTATGTGACACACATGTACACACTGCACATAACTAGACTCAAATGCATACATAAACACATGCACGTGTGTGAAAATGAATCTGCATATTCAGGTACATAACACACATGTACATATACACACTGCACATAACTAGACTCAAATGCATACATAAATGCATGTACGTGTGTGCACATGAGACACACACACACACACACACACACACACACACACACACTTGCAGCTGCCTAGGAGGCTCCTGGGTACCTCTCTGTAGTTGTAACATTCAAGGACAACTCTTGGCTCTGGCTTTTTTTACTTTAACTAGCAATTCATCCCCCCTTTTTTAAGTCCTATATATACATTCTCTTGTGTGTGACATCTTTCAACTCATACATATTCCCATGGAAGGCTGTGTGAGAATTCGTCCTTTCTCGAGCTGCGTGGTATAGAATGAACAGTCTATAGTTTATTTACCCATTCTGCTGCAGATAGACACTTGGGTTAGTTCCAGCTTGAGATAATTATGCATAAAGCTGCTCTGAATGTTGTTATATATGCATATGTAAATGAGTGGACCTAAACACTCGATTCTGTTGGATAAGTGCCCAGAAACGTAACTGATGGATCACAGCATAGGCATATGCTGAGCTTTAATGGGTGCTGCAAAAATTGCCTGTAGCAGAGGCTCATTCCCCTGGGCATTCCCACTGCAGTGTGGGTTCCAGTTGCTCCTCATCCTCCCCAACACTCAGTACTATCATCTGGTCGGTGCGTCACAGCGCCCCCTTTAGATTTCAATGTGCATGTCCCTCATCACCCATGCTGCTCGCCATCCTTTGCATTGATTGGCCATTTTGTAAACCAATGGGGACTCTCTCTATATATACTGTCCCCCTTTTCTCTCTCTGTTTGTATGTTTGTGTGTGTACATGCATATGCGTTTGTGTGCATGCACAGTTGCACATGGGTGTATGGGTGTACAGGTGCTGGCTGCTGAAGTCTGGTACCTTTACCCATGGATCTCCACTTTATTTTAAATTTTTATTTTATTTTATGTATATGGGCATTCTCCCTGCATATATGCTTATGGACAATCTGTATGCCTGATGGCCACAGGCCAGAAGAGAACACTGAATCCCCTGAAACCTGACTTATTGGCAGCTGAGAGTTACCATGTAGGAATTTAACATAGGTCATCTCAAAGAGCAGACAGTGCTCTTAACTATGGAGCTGTCTTTCCAGCCCCTCCACCTTATTTTTTGAGATGCAGCAGCTCACTGAATCCAAGACTTTACCAGTTGTTTGGACTGGCTACCTAGTGAACCCTGGGGATCTACCTGTCTCTTCTTCCTTCAGTCACGAGGTTATAGATATGCCCTGTCTTGCCAGGCTTCTAAGTAGGTACTGGGCACTCAGGTTCACATCCTCATACTCAAGCAGTAGGGGCTTTACTAATCAAACTATTTTTTCAAAGATTTATTATTTTTATTTTAGGTGTGCATGCTTTGCCTGAATGCATATGCATGCAACAATTGTGTGCATTCCAGGTGCCTGCAGGTCAGAAGAGGGTGTGGGATCCCTTAGAACTAGAGCTATGGATGGCTATGGGCCACTATGTGAGCCTCAAATCCAGGTCCTCTGCAAGAACAACTCATGCTGTTAGTTACAGAGCCATCTCTCCAGCCCCACCTCAGGAGGTGTTAAAGGGTAAGATAAGAACCCCTCCTATTTCTCCTAGTTGACAAAGAAGATGAAATCTGGGGTTGGAGCCCTCTCTGCCACCTGGCCATATGTTGCACTCAGCAGCCTTAATCACATGACCCTCCTCTGCCCTTTCAGAAGAACAGCTGGGCTCTCTATCAAGGGCTGTCCACTCAGGAACCCTCTCTTCTGCAATTCCCTTCTGTCTCACGGCTTAGAAATCCATTTTTTATCTTTAGTGTTCTAACTTTCTATAGTATTAACCACGATCCCTTCTTCAGCCCTTAATAGAATGCAGGACATCATTAATTATGTAGCATTCCTAGCAAGTTTACATCAGAACTGGCCACAGTGGACACTTCCATCCTCCTCAACTGCTATGTTTTCGCCATTCCTAGTCACGTTCTGAGATGATCAACTCAACTAATGCAGCCTGTTGGTCATGCAAAGAGTGAAGATAGATTCCTCCCACATGAAAAGCAAGTGTAAGATACACTCTGTGAACATACTGTCTACCCCACCTCGGCAATGCTGCTTCTCATGAGGGCAGATTAGTTTTCTTAGCTCAACTTCCAATGATTGCTTAGAAGTAGATGCCCAGTGAGAACTGTAAAGCCTCACCTCACATTGGGGGAAATTCTGTGATCCATTAGTTATGCCTGCCATGGGCAAGGTCATCAGCATGGGCATGCCTTCTTAACTTTGTTTCTTAAAAATATTATTGCACATGTATATGTGTGTGTGTGTGTGTGTGTGTGTGTGTGTGTGTGTGTGATATAGTGTATTCTGAGATCAGAGGACAGCTTTGTGGAGCTGGCTGTCTTCTTCCATCTTCAGGTGAGTTCCTGGGAATCAAGGGAAGTTATGATACTTGTGCAGCAAGCTTTATCCACTGAGCAATCTCTCCAGCACGAGGATCTATCTTTTCAGCTCTGTATTTGTGAAGTGTTGGGTCTTATGCTGCTAAGATCATTCTCATTGTCTATTAAAAACCTGCTAGTCTTTTAAGATGGACTTCAGTTGCTCTCTTCCCTCATATATGCTTCGAAATTTCCCATTCATGTTAGTCAACTCCCTGGCCTCTCCCAATGCTTCCTACATATACATTAAATACCTTTGTTCTATCTTATAATGTGATTTATTTATTTATTTATTTTTAGTAGTATTACTCTGCCTGTGTGCATCATGGGTCATGGTACCCATGTAATCAGAGGACAACTTTTGGAGTAGATTCTCTCTTCCATCAATGAGTTCTGGGTATTGAATGTGGGTATCAGCCTGAAGCAACAGATGTTCTCCCTGCTGAGCCATCTCACGGGGCCCTATAGTATGTTTGGAATAGTTGTGAAAATATCACTCTGAAGTTCCTTGTGTGGAAAGGATACACATATACCATGGCTTGGCGCAGTCCTGCATATTTTTGAGCTCCGTGCCTTCTTTGAGCATGCTGGTACAGCAGGAGGGGAACGAGACCCACTCACCGAGCAGCTGGTTGGCAGAGGAAGTGGTGAGGTTAAACTGCTGTTCCAGGTACTTGCCCAGGAAGGCAGCGAAGCCAGCCACCACGGCAATCTCCATGCAAGCAGCCAGGACGATGCAGGTGAACACAGGATTTGAGAGCAGGTGCTTGGTGACCTTGGGGATCACTGTGAGGAAGAACAGAAAGCCAGGTCAAGGTCATCCATGCTGAGTGCCTATTTAAGACCTCCTTATACCCTCTTGCTGATGCATTCTTGCCCGTTTCTTTAATCAACACCTTGTAGAGCATCACTGGGGGGGGGGGAGAGCTCAGACTAGAATCTATATTCTACAGGTCATTTATAACTAAAAACTCTGACTTCCAAACCACCACAAAAGCCTACAAATTAAGCCATTTTCTACTAAACCAGGCTGCTTTACCTCTCCTCTATACCACAACTTCAGGGGTTCAAGTCAAAGATCTTTTAAGCAATTACAAGAACTTCCCATACCTCACTCCACTCAAAAAGGAAATCATTTTGGGATTGTGATTTCCAATATGGAAACTGTAACATATATATTATACATTTTAAACATGAAAATACTTACACATGAGTCAAGGTGCCCACTATGTGATCAACATTTAGAACTATGCTCTGTATGTATGTATATGGAAAGAATACGTTTGATGTCATTGCTACCAATGAAGAGATGAAGCTCTGATCCTTTACAAAATAAGTATGAGCAAATCAAGTCCTTCCCTCCACTCCCTGGTCAGTAGGGCTGGAACAGCCCAAGGGGGCCAGAGCTATCAACCTTGATTTGATCACATCCTATATATTGACTTGTGGGGTTAGGTTTGTTTTTGTTTTTGTTTTTTTCCGGCTCAAATATCCACAGTAAGGAGAGTCACGACAGAGTGTGGGATTACAGTCTGGTCATTGGGCTTTTGGTCTGCATCATGGTGCTGGGATATCTCCAGGATGCCCTACTCTCCTCCCCTCATCCCCAGCCTATTCCTCTCTCAGTTGCATCCATGCTAGATCTTCTTAGTCTACTGTAATACTCTTCTCTCAAACTTTTACCACATAGGTTCCCTCCTCCACCCCATGTGTCCTTTCTTCATTATTCAACCTAGCCTGGAAGAGGCTCCCAGGTAGCCACAGGCACTTAAGGATCCAGGACAATTGGCTTTTGGCATACACCCTCTGAAGCTTATGAACCGTATTACATCTTGACTGGGGCCGATAGTAGTGTGTGGAGGTTGCATGCTCTTATCTTACTTATAGAGCTCTATTTTTCCTTATGGTATGGTTTCATAAGCTACAGACACTTCCTCTTACATCGGTGCTTTATCCTTGCCACATAGTCTTCAACCAGCTCTTCTCAGTTGTGCTGTGGTGACATATCCTGGGTGGTTCTACAACAGCCCTGTCTCTTCAGGACTGTCACCTTTATTTGATTTATTATTATTATTATTATTTGTGTGTATGTGTGTGTGTTGCATAGATGCATATGTGCCAAGGCATGTGTATGAAGTTCAGGGGACAGCCCTGGGTATCAGTCTTCACCTTTTACCTTGAGACAGTCATCTCCTCACTATTTTCCTACCACATATGGCAGGCTAGCTGGCCTGCAGAGCTGCTGGGAATTCTGTCTCCTCCTCCCATCTCCATGAGGTTAGACATGTGTTCTGTTGAGCTTTTATGTAGGCTCTGGGGATTGAAACCCAGGTCCTTATAATTACATGGCAAGCACTTTTACCCACTGAACCATCCCCTTTGTCCTTACACATTTATTTTGATGTCTCTGCTGGACACCAAAATCTATATAGGCTCAAATCTATTATATAGAACAGTATACTACTTGTCTATAACTCACACCCATGTACCTTCGATCATCTCTAAGCTACTTACATCAACTACAAGGTGAATGTTACCTAAGTAATTGCTAGAGCACACTGTGTAAGGAGATCATGACAAGGGAGAGATTTGTACTTTTTCAGTACAGATGCAGTTTTCTGTGGACTGCGTTTTAATCAGCGGTTCGTTAGGTTTGTGGATGTAGAACTTACACAGATGGAAGCCAGTGGTATTTGCAAAATAATTAACCAAATATAGCTGATTCATCAAGTGCCACAGCGTAAGACAAGTAAACTGATTTCAAGTAATTTGAAGACAAGTCTTATGTAAATCATAAATCATCTTCTATAAAGAGCAAAGATGGAGGTGAAATATAGGTTACTGAAAACATTGTCCAAGCAGTGTGCTTGTGACTAGACTTGGGGCTGGCAGGGAATCTGGCTCAGTTGGGAGAGTGGCTGGCCTAGCATACACAGAGCTTTGGGTTTGATCTCCAAGTCTGCACAAAACAGGTGTGGCACATGCTGGTTATCCCAGGCCCTGGGAGGTAGTAGCAGGAGAATCAGGAGTTTAAGATTATCCTCAGCTATATAATGTGTTTGGGAGCCAGCCTGAGATACACAAGAACCTGTCTCACAAAGGGGATCCTATTTAACTATATCATATTACTAACAAAAATAAGGAACAGTGACAGGGTGCACTTGTTTCTCTCTGTGCACATGGAAAAGATCAGACACAGAGATTAAGTATTAGAAAAACCCACTAAGTGCCTATGGCCACATAAAATAAACAGGTGGGCTGAGAACCTAACCCTACGCTCCAAGGTGACGAATTAGCCAGCTGTCCTAAAGAAGAGAGCTAATTACACAGGCACAATTGCATCTCCTAGGAGACGAAACCTCCAAATGGCCCATCTAATTAGAATAAAATAATAATAGGAGACACATAAGTTTTTAATAACGCTAACAGACAAGCTCCATGCATCAAAATGACAGAACAATAGGCCGGGGACTGGCAGATACACAAAACTTAAAATTTATCATCTCTGGGAATGATATCAAGTTTCCAAAGTGAAACCCTCCAGAGAGGAGGAGGATTGAAGAGCTTAGTTCCAGCACTGGACTGGACCAAAGGACTGGAAGCTCCGGATTGCTGTGAACTGAGCCATGGATCTGATGTCCAGGGGGATTTAGACGGTGACCAGAGATGGTGGCCTCAGCTGTTCAACATGTGTTTCTGAGGCTTTAGGAAGGCAGCTTTAGGGTTAACTGAAAGCACACACACAAAAATTAAAGTCAAAACTTTACAAAGGGTATGAACAAAGACGGTGCATAAACAGCCTCAGGTCCTTGCACTTCATACTGGTACACTGTGCTTAAGAGTTTCCTGGTCTTTATGGGCCCACCGTTTGTATACTTTACAGGCCTTTTAAACATTTATGGCAATCTGACTTTTTAGAAGTATCATTTCAAATAAATGCCTGGGAGTGTTTGCTTTTAAAATCTGTGTTTAAATGTTAAGAAACTTTCCTTTGTTAAATCCATATTGTTTCTAAGTGTTGTACAAATACTCCCAGAACTGTTGACTCTGCAGTGTTTGAAAATGTAGCTTAACAAATACAGAAAATGAACACAACAGATAATACACGGAGGGTGACCTGCTTTTCACAGTTAAAGGTGTCTTGGGTGTGAAGAATCCATCATGGTCAATCATTGTTCATGAGCCAAGGCAAATTTGAGACAGTGTGTGTGTGCCAAGTGTGAGGCTACTCTGTATCCAGGATCAGGTTCTGGTGAGTTACATCAACGTACTGCAGAGAGACCAGTATGGACCACACCATGCGATCACAGGACCTGCTTGGAATGGGTGAATATGAACAGCAAAGTTTGGGCTGCTGATGTGTAGGGGCAGACACAACTGCGACTTAGTCACTATGCTCCTTCTGAATGATGGCATCTAGATTCTGGAAGCACCTGGGCAGGGTTGGGACAATCCAGGTAGCACGCTCTCCCTGTGTGCTTCATGGCCTCAGTTGGAATGGAGTCTCCGCAGAGTACAACTCCAGAAGAATGAAAAGCTTTGTTCTCTCCCTGGATTACATCACCTGGAACCTCTGACAACTAAGTTTATCTACCTCCAAAGTGACACTGAGGATGATTTGAGTCAATTGCCACATCTCTTTAGACCTCAGTAGCCCAGTAACTCTTCATCATCATCTTCATGATCTGTGTGGGGATAGGAAGGGTCCTCGTTCCATGAAGGCAACTTCAGTTAAAAGAACATTTCTGCACTTCTGCGAGCTTTTAATTATTCTGGAGTTCATTCCATTCTACAGGAAGGGCTCTTTGTTAAGACAGAAGTCTTCCTGCTTGTCTTAATGCCTAATGACTAATTTCTCCTTGAATTAGATGTTAAAAATCGTTAAGCTCAAGAATCGTTGGACTGAAGGAAGGACTGGGACACCTTATTTGCATGACTCTTTTCTCTTTGTAGCCAACCTGATTGGCTTCCAGAAATGACAGCTTCCTCCTACATTCTTCCTCCCACCCACAATTTTATTGCAAGAACTTGTAGCTATCAAAAGCTGACTCCATTTTTACAGGTTCAGCCCACCTTCAATACCCCTGCTTGGAAATGAGGCCTTAATTAGCTTGACTGTAAGGCTGTCTTAGTGCTTCAAGTGGATTGCTTAACCATAAAATCCAACCTTTCTAGGAGGGAGTAGTCCAGACAAACAGAGACTGGTGAACCAGGGCCATCACAGGCCACCGAACATCTGCATCCCACACTAGCCATTTAATACTCTTTACTGATTTAGCCTTAGTACTAGAGCTGGGTGGAAGGGGGTTGAATCATTCCACCAACAATTCCACCAACAGGGTTAAGGGGACCTTTTCAGCTCTCTGTAGGAGCCCATGGCTATCATCAGTAGGATGGTACAAGATTGAAAATTGCACAGGGTAGCTGGCTTCATGGAAAGGAGGTACATACTGCAAGCCCTCAGAAGACATTGCTGTGGGACAGAGGATTGATGTTCATTGTGGGAGGGGAAAGGCAGATTTGGGGACTATTGTCATCAGAACATCCTCTATGTGCCAAATGCCATCCTGAGGGTTTACTGACAACTCAGACTCATAACACAACCCTCACAAAACAAACAAACAAACAAACAAACAAAACAAAAACAAAAAAAAACACTCTTGGAACCATTTAAATCCTCCATTTACAAATGAGAAAACAGAAGCAGAGAATGGTCCCACAATGAGAGAGGCATAGCAGGAACTCCAGCCACAGCAAGAGCTGCCACAGCATGCACTTGTGACAAGTGTGTTGTTCTTTCCTGGATCCTGTGAGCCACTATTTTTACTATGAAAATTACAAAAGCAGGCTGGACCTGCCAATCAGAAATATAGCTTCACTTTTGCGAATAACATTAATGAAAATTCCCATCGAACGTGGGAATTTTCCTAGCTACTGTTTTACTGCTGTATTAAGACACCATGACCAATGCACATAATAGGAGAAAAAGTTTATTTGGGGCTTACGGTTTCAGAGAGTTGAGTCCATGACCATTATGGCAGAGGGTCATGATAGATTATAGGCAGGAAGGCACAACACTGGGACAGTAGCAAAGAGCTCACATCTTCACACACACACACACTATATATATATATATATATATATATATATATATATATATATATATATATATGTATATGTATATACATATATATACATATATATATATATATAGACAGAGAGAGAGAGAGAGAGAAAGAGACAGAGAGACACAGAGACAGAGAGAGATAGGCAGAAACACAAGGACAGAGACAAATATCTAGCTGGGGATGGTATAGGCTTTTAAAACCTCAAAGTCCACCCTCCAGTCACATATTTATTAATCCTTCATGAACAGTGGCATCCACTGGGAACCAAGTATTAAAATATGCCAAAATGACCTTGTACGCTGTGGACCTGGGACTTGGTTCAAGATCTTTTGAGGAAAGGAGCTAAGAAAGGAGGACGAAGCAAAAGAAAGAGTTGAAGGGCTGGAGTAGGAGCTTGGCACCATAGGAAAAGTTTTGCTGAGGAAAGCTGTATAAAGTCAAGTCAGGGACCATGCTCTAAAGAGGCAGGTGTGGAGACTCATTCCTACACATCTGTGAAGATGGAAAGAGATCTGAGATCAGAAGCACATGATCCAGCATCCCTGGGGCACAGGCAGCAGCTCAGTGAGAACCAAGACCAACAGGCGGAAGTCAGACCGAGTGAGAGAGCCCTAGTGTGTGCACAGCACGTCCAGGAGTCACAAGACTTGCCTTGGTGACTCGTCTCTGTGAGTGGACTGCTAAGTGACGGTTGGAGAAAGATTGTGCTGTGGAGGTTTTATGCTGAGTTCTTGGGTGTCGTCATTGGAACCAAAGGGCTCCCTAAACAGAGGCACCTCCTCCACAGAGCCAATCAACAGGTCAGTGTAGAAGTCAAATATCCTAACTCACTACCCTTCCAGACAGGGAGGAGCCCAAACAGTGGTTACCATGGGCTCCATGGAGACCCCACTGGCTTACACTCTGAGACTTATATTTTGGTCCCTCTACTAAAACTGGCCTTGACTTGCTTCATTTGTTAAGATACGTTGTCATGCCATTGCTCCCACTGTCAAAACAGGAAGATAAGGCCAGCACATGCAGCAGATACTACCACAGCCATCTCTGTCAAAGCTCTGCTGCTGGACAGAGACTTTGCACCCCACTGAGGACTTTGTATCCATCATGGTGGCAGGGAGGTTTAGCACCAGCGCTTTTGACACTGGGCACCAAGAGCCTTTAAATTCCACCTTGCACAGGAATGCAAAGATGAGCACTGCAGGAGGGTAAGTATGAACCCATGTAAGCCCGAACTCAAAAATCCAAATTCTCAACCTTCAGGCTGACATGGGGATTTGAACCCACGGGGGAAACTAGATTATCTAAAGGCTGAGTTGACATGTCAACAGGTAGGACCTGGAGAGAAGGGAGGAGAGGAAAGAGCTGGGCAGATAATCATAAATCGTCAGAGCAGGATGGACGGAAGGAAGGAAGAAGGAGAAATGGGAAAATGCAATGACGGAGGTTCTGCCATGATTCCAAGATTAAGGGGAAGATGAAGCATTATGATGTAATAACCGCCTTCCAGCTCGCCCTCGATATGTCCAACCCCAAGCTGCTATTACTGACAATAGTACCTCGCCTCCTAGCTTTCCCAGGTGAAGAGCCTCCTGAGAGCAGGGATCAACAGACAAGGCTACCATGTCCCAGAAGAGCATATGTTTAATAAATTCGGGGTTGGGGCAGGAAAGGTTAAGGAATCCAATAACTAACTGAGTTCATGAGTCACAAAAGCTAGGAGGGGAACCTCTTGCAGACATTTCAGGATCAAATGCAAACTCAGGACCAAACTACTAGTGAAATTCTACAGGCTCGTGTCTGTGCTGGAAGCGGGACAATGAACTCGGTCATGGTAAACAATGCCACTGCTCTGGGGCCAGAAATCCTGGGGCCTGAGTGAGCAGCAGGGAAACCACCAGCTCAAAACAGGCACTTAGAACGGAAGCTGAGTGTGAGCTGGTGTGCACTGGCTGGGGGTGGGGTGGGGAGGATGGACACTGGTGTGTGGCACCGGCACAGGGCTGAGTGTGAGCTGGAGAGCATCAGCTGGGGGAGCCCCAGCCAAGCATTGATTGATCCCGCTGATTTTGGGGGGACCACCAGGAGGGTTTAAGAGAGAGTAGAGGAACCACTCATAAGCACGTTTAAAGCAAGAACAGGGTGAGACTCGGGCTGTAGCTCCACACCAGAGTGTTATCCAGTGTCTTCCCTTTCTCCATGGGTGGCCAGCAAAGAACAGGCTTACCCAGGGAGGACAGAGCTGACCGTAAAAGGAGGCTCAGAAGCAGCAGGAACTGTTTCTTCAGACCCACGCGTTGCATCTTTCCAAGGCAAAGGCAGCAGAGAGAAAAATGGCTTAGGCAGTAACGAGTCTTTTAAGCAAACAGGTGCCCCTACTTCACGCCCGTGTCTAAAAACTTCCTCTGTGAAAACGTTCTCTGCCCTGGTGCCACACAGGTTTGCTGTTCCTGGCTTTTCTGTGGGAGTGAAAACTCCCACAATGTGAGAATTCATCCCTGGAAAGTCTGCAAAGACCGACAGTAACATTCTGGTAGAGCAGGTTGATGCACTGTCTACTTCAAAGCCCAGCCTGTCAGCTACATTCTACCGTGCTTGCTTATAGCAGGCCCCTCGTGGTAGTCAGGTCACTGTGGGGACCCATCCTGTCCCAGCTTATTTGTGACAGAGTTCGCTCAGCACTTCAATTTATACAAGTCCGACCACGGGGAAGGTGGAGAGGCACAGCTCTGGCCTGTCAGCCCTTCGTGGGGACCCAGCAAGGGACCTCCTTTTCTCTGGCACTCCTGTTCAATTAGCAATTTACTTGGAAAGACTTTGGGGGCTTTCAGACATCACCGTGCCTGAGTCTCTCCTTCTCCAGCTCTGGGAGCATAATTTCCTTTGGGGTGGGTACAAAGTGGGTATTTCAAGACACCACACAGGAGGTGAGGACTCAAAACTGCTGGCGGGGAGACAGGTTTATAAAACAGAGTCCAGACACTTTTCTTTGAAGGTCAATGCCAAGGCTTTGATGATTTATTCCTATTCAGGGCCAGATAGCAGGCACTCTGCTACACCTGGGGCTGTCCTCACTCGTCTTCTACGGCAATCTTTTCTAAATGACATATTACAAACTAGATGCCCTCCTCCTAACCACACCCAGGAACATCTGCCTGCTCTTCCAGGGCAATATCATTGTCCCCCACCCCACCCCATTCTTCCAGGTAGGCCTTCCAGCATCATGTAGCCTGAATTCTGGTAGCACTTGCCAATGATCATAGATGTAGCATAGTCTCAATCATGCAGCTTGGAGAAATATAGATTACAATGAAGTTATCCAGGCTTCCTTGGAGCTGGCCTGCGCAGAGCTATTAATGTGCTGATAGAAAGCATGACCCTCAAAGACAAAGAGATAGATGGTTCTGTTAGTAAAGCATTTGCTGCGCTAATCATGAGGACTCGAGTTCAATCCCCAGCATCCCTGTAAAATGGCCTGGGGCGGTGACACGTGTGCTGACTAGCCTTAGGTCAGCTTGACAAAAGCCAGTTATCTAAAAAGAGCAAACCTCAGCTGAGGCTATACCTCTGTAAGATACAACTGTCAGGTTTTTTCTCAAGTAGTGATGGATGGGGGCGGTGCCATCCCTGGGCTGGTGGTCCTGGGTTCTACAAGAAAGCAGGCTGAGCAAATCATGGGGGCACAAGCAGCGCCCTTCCATGGCCTCTGCATCTGTTCCTGCCTCCAGGTTCCTGCCCTGGAATTTCTGTCCTGTCTTCCTTCAATCGATGAACAGTGATATGGAACTATAAACCAAATTAAACCTTATCCTCCTCATCTTGCTCTTGGTCATGGGGTTCCATGACAGCAATAATAACCCTAATTAAGACAGCACTCTTGTCATCGTAGCACCTGGAAGGTAGCAACAAACAATGCTCTCCCTGTGTCTTGCTGGTTAGCCAGTCTAAATAAATCTACCAGTCCCAGACTAGAGAAGGGCCCATCCGGAAAACCGAAACAATATATAAGACAACAACACAATCCACAGATGGCTCTACAGGAATGACACACGAGGGTGAACTCCGGCCTCTACATTTATGTGCACGGATGTGCATGCCTATCTGCACACACCTGTGGACTTGCCTTTCCCCCCTAAACTCTGAGAAGAGCACAGACAGGCTTCCACTTGCTTGGATAGCCACTGCTTTGCCTTCCTGGTGGGGTTGATCAGTTTCACGGATCCTCCTCTGTAAGATGCTGCTACCTTCTCGTTATTTCCTTTCCTTATTCATTCAACAGACATTCCGACATGTCCACTGTACCTGGCCTCATGCTGGGTGCCCTCTCATGTTTGTCTCACTGGCCTTGCTAAAACAGCCGGATGAGAGCAGCACATTAAGGGACATGTCCCTCCCTCACTGCTGGTTCCAGCAGGCTTTCCATGATTTAAAAAACAAAACTCTGAACCCATGGACCAGCCTGGTCCCTGAGGAGTCATAACCGAACTCCAGTGACACAGCAGGGTGTGGGCACAGCCTGGCTCAAGGTGTTTGGCAAGGTAGACTGCTTCTTTCACTACGGAAGAAAGAATGCAGATTTTCCAACATATCTACGAGAGGAGAGAAGTCAGCTCTGGAGACAAATCGTATAATAGACAGCATCTAGCCGGCAGCATGAGCCTGCTCAGACTACCAGGTTCCTCATGAACACACTCAAATGAGAGGTACAGGCTCCTCAGTAAGAAAACTGTAGCCAAATCCAACTACTGAGCCGAAAAGGAATGGAAGAAGCCAGGATTGGAGTGGGATCCAGCAGACCCTTCCTGACACAGGTGGGTCACTTGTGGACTCTGGTAGCACATAGACGTGTGTAGCTTTTCCCATGTGCTCACAGGGGGGCCATGCAGAAGCCAGAGCTGGGTGGGTTGGAGTAGGTCTGGCCAGGGTGTTTTAGGAGAACGAAGTCGAGCTGGGCCGGGTAATGCTCCTTCCACGATCCCCCTCATTCCTCCTCTTACCGCAGGATGTAGTACTAGGTGGCAACCAAATGCAAGTGTCTCTGCCCTCACAGAGGTACAGAAGAAGGGACACTTCACCCGGCAGAAAGTAAAACGAGGCCATGAGAGAGGGAGTCAGGAAGCTGTGCTTCAGAATAGAAAGGAAGCTGATGCTCAAGACCGGATGTGAACTTCAGAAAAGGGCACAGGAAGGAGGAAGTGGGCAGAAAAACTAGGGGGTGTTTGTAAGCAGAGCGGGGTGGTGGTGGGGACATGGCAGGATGAGATAGGTGGAGAATGAAGTCAGAGGAGCCACAGCAGGGCTCTGCCACTGTCCCTTTAAGTGGCAGGTGGCATCATGATCAGGTGTATCAGTTACTTTCCTAGTTGCTGTGACAAAACAAGTGACTGAAGTGCCTTGAAGGAAGAAGGGTTTCTGCTATCTCTCAGGTGGAGGGTACCCTTTGCAGCCTTGGGAAGGAGCTGCAGTGGGTGTGAGAGGTGACCGGTTGGGCGCATTGTTTCCATAGTGAGGAAGCAGAGAGGATAAGCCTTTTGATTTAGTCTGGAGCTCAGCTCCTGGGATGGAACTGACTACATTCAGGGCGGGTCTTCCTTTCCGGAACAGACCTGTTTCAGTGATGATTCTAAGCACCACCCAGATGCTAATGAGGAGTTTAGGTCAGGTAGGGGCCCTGGGCAGATCAGGGACAGGATCAGGCTGCAGGCCTTTAGCACACACTGATGGAGGCTGGGCTGGGCTGGGCTGGGCTGGGCTGGGCTGGGCTGGGCTGGGCTGGGCTGGGCTGGGCTGGGCTGGGCTGGGCTGGATTGGGCTGGGCTGGGCTGGGCTGGGCTGGGCTGGGCTGGGCCGAGCAAGGCCAGGGCAAGATAGCAAGACAAAGCTTGCTCCACTCACAGTGAGGTTCCACTAGAGGAAGTACACAGGGCTCAGCAGTCTTTTCAAGGACATTGAGAGGCCACTTGTCTGTCAGGGTGAAGGGCTGAGAGAAGAGTGCTCAGCTTCTCTGCCCCTCTCAGAGATCAAAGTCAGGACTTGCCCTGAGGATGCTGAGCCCAGATACAGGCAGCTACAGGATCCCAGCAAGTCAGGACCCGCCAGAACTAACGGAAAACAGAACAGGGAGCAGAACTTCCTCCCCTTGCAGCTGCAGACCCTTTGATGGCACACTGTTTTAGGGGACATCTGTGCTGCCTCAGGAGACAGTTTTAGTACACTGTGTGGAAAGGTCACTTAGCACCTGGTGACGGGCACTTGTTTTCCATGGAGTTTATTCAGCCAGAAAGACGGCCCCCACGTCAAGCTTAAGGAGACAGGCACTGTTTTTCTTCAAGGTGATTCAAATGTCTTTTCTTTCCACCTCTAAGTTTCCATATCTGTAAAAGAGTACTAATGGCTTACAGGGCTAGAGAGATTCCCTGGGATATAGATAAGAACAAACATTTTTGTTGTTGTTTTTGATGGTGGTGATGTGTGTGTGTGTGTGTGTGTGTGTGTGTGTGTGAATGTGTGTGTGTGTGTGTGTGTGTGTGTGTGTGTGTGTGTGTGTGTTGTATGCCTTTGTAGAGGCCAGACCGGTGATGCTGAGAATCTTCCTCTACTGTTTTCTCCCTTATCTTTTGAGATAGTCTTTCAGTGCATCTGGAACTTGCTGATTCAGCTAGATTGACTTATGGCCAGAGAGCCCCGTGGCTCTTCCTTACTTGGTTTCCTGATTACGGGTGTGTGCAACTGTGCCTGGCTTTTTATGTGGATACTGGAGATCTGAACTCAGGCCCTGAGACCTGTGCGACAAGCCCTTCACTGGGTCATGCTCCCAGGCCCTGCTTGTGTGTGTATGTGCTCTCACGAGTGTGCGTGCACTCCTTGGTTACTTTGTTCATTAAAATGGCCACCACTTCTGTGTCAGGCACTGTCATGCCCTGCAAATGAACAGATGAATGAGAGCTTTGTTCTGGAGTAGATGGAGACTGCCATCCTGGCTGTACCAGACTACAATGGTAATGTAGTAGTAGGGACTTTGTAGAGGCCAAGTGGATGATATATATCCAAGCACAGTGTAGCTGACAGCCCAAAAGTGAACCAAAGGAGAAAGTATATCCCAGGCAGAAAAAGAGCTAAGAGGGGGAATTACCAGATGCATTGCACAAACCGCATAGAGCCAGAAGATGAAGGGGGACAGATCACTTCACTGGGGACCCAGATCCTGTCCATTGAAGCTTCCCAGGTGATCAAGAAGACAACTTACAATGAAACACAAAACTATTGAAGTGACATTGAAAGCAGTAACAGAAACCACTACACGTGTCTCTGTAAAAGCACACCTATGCATATCACACACGGTGGCTGTGAGATTTAACATGCAAATGGTAATGCCATTGAGTATTTATTTTATAAACATGACTGATTTGTATTTAGTTTTAATTAAAAATTTACATTATTCATTTGTGTGTGTGTGTGTGTGTGTGTGTGTGTGTGTGTGTGTGTGTGTATGTGCATGCACACATGTACATATCCAATAAGGTCAGGGGACAAAGTTGTTAGACCCAGTTCTTTTTGTCTACCTATGAGTTCTGGGGATCAAACTCAAGCAGTCAGGCTCGGCAGCAGCATCTTTATCCAATGAGCTACCTTGTTGGCTCTGGATTATTTATTGCTGTCTCACTGAGCCGTTCTTCCCTCTAGGTAGCTTTTCATAAACTCTTCCCACACACTGTACAGCTATATGCCAGGGTCATGCCAGGTGCCAACATATACCATGCTGGCATGAAAGGGGGAGGAATGAAGAGTACCAGGCATTAGGATTTCAGCGATGGTGAGGGTACCTCAAGTGTGGGCTCATTGGGGCAGAAGCATCTCAGAGCCAAGACTTAAAGGAAAGAGATTTGGTGGCATGTTGAGATCCAAAATTGTGCCCGGGTTTGGCTGCCTCTCACTTGAGGGTGACCCTGTGGCTTAATAACCCCAAGTATTGGTTTGTCTGAGGTCTGCTTTATCAAAATGCTATGTGACAGTTACTACAAGCTTGGAACTTCTAGCCTACTCTGAAACCAGATCCCAATGCTTTCTGTCCCTCACCCTCTACAGAGTTACAAGCTCAGCCAATGGCTGGCTTTGTTGGCAATAGACCTTCAAGGCCCTTGAACATGGACCACATACCAAGCTCCCATAATACCACAATGTAAGCACTCTGTGTATGGTGATAAACAGCCATACCAACCAGAGGCAGTTGCTGTAAAGATGATCCAGACCCTCCATGTGAACAACAAGTGGAGTTAGATGTCATGACCCAGGTGTCACAAGGGGGAAGTAGCTGAGCTGAACTGGATCTCAGGGTGTCCCACTCAAGAAAGGTGACCCTATATCACTCTCAGAAACCCGGAAATGCTGCATGGTGGGATTGAAGGGCTGCACTGGGTGGAGTTTCTGAGCATGGCTCAGGACTCAAGTAGATTGTAGAAGAATAAAAAACGTTTGAAAGCTCCGAAGAGATGTGTGAGAAAACGGCCACCTCGATTCTGAGAGGCGTACACTCCTCTTAAATATCTGATGGTGTCCTGCTCATTTGTGCTCATGAATATACCTGGGGACCTCCAGGTTTTCTGTGTGTGTGTGTGTGTGTGTGTGTGTGTGTGTGTGTGTGTGTGTGTGTGAGAGAGAGAGAGAGAGAGAGAGAGAGAGAGAGAGAGAGAGAGAGAGAGAGAGAGAGAATCAGAGTAAGAGTTAGCGTGGGAATACCGGCAACACTGAAGGGTGCATTTGGTGAATGTGTTCCTGTGGCAGAAACATTCAGCTCATGGGAGAAGATGAAGGATGTCCATACAGTGCATCCTTCTCTGTGGCCAACACCTGGATTCTTCTTTATTAGCAAAATCACTCATGTCACTGAATTCCTGCTCTTGCAGAAGCCTAGAGACATAGCTGTTCTGCCCTGCTGGAATGTCCTCTGGTCTAGTCCTTTAGCGAAACTAACTAAGTAGGGACTGCTTGTTTGAAATCAAAAATCATTACTCATGGAAGTGAGTTCACACGGACCCCATGCTTGCCCACTTCTGATCTACTGAGTTCTGAACCCATCAGACCAAATGCATACTTCTCAGCTCCAGCCAACTACTCAATGCTCCTCTTCACTTTGGTTCGACCTCTCTTGATGCTCGCCTCCTCTATGGAAGCAGAAGTTCTAGGACACGAGCCTCTGACCCATGGCCATATCTCTAGCCTTCCCTAAATAGAGACTCCCTAAATGGAGAAGATGAAGAAAAATGGCTGAATCTTCTCTTAAATGCTCTGAAACTGTGACAGTCCCTAGCTTAGGACCCAGCTGAGATCTCTGCCTTTTATCCTCCCTGGCCCTCGACCGGGCTGCCATTCCCTGAACCACTGGCTATCTTTGCTGGCAAGCTGATGAGTTCATTGATGACCCAGTTGTTTATTTTTTTATCTTTGTATACCCAGAGATGAAAAGAAGGGCCTATGAATGCAGTCTGAGGGAGACAAGACCATTACCTAGACAAGGAAAGGTCTGGAATGGTTGTCATTACTAAGAATCAGGGTCTTCTCGTGCCAGACCAACTCTGATGCCAGTCGGACGGATTATTGTGGGCCTGGGGACTGGGATTACAGTCATCTGTGCTCTTAAGATAACAGCAGGCATCACCCTTGAGCTGGCTGGGGACTTCTGGAATCTGCCAGTTTTAAAGGTAGAGGTAATTTGCACACTTATTCAGGGGGTGGTACCAGCTAAGGCAACCTCACGGACACACACTACCTGGACTTCTCACCTTCTAGTGCACTCAGAGCTTAAAAAGAGGAGTTTTAAGGCCATCAGTTGGCTCGCAGAACTTGTAGATACTGACAGAGAACACAGGACCAGACATGACATCGGGTTATTAAATTAGTGTCTTTTCAGAAACAGCAAAGGTCTATTGGGCTCCTCATGGACTCGAAGGTTTGATTAAGTGCCTCTGCAGGCAGAGCTCTTGTTCTCAGGATGATGCTGTCAAAGAACTGCGGCATAGTCTTAAAAGTGTAGAAATATGGCAAGGAGAGGGGAGCCACCTTACAGCCAGCGTGGCCTGGGACAGTGAAGAAGTGTGGGGTTAGTCAAAGCCTGGGACCGTCACCTGCCTCAAGTGCACCTCATCCTTTATGTGCTCACCTTGACTTTGATTTGATCCCAGGGAAATGCTGGTGATATCTTGGAATGTAGCCTGGGTGGGTGCTAAAGGCTTTACAAAAGGTTACTGCTCATCTAAGAGGAGGTACATTAGCCTGGCTCATGCCCAGGTACCAACTGTCACGTCTAAACTCCAGACAGTACTCTGGTGGATTCAAGTAAGTTAGGGAACACCATAAGCTTAAGTAATCCCCGTGGTGTGTGTGTGTGTGTGTGTGTGTGTGTATGTTTGTGTGTGTGTATGTGTGTGTAGATGTGTGTGTGTGTAGGTGTAGGTGTGTCTGTGTGTATGTGTGTAGGTGTGTGTAGTTGTGTGTGTCTTTGTGTGTGTGTGTGTGTGTGTGTGAAAGAAAGAGGGAGAGGATGAATGGGGATCATGGGGCAGCCGGAGGCTGCTGGGTTATATTCAGTATCACAGTCATTTCCTAAGCCTTTAAGGGACTATGCTGACAGCACAAACAACCCAGAAGAGATCCTTCTCAATTGACATTATTTGCACCATGCCATTTTCTCAGAGAAGCTGCGTTTGTTTATTTTTCCTTTTAAATGTATAGAACTTTGCTGTGCCCCAAAGCAAGACTCTTGTACGGTAACCACCGAGAGATTTCTTCAGTACATGGTGGTTACCTTATTTTTGCATTCATTAAATATGTCTGATCCCAAGTCAAGCACAAACTTTTCGTGGGCCAATCATGTCAAACTCTCAAACCCTCCAGCAGCCACCCTTCCCCTCACCCCATCATAATATCCTCATTGTTCTGACCAGCAAGTTCTGGCCTCTTACCTCTCAGTTGTTGGAAACAAGAGGCACTGCTGTCTGGCTCCAGAGGGTGTCTCAGGACCCCATTGCTGGGCTTGGGCCTCTCATATTCTCTTTCTGGGAGCATGGCCTGCTCACTCTCCATGCCGGGGTCTGAGTGTGGGGGCAGGGATTGTGGGAACCCAAACATCAGGAGGGACGAGAAGAAGAGCAAGGCACCGCAGAGCAGAAAGCCGCCCCACCAGGCTCCGATCCAACGCGGGTCATCCGGAGTGATGTCCAGGTTACCTGCCAAAGGAAAGAGCAGAGCTTAGTGGGCGTGTGGGCTGTGGGGACCGTGATGAAGAGAGATGTCCAGAGCACCGAATTCGTGGACTACAGAGCTTGATGGAAGTGGGTGGGGCTCTGGGCTGGGAAACTATCTGCTCCCTGTCAGTGCTCCAGTTTCTGCCATTACTGGGGACCGAGCATGTTTCCCCTTCATTTTCTTGTCTGCTTCACGCGTATAATCTGTCTAAATAAAAACAGCGAGGAGCCAGACAGCCAAGGCGGGAATTGACTCATCTTGCTGCTCTGCCAAGCTGAGTCTACAAAAGCACAAGCAAGCAGTCACTATCCAAGGGTAGGCTGTCACTACGTCTATGCTCTCTCACCTGGAACAGTTTGTCTGAAAACTCATTCCATCCCTCAGAGAGTGAGTTACATCAGGTTCACGGCTAAGACGGGCACATGCGGAACGCAATTCGCAATTCGAGAACATGGATGTCCCGAACCCATGCGTTGAAATCCTACCCCGTTTTGAGTCTTTCTGAACTCCATGCCTCAGTTTACTAATCTACAAACACTGACGAGGAGGACTTTGTAGAGTCCTTCGGAAGGGCCAGAAAGCCACACCAGACATGTGTTCCTATACTTGGCCGATGCCAGTCTGTCACTTATGATGGGGTTCTTTGTCACCAAACTTCTACTGGCTAGCCTGCCTCAAGTCTTGAGCATGGCCCCCAGCCCTCTGTTAGAAAGCTCTGGCACAGCTCTAGTGCTCAAGGGCATCACAAACATCTGTGCAGCTTGGGCTGCGTGGACCAGGCTGTTTGGCACCAGCATGCCTTTGATTTGCCAGTGGAAGTCATGGGGACGGAAGATCACCGCAGCTTCCTCCTCATCTTTGGTGTTCCCTTTTAGAGCTGTCCTGCGAAGTGGCATGTTCAGGTGGGCTACCTAGGAATGTCACTTTGATGATAAACCACGCTTCCAGAGCCCCAAAAGGAGGTTCTGGGAGACCTGGGTGATTGTGTGTGAGGCGAGAACAATGGGGCTGTAGCCTGAGGCCAGATGGATGAACAGTTTGGGGAAGAGTGATGACTGCAGACACCAGATGAGCACTTTACCATTTATAAAGTGTCCCCACCCGCCTCAGACTCCTAAGGACAACACCAGCCATCACTTTCCCAGGGGTTCCTCTGCCCTAGGAGTCACGCACAGCACACTCCTGTTATTTCAGTGAATCCTTCCTACAAGCCTACAGAATAGGATCTTTCCTTCTCTCCATTTTAGATTGATAAGGAAACTCAGGCTTAGAGAGCCTAGATTCTTTACCCAGGATCACATGAGTGCAGCCTAGAACACAGAGATCTTGACACAGAGGCTCCCACACTTGGCACTACTTTTTAGATTTCCTTTTAGCTGTTCTTAATCCCTTTGTGTCCCCTAGAGGACCTGGCTGGACGCTCGATTTCTGTACTCTAATGCAATAGGCCCATGACTACCAAGAGTTCTGGTAATGTGCAAATTGGCTTTGGGATATTGCTAACCTCTATCCTGAACACCATGACTGATGCTCTGTGGCCCTCACCATGCTGAGATGGACCAGTTGCTTTTGGGAAGCTATGGAGAGGAGAGAGCTGCAGAGGGCTGGTGGAGGTGGGGGCCCGAATCCCAGCACTGTAGCTCACTAGCCTGAGCACACCCCAAGCCTTTTCATCATTTATGAAATGGGGGGTGTCACCCCCAGAATGGTTGTAAGGATGAAAGCTTACAGGCAAGAATCCTCTGGTGTAGGTGGGAGCTTCAGATAGGGCAGCTCTTATTATTCCCCCCATTTCTGCCTCTAAGTGTAAAAATGAGCATTTCCCTGTATGGGTTTTATTTTGAAATAGTTCGCCAGGGCCCTGGAAACCCAAGGTGATTCTGGAAGCATCCTCATGCAAATGAGGGAAAAGAAAAGGAAGTACAATTGCCTGGGGTGGCTGAATATGGCTGTTTTCACTAGTCACTTACTGGGTTTCTTCACCTTCTGCCAAGCAAGGGATGAAAACAAAGAAGGGAGCCTCCACTGCCTGCGGGCTCCAGATGTGAGCGAAGGCAGAGACGTCCTAGCAGTTGTTGGAGGGGAACAAAATTAGTGCTGAGTAGAAAGTCGCAGGCAATCAGTGATTCTCTTGGATGTGTGGGAAAGCATCCGGGGGAGATGGGCTGGCACTGGCTATATGAGCTGTCTGTGTCACCATCTTCCCTGTGAGCATGCATGAACAAAGCCGACTCTCTGCTCAAGAACTGAAAGACACCAAGGAACAAGTATGTCACCTGGGTCAAAACCATAGCACACCCACCATTTGTGTCAGGTCAGAGGAGACACGGGAGGCACGGGGAGGGTCAGGTTCATAAAACCATTGGTGGCTCTCCTGGGTGCTCTCCGGGGGGGGGGGGGTTACTCAGGGCTCTGTGGTGGGAGAGAAAAGGCATGCCTAGGGGACAGTAGTCAGCTTCAGTGTGTGCATGGCAGAGGCTTAGTGAGTGAGTTTCTATCTGACTTAAGGAAGACAGCTCAAGCTTGAACCTGAGTGGGAAACTCTACACCAAATACCAGTGCATGTGTAAATGCGTGTGTGCTTTAAGGTGCTTGTGGTGTATAAATATGCCTGTAGAGGCCGGAGGTCAACCTTGGGTATTATTCTTTTGAAGCTAGCTACTCTGTTTTATGAGTCAGAATTTCTCACTCGTGTGCGGCTCATCGATTTGGCCATGCTGGCTGTCCAGCAAGCTCCCCGAGGGATTTTCTTGCCCATACCTCTCCACTGCTGGGATTACAAGCATGCACCATTATACTTATGTCTTCCTGGAGCCAGGGCTTTACCAATTGAGCCATCCCTCAAATTCCTCAAGTAATATATATTTTTTTATGAGGAATTTTGACACTTAACAGGGGAAAAAAAACCACTCTCTACTTGTGTGGCCATTGTCCACGCTCAGGAGATACTATAGAATGGCTGATATTGCGACAGATTTTTTTTTCTTTTTTTTTTTTTAATTAGGTATTTTCTTCATTTATATTTCAAATGCTATCCAGAAAGTCTCCTATACCCTTCCTTCACCCTGCTCCTCAACCCACCCACTCCCACTTCCTGGCCCTGGCATTACCCTGTACTGGTGCATATAATCTTGCGACAGATTTTTCTGTGTGTTTTGGCAAAGAACCAAATGGCAGGTGACATTCATGCCTATGTGTAGACCAGCTCTTCTTCTGGATACATAAAGCATATGCCCCGCCCCAAACATACTAGAGTTTTACAGAGAAAAGAGTGAACAGGGGAACATACTTTACTTCTGAGTATGATTGTGCATGTGCTGGCTATGGCTGTCCATGTGCTGGGTTTAACAGTCCATGTACTGTGTATGACTGTGCATGTGCTGGGTACGACTGTGCATGTGCTGGGTATGACTGTGCATGTGCTGGGTATGACTGTGCATGTGCTGGGTATGACTGTGCATGTGCTGGGTATGATTGTACATGTGCTGGTGTGTGGTTCCCAAGTTTCTTCTTCCCAATAGGACTACATTAATGACCAGATTCAGATACTTGACAGGAACGAGATTAAAATTCTACCACCCTAAGCCACAGATTAGGGGATATGTTTGTTACTGTAGCATGGTCTAGCTTACCCCAACCAGTACGACTGTCTTGGGGAACAGACATTTGTAGTGATGGCAGTCCTGGAGAGGACTAGACAGAAAAAAAGTACTGTTTCAGGTTGGAATGGGGCAGCAAAGCTTGAGAATCTATTTTGCTATCTGGTTCTAGTTCCTGTATTGACTTTTAAAGCTTGTTTTCAGTCTGTTTGGAGGTGGTTGCTTGTGAGATGTCCAGAGCAAAACTGAAAAGCACCAATCAGTCTCGTTTACTCAGACACATCAATATACCAGTGACATAAGAGTGGGGGCGGTGACTCAGGACGAGGAGAAGTAGGTCGACAGAGAAAGGCTCTGCAGCCACTTGCCTACACTTGGATACTCCAGGCGCTAAGGTAACAGGATTTTCATTCTCAAGGGGGGTTACATCAATCAAAAGGGAGAGACTTTGAAAGAAAGGAAACTTCAACACAATCTTCTACATGTGCCTGTACGGGATACGTCTGTCAGGAGATGGAACACAGTTGAGATTGTTTTTGCAAGTGTCTCAGACAGGTATACAGACACTCTCTCCTTAGAAGACCCACTTCTTTATTTGTGTGTGTGATATGTTGTGTGTGCATGCATGTTTTATTTGTGGTTTTTTTTTTTTTTTCTTTTTTGCATGGGCACGAGGGTATGTGTCCACATGCCCCCGTGGAAGCCAGAGCATGATAACCACCTATCTTCTGTTGTCTTCTCTACTTTATTGCCTTGAGACAGGGCCTCACACTGACCTGGAAGCTTACCGCTTTGGCTGGGCTGGCTAGCTATCATGCTCTGGGGATCTGTCTGTCTGTCACTGCCCTCTAATACTGGGGCTTTAGGCATTGTGTAGCTTTGCCTGGCTTTTACACATGGGTGCTGGGGATTCAAACTCAAGATCTCCAGCTCACATAGAAAGTCTTCTACCCACTTAGCCATCTCTCCTAACCCAGGATCCGTCCCTCTAAGCATCCTGTTTTGGCATCTGGCCTCTGAGTTGCTTTTATTGTTTTTTTTGTTTGTTTGTTTGTTTGTTTTTTTAGTTCTGTTGAACAAAGGAAGCAAGATGCTAACAGTTGTTTGACACCTCTGAAAAGAGCAAGTGACTAAAAGGAGCCTGTCAGGGCTCTGTCCCCATTTCCAAGGTAAAAAAGAAAATCAGAAGGAGCAGGAAGAAACCAGCACACACCTCATTAACAGACCTACCCACGAGACTGTGAGAACGCTGGCTCAAAGCAAATTGGGGACAGTCCCTTCTTTCTCTTGGGCCATACTGAGGGCCATTATGGCTCTCCGGGCATTTTTAAGTTCATGTACCTATTTGCTTAAAGTATATCAGACTTTTGCTATGGGACTCGGGAATTTCAAGAGTATCATTAAGTGACAGACCTAATTAGAAAGTGGAGGTGGTGAGGGTGTAGAACATTCCAGATCCCAGCCATCCAGCTAATGAGTCCAAACTGAAGGAGGCTGGCTGAGGCGCTAGTACTCTCAAAAGGCAGAGCAGGAGGCCTAGCTGGTGACCTCCCCGCCCCCACCCAGCACATGGGCTAGAGCATCTTGTTGCAGCTACCAATGCCATGCAGCTGTCTGCAGGGCCAGCTGGTGTGCACGCGCCTCCAGACAAGTGTCCACACGGGTGCTGGTGAGGTTCAAACAACTAGGAAAGGTCCATGGGAGGGAGTAAGTACAAGTTTCAGGGAGGCAAGTTTGCTAGGTTGACAGAGTTGGGAGTCAGGGCTGAAAGCATGCTGGATCCCTTGGTAACTGCAGACGCTAGTAGACTTCTCAGATGCTCCATTGTGTCTAACCTTTATAGCACGCTTCCTATATGCAAAGCATTGTCTGGGTTGAATGTGCAGTTTTCTTGCATTATCCACACACAGGCTCCAGGAGGAATGGCTGCCCCAGGATCACAGAGCTCACGGGAGTACTGTCTGGATTCACAGGGTTCTGGACTCTCAGGGCACACAATGCCTTATCAAATAGAAGCTACACTTCACGACAAGGTCCCAAGTTCCCAACAAGACAGCACACGCACACCTTTAATAACTGTTTAATCGTGGTAGCTGCTGTTGCTAAATCTTCCTTTGATAACCCCACACGGCTAATGCTGGTCGATTCAGTGCTTAGGGGTACACCCTGAAACTGAGCCCTGTCTTCAAGGTTCTGTGTTCATGGTCAAACTTCAGTTTCACCAAGACATTCTGAAACGAGAACCCTGCAAGTCTCATCATCCCTTCTTCCCCCAGCCCTCACAGGACTGAGCAGTGGAGCCACACGGGATCAAACCCAGATGAAAGGCCAGCCTAAGTCCGTGCCTAAGCCTTACCAGATGAGCCTCTGGTGCCTGCCTCCTCCCGATCTTGGGGATCTACTCCCAGACTGCTGGCTCATTCCTGCAAGTAACCTGATCTCCTGCTCCCACAGCTGCACTGACCCCCCCACGTCCCAGGCAAGCCTCCTTTCTCTTGGCACTGCTGCTTCCTTAGCAACCTCCCAGGGGAAAGTACGCTTTCCTTCCATTTGTCCCACAGTACGGGCCTTCCATAGACACCTTTTGCCATGTCCATATAAACTCCAGGGTAGGCCGTGATTGCTTTCCTTGCATGGTCCCCAACCCCAGATTCCAGAGATGCATGTGGGACTAGGCATTCAGACATTCATGTAGAATATAACATTTCTATATGCCAGGCAGCCCTAAAGAAGAACTATTTTACCAAGTGAGGACAAGATTAGGGGACCCTTAAAGCACATAGAAACCCTACCTCAAATACAGCCAAATTCATACAAACACAAGGTTCTGCCACAAGGGCAGAAACAATAAAAATTGCTTGGAAAGGAGATGTTCCTGGCTGAGGCCCTAACGGAACTAGTGGTGCTCTCCTGCCCTCTAGTGATGATAATCAGCACCGACCTTCATGTACCTTCAAGAAGCAGTGTGACTCACAGACACCCTCTCTTAGCAATAGTTCGTTCTCTGGTTACCTTGTGCTCAGGAAGGCTGCCACCAGTAAGACATCAAGACAAGTAAGGAAAAGTGTCCTTCTGAGGTGTACACAGAGGCATTAATGCCAATCAAGGGTGGAGGAGGTCGCTTAACTTCTCACAGGGCTTAGGGGACAGGAAAAGATGATGACAACTCTAAGGGGTCCTTAGTGCTGTCATACTCTTGGCAAGCTGAGGGCCTGTAGGTGACAGGCTAAGTGCTCCCAGCTGCCTTTCTATCCAGGGTTTCTGCAGGCACTGAGAGAGAAGGCTCTTTCATGAAGTCTGGGGGAGGGGATCATGAGTGGGAAAAATCTGCCACATGGCACAGGAGACTTGGTTTGTATACAGATGCGCCTCCACTGGTTGGGTAGGGTCCCTCCCCTTCCAGATCTGAGATCCAGGTTCCTCCCCTTCCAGATCTGAGATCCAGGTCCCTCCCCTTCCGGATCTGAGATCCAGGTTCCTCCCCTTCCGGATCTGAGATCCAGGTTCCTCCCCTTCAGTACCTGAGATTCAGGATCTTCACTAGTTTGATGAAAGATCTGAAAGAGCATCCTGCTCAAGGTTCTTTCTGGCTCAGACATTCTGGCCACCCTCTAGGCCTCACTTTGATAGGTTACTCCTGATATGACAAAATACAAAAATATATCACCCATCGCTTTCCAAAGCAGCTTTCCCAGGGAGCTTCCAGTCTCCTCCAGCCCCTGGCTGCCCCTGGAGAGTGCTGCCTTTGGCACACCAGTTGGAGCTAGCTTTCCTGTCTGCAGGAGATGGCAGCTGACTTTTCATTGAGTATCCCTTAGCAGTCCATCCTTGCTTGCTAGAGTGGACTTCAAAGGTCCAGGCTGCTGGAAGACAAGGGCACTTAATCCCTTCCTGTTCAGGCCTAGCACTTGGCAAGAATAAATAAGGCTGCATCTGATTTTATTTTCTACTTGGAAATTTGTAACATCATTAGAGACAAGTAAATATATCAGTGGGATTAATGGACTGAATCAGAGAGCAACTTGATTGGATTTAAGACCACATTATTTCTTTGGGGTGAATTAGTAAATTTAGCACTGTCAAGAGATGATGGATTGGGAACCCAGGGACTGAGAGTTCTTATTGATCCTGAAAACAGATCAGCTCAAGGAGCAGCATCAGCTCTCCCCTCCCCCATCTGCCTGCAGGGAGAGGAGAGGAAGGGAATGGGGCTTTGTTACTGATGAAACTATGTAGAAATCCCATGTTCTCTTTCAGGCAGTGGCCACAATAATTGTAAACATAAGGCTGTTCACAGATCTCTGCTAATGCCCCTATGATCCTCCAGAGACCCAGAGAGGCCTTGTAGGAGTAGGTGTGGCATTTTTGTAGGAGGGCTTTGAGGTCTCAGAAAATTAAGCCAGGCCTAGTGGCTCAGTCACTTCTTTCTGTCTGTGAATCCAGATGGAGAGTTCTCAGCTACCTCTCCTGCACCATGTCTGCCTGCATACTGCCATGCTTCCTGCCATGATACTGATGGACTAAATCTCTGAACTGTAAGCCAGCCCTAATGAAATATTTTCCTTTATAAGAGTTGCTATGGTCATGTTAACTCTTTATGGCAACGAAAACCCTAAGACACCCCCCAAATCCCTGCCTCCGCCTGGAATTCATATTCTTGTGTATATAATAATCCAGCTTAACCATGGCCCTGCGTAACTGGCTCTTTTCCAGGAAAGAATGCTGCAGACATTACATGTTGTCATGAGGATTGGTGACAGACTCCTGTAGAGAGGACCAGGAGGGTCAGCCTGGCCACCACTGCATGGATTCTGAGGTGGATCCTTTCCTCTTTTGTCTGCAGACTTGGTTACATCCCACTAAAGCTGCTCCTGAGTCCCAGACTCACTTCAGAACTGTGAGACAACAGGCAGGGGTGGTGACACACGCCTTTAATTCCAGCACTTGGGAGACAGAGGCATATCTCAGTGAGTTCAAATCCAGCCTGGTCTACAGAGTTCCAGGACAGCCAAAAACCAAAAGAAAAAAAAAAAGTTAAAGTTAGCTATGAGACAAGATGTTTCCTCTATGGGTAACTGCATTAGTTAGGGTTTTACTGCTGTGAACAGATACCATGACCAAGGCAAGTCTTATAAAAAACATTTACTTGGGGCTGGCTTACAGGTTCAGAGGTTTAGTCCATTATCATCAAGGTGGGAGCATGGCAGTATCCAGGCAGGCATGGCACAGGTAGAGCTGAGAGTTCTACATCTTCATCCAAGGGCTGCTAGTGGAAGACTGACTTCCAGGCAACTGGGGTGAAAGTTTTAAGCCCACACCCACAGTGACACACCTACTCCAACCAGGTCACACCCATTCCAACAAGGCCACACCTCCAAATGGTGCCACTCCCTGGTCTAAGAATATACAAACCATCACAGTAACTTTACATACAACTCTACATATGTTATAGACTTGCTTTGGTAATGAACAGGGTGCATTACTTCTGATCACAGACTTTAAGGACCAGTGTATAATGTGTAAGGCTTCCTGCTTGGAAATACTGGGATCAGGATAAACATCTGTGGGTCTGGGCCCCAAAACAGCCATGGTGAGCTAAGTTCCACCTCTTTCCAACACCAATCTGTGTTGAACAGGTTATCTACAAAATTACTTTTCAGCATATCCAAATCAGCAAAATGTGAGGACTATTTGTCACCACAGCACAGCCATGATGGTCAAGCCCTTTTGCCAGTGGAATGTGTGTGTGTGTGTGGGGGGGGGGGGGCGGACAAGCCTCTGGTGATGGCCGTGAGGGATTATGTATTAAATGAAGTGGGAAGATCCACCCACTCGCCCACTGTGGGTAGCAGCATTATCCTGGTTGGGTGTCTGGAATGACTAAAACGGATAAATTTGTGATGCTTTCCTGCCCTCTAGTGGTAAGAGGAAGCAACAACTCTCAAGTACCTTAAGGAAAGAAGGGCTAAAAGAAATGGATTATTATTTTGTTGTAAAGAAAAGTGAAACATGGATAAATGGACAGAGCTGGGGATGAGGTAACCCAAGCCCAGATAAGACAGGTATATTCTTTCTCGTATGTGAGTGCTAGGTGTGAAAGCTTGAATGTGTGCGTTTAGCTTGTAGAAGAATGGAAAGTAGAAGAGACCTTAAGGGCATTCCAAGGGGGTGACATGTTACTTGCTGGGCATGACAAGGGTGTTGTACACGCAAACTCAGTGGCTGTGATAGCACAAGATCTGGGCAGGCCAAATCCCAGCATGGGCTGGGGATGCTCAGATGCCCTGTTCTTAGCTGAGCAGCTACTGGCAGCTAATGGTGGCTGGGGAGGAAGAGTAAGTTTTCATCAGGCACGTGACCCCACAAGGCTACTACTCATGCTCGTGCAAGTGGTCCTACGCTCATGCACATTCAAGCAGCATTAAGTGGACTTGGAGAGAGAGAGAGAGAGAGAGAGAGAGAGAGAGAGAGAGAGAGAGAGAGAGAACATGAAGCTTGGAGAGAAAAGTAAATACGGGAGAAATTGGAGGAGAGGGGAGAGGGAATGGGGGTAGCCTTGATCCATCCATACGCTATATCCACGTATGAAATTCTCAATTAAAAACACCATGTTGCCAAGATGGCAGGAATCCACAGAAAGCTAAGTAGGATGGTTCATTGCTCTCCCCCTCCTGACTATGGCTGCAATGTGCTCAGCAGCCTCACATCTGACACAGCCTCCAGCTGACACATCTTCACCACTGTGGTGGACTTCTCAGAGTTATAAACCAAAATAAAGTTTTTCTTTCCTAAAATGTCAAGCCTTTTACTTTGCTTTTCTTTTGCAGAGACAAAACACTTTGACCTCAAACAAAAGAAAAGAAAAGAAAAGAAATCTGGGAGGAGAGGGCTTATTTCATCATATATTTAGTGATGGTCTATCATTGTCATTAAAGAGAGAAGTCAGGCTAGGAATTCAAGGCAGGAACCTGGATTCGAGAACCAGGATGCAGGAGTTAAAGTAGACACTATGGAAGAATGCTGCTATTGGTTCATACCCAGGTTCACATCCTTTCATATAGGCCCACCTATCTAGGGAATGGTACTGCCCACAGTGGGCTGGGTTGTCCTATATCAATTAGCAATCAAGAAAATGCCCCATGGACACGACAGATTGAAGGCCAATCGGATGGAGGCAATTTCTTATTAGAGGTCCACTTTCCCCACACGTGTCAAGTTCATAACCAAGATTAGCCATCATGTGAGGTATTTGGTCATAGCGATGAGACTCGTAACTAAGAGCAATATCGTTTACTCAGACAGCCACATGCTTTAACTGCAGAATTCACAGATGTGAAGCCCAGAGCTACTGAGAAACATATGTCCTCTTCTAATTAAAAACACAGCAAGCTTTGCTTAAGACACGTTTGTTTTTATTTGTATTTTGCGCGTGTATGTGTGTGTGTGTGTACCTTAAGGAGATGGGAAATGGGGCCCTGTGGCGAAAGTTGGATTGCTGCAATGTGACTTTGAAGAGGATATGGGGACCCTGATTTTTTTCCTCTTTCTCCCCTTCACAGCCACCATGTGGTAACTGGCTCTGCTCTACCTTGTGCTCTCTGTAATCAAGTGGTATCTTACCAAGAAGCCCCAAAACAACACGCCAACCAAATGTGGACCCTGAAACCATGAGCTAGAATAGGCCCTTCTTGGTTTTGACTTGATAGTCTCAGTCATATATGTCACAGAAATAAAAAGCTGAGCAACACAAGAATGTTGCTTAGTGTGTGTGTGTGTGTGTGGGGGCTCTTAAATAGCCACAGGCTGAAGAATGGAGATGCTTGTAAGGGCTCTTAGTAACTATGATCTGCTCCTTACTTGTGTCAATGAAGACTGCATCCACATAGATTTTGGTACAGAAAGAGCCCAGAATAAATCCACAGGCTGGTCCAAATACTAACATCGTGAACAGGATTCCTGAAAGAAGAAAACAAAAGGTTAGGTTAAAACATAGAAGCCCTTCAAGGAGCAAAATCACCAAAGGTTAAAGAGAGAGCATTATACTGGCCAGGTAAGATAAGTGGTTATTATAAATGACATTACAAGGAGAACTCAATGCAAATACTGTTTGTTGGGGTAGAATTCCACAGCATTTTGTTTGTTTTAGGCTTTATTTTAAATCATGTGTGGCTATATGCACGTGAGTGCTGTGGCCGCAGAGTCTGGAAGAGAGAGCATTGGATCTCCTGGAGCTGGCGTTAGAGGTGGTTTGAGCTACCTGATGGGAATCTTGGAAGCAAACTTGGATCCTCTACAAGAGACCCTCTACAAACACACATGCATGTTGTTAACAACTGAGCCATCTCTCCAGCCTGTCTACAGAATTTGATAGATTTCTTTAACAGGGTATTCACAGCCACCTCCTCCAGTTTCTCTTACTTTTAGAGGATTTTTGTATCACACCAATCAGAAATACTAAAATAATCCAAATCAATCATCCAGTAGTGTTTCTACCACTAAGAAAGGGAGGAATGCTTGAGAGATGGCTCAGTTGGCAATGTACCTCCTATATAAGTATAAGAACCCTCACTTGGCTTCTTAGCACTCACATATGAGCCAACCACTGCAGCCAGAGTGTAACCCCAGTACAAGGAAGGTGGAGGCATAAAGATCACCGGAGTGCATCAGTCACCCAACTTAGTTTTGGGGGACCGTGAGAGGCAGCCTGGTTTCTGGTTGAGCTAGGTTTAAAACCCTGGTGACCCACCAGGTGAGCATAGCATGCAAGGGACGGTAGGCATTTAGCCATGTTCCTAGACACCAGGCTTCTGACATGAGGCCACAGCTCTCCACTCCATAGGTCTGCGGGCATCAGTCATGTAAGGGCAATGCTCAAAGCCCCTCCACAGGTAGAGGACATGACCACAGATCACTTAGCTTCAAGACAGATCTCCATTTTAATGAGGCACCTGAAGGGCTTAGACAATTAAGGTCCCCTTCCCAGACATTCCTCCCTGAGAAAGGTATTTTTGCAGGCCTGCCCTGAGAAACTGGGGTATGGGTTTTACTTATCACAACTCTCCACCATGACAATAAATGCTTTAAAACCATGGACTGCCTCTTCTCATTGGGAGCCACCATGGGGAGCAATGGAACCGGCCTTTGTTTAAAGAGCCGGCCATCTAATCTCCAGCAGGAGGCCTCTCAGTGCTCCCAGTCACAGATTCCATCAAGCCATGCATGGAGCAAGCCAAGGACTCTCTCCTCCCATCGGGAACCGGCCAAAGCTCTCTTCCCTGCCCTTTTCCCTTTGGCCCTGGGCAAGATCCAGAAGAGCTCCATTCTCAGCTCTTCCACAGCATCCAGTGGCATTGGGGATGCCCAAGAGTCTGAGAACCTGTTATCCTTGACCTTTGTGCATGTCCAGGATCCCCGAGCTAACTCCACCAGTTCCCTGCAGACCTCAGATTGTACTTCCCCAAGCCTGGAGCAGGGTCCTGCAGCTTCTCACAGCCCGATGCCCGCCCAGCGTCATCGTGGGGTGCACGCAGTCAAAACTCCTGAGTCCCACCTCCAAGAGTGACCCTAGCCCTGTGGTGGACCAGACACAGCACATCATTTGAACCCACAAGCTTAATTGGTTCAGTGATCTTAGTTCAGTGATACATGGCTAAAAAAAAAAAAAAAAAAAAAAAAAAAAAAAAAAAAAACAGAGAAACCAGAGAAAACACATGATATAAACATATAGCCTCCATATATATATATATATATATATATATATATATATATATATATATATATATATATATATATATATGCATCTGTACCTATATATGGACATTCTCCTCCTTACATAAAACATACAGTCTACACACACAGACGCACAAGCACATGTGTGCACACACACAATGAATTTTGAAAGAATTTTTACAACTCTTGTTTTTACATTGATTTTAGCTATTCTCTCTCTCTCTCTCTCTCTCTCTCTCTCTCTCTCTCTCTCTCTCTCTCTCTCCTTCTCCCCTTCTCTCCCCCCGCCTCTGCCTCTCCCTCTCTCTCTCTTCTGGAAAGATTCCAGGTACCCATACAAACTCAAGCATTCTTAGAGAGTGAGAATGGTCTAATCCACAAAGTATTTTCAAATGAAACTAAATATTTACAATCTCTAAATATAATAAATATCAAAATCCACACAAGGGTACCCTTGGACAAGAGGTGACTAGACTGTGGACAGTTTCAATTTTGCCACCCCCCCCACCCCCATGGTGGAATTACTGTTGTCACTGTGGTTATGGTTGTTTAGGAAGCAAGCCTGCCTGTGACACTCGATGGTATGACAGGCCTTGGCTGTGTATTTAGTTACCTAGTAAGTATAGTACACAGGCTTTGCATAAAACGTTTGGAGCACACTTGGGAAAAAAAGCACCCAGCCTAAACTAAACCTCACAGGCTAGAACTGCTTAACTAAACTGCTGTCTTCAGAGCACTTTCTAAGCCCTCATTGATGAATAATTAAGTAGCAATCCTTCCTGACAAAGATAGTCATCCAATGACTATCCAGAGCTGTGGGTGCTAGCGGGTCTATGTGGGGATGTGTGTCACAATGGGAACCTAAGCTCACAGGAGGACACATTTGTCTACCAATTGGTTCCTTAGGAGGTGGGGCTCAGAGCACATGGTTCACTGGGGGTGTGCATTATATAGCTTCATTTTTATCCCTCGATCCTTCTTAGTCACTCCACTTCCTGCCCACCATGAAGCCCGCAGCTCTGCCCTGGCCTTCTTTGCCGCAGCACAGGCCTGGAATCAATAGAACCAGGTGACCATGGACCTCTGAAAACATCAGCTGGGATAAATTCTTTGTCCTCTAAATTGCCTCTCTGGGTGTTTCATCATAGCAATGTAAACTGGCTAGCAAATTTACAAGCTCCTTCCATGAGTCAAGCGCTAACCTTAGGGTTGGAGACTCAGCACCGGACTTCAAAGAGTTAAGAATCCTGCTCTTCACAGAGCTCTCTGACATACAGAAGGAGCCAAAAAGAAAGCTTCAGAAGCCATAGACCCAAGTTCAAATGTTTCTAAGTGTTTGGCAAAGGACACTGAGCCTTTACAAACAGGGACCCAGAGCCCCAAAGCAATCACTTGACTTTGGCCCGTAGACAGTAAGACAGACACCATAAAAAAATAATGTTTTGTGTCATAACAATAGGCTGCCAGAAAGAAATTAATCTGTTTCAAAATACTCTAAGGACAGCCACAGACCCCAAATCTCACAGCGATTCTTATTTAAGGGGGAAGTTTCAGAAGGGAAAACATGTTAGCTTTGTAAAGGAACAATACCCACATGATGAGCACGTCAGTCTGCTTTGTCACAGAGCAGATAGATTCTGATAGTTGAACAAAGAGTAGAGTGTGTGCAAGCTGATGTGTGTGTGTGTGTGTGTGTGTGTGTGTGTGTACGTGCATGTACATGTTCACAGTGATAAAGGGAGGATCCCCGGGTCCAGTGAATGATAAGCTACTACTCTACTATTGTACATCCCTAACCTCTCTGGGGGCCAGTGGCTCTTTCTCAGAGAAATGTCACAGTAAACCAAGAGCAAGCAGGTTTTGAGAAGTTTTCTACAGACAGCCTGACAGTACGATGTGAGAAGGGCCCTTTATCGTGTGGAGCCCCAAGATCTCAGATGGATCAGCCTTGGAACAAGGCTTCCCCTGTGTCCTTAGGGAAAGTATAAGGCACATAAGGATCTCACAGAAAGTTTCTTGTGAATCTCTCTCCCCAGCTCTCCTTGTCATCAAGCTGTGGCTTTGTTTGTTTATTAGAAAAGTGTCTTGAAATGTTCTGCCTGAGAGCTAAGAGGCAGTATCAAGTACCTGGCTGCAGCATCCCTGTGTGGAACAGTTCCTGGTCCAGAGGGAATTGTTGTTGTTGTTATTGTTGATGTTTTTTCACATTTGTGGCTCAAGAGTGCCCTCTGCTGTCTGCTTGGTTTCTGTACACCATAGGAAGGGCTTGCTAAGGAAGAACTTGAGAAAGGAAGCCAGGAAACCACAAATCCAGAGTTGTCCTTTTTTTTTTTTTTTTTTTTTTACTACCCTGAATAATCCAAACCACTTTACATCCCTACACCCCGGTAATCTATTCAGTCTACTGTGGATAGATGTGCTCTCCAATGTTCCTTCATTTGTCTGCAGCATGTAGCTAAACACATCACAGGCAAAGGGCCAGAAGCCAGGGCTTTCCCGTCCATTAAGGGGTTCTTACGAGCGAGTGTTGGATGGCCGAGACTGAAGCCCCATAGCTGCTATTTTCTATCCTCCTCAGCATTTATTTACCTCTCTGACGTCACCTGCCAAGCGCAGTGGGACCCTTGCTTTCTAGTAGCAATCGGCTTTCAAGGAGGAAGCAGTGTGCCAGGAGGGAACAGAGGATGCTGGCGCTGAAGCCGTGACCGCCTGAAACATAGTGTACAGCCGCAGCTGCCAGATAGGGGGCTGAGGGACCCTGAACTCACAGGACACTGGACAGTTACTTTTATGCATATATGACTCTGTCTAGGTGTATGTATGTGCACCACATGCATGCAAGTGCCTGAGTAGGCCGGAAGAGGGCATCAGATTTGCAGGGGCTTGTGAGTCAACAACTATCCTGCATGTTTGGAACCAAACTTAGATCCTCTTCAAGAGCAAGTGCTCTTGACTTGGGAGTCAGCTTTGCAGATCCATGGTTTCAGCTATGGGCTCACACTACTCCTCTCTATGATCCTCCTCCCTCCCTCCCTCCCTCCCTCCCTCCCTCCCTCTCTCTCTCTCTCTCTCTCTCTCTCTCTCTTTCTTTCCTTCTTTCACAGTAGATTTATTTTTTTCTACTTTTGAGATTATAACCCCCCCTTTCATTCCCTCCCATCTAGCTCTCCCATGCGCCCCTTCCTTGATCTTCTCCAAATTCATGTCTTCGTTATTTTTCATTAATTGTTGTTGTCCTGTGAGGTATCTGTTTGTGTCACTCTGTGTGTTTGACTTCCCGTCTTTAAGAACTGAGTTTTAGATAGCTTCTAGGAGGGAAAGCACTTGTGGAAATCAGTTAGGAGTAGGAAATAAAGCTGACAGTGCCTGCACTTCTCTTGGCTCTGAGAAGCTATGTGTCTCCCCAAATTGTTAGAGATGAGAAGGATTACTAAGGAATATTTTTCTCAAAGTATGTATACCAATTTTCAATCAATTATTATGTTGTTTGGATATATACACTTAGTAAGCAGTTTGGACATAACCATTTAGCAAAAAACCCTTTTTGTTACATTTTTCTAGACTTCAAATTGTCATATATATATATATATATATATATATATATATATATATATATGATATTTCACACACACACACACACACACACACACACATACGAAGACAATAAAAATGGTAAATGAGGACGGCTTAGGCGACAGATGTGAATTATCTTGATTCACGCACAGAGGATGGCAGCATTCTGGTAATGCCAGCCTAACCCTAATAGGAACCATAGTGAGTCTAAAGGAAACAACGCCCAGGGACAACTCTTCACACTTACTGCTTTGAATTTTTCAGGTTTAGTATCAGCCACCTGGGGCCTGGGAAGAAAGAGGAATGGGCTAAGGGTTTTTATCAAGGAAGTGGCTGTCATGTTAGAAAGACTTTTAAATTCTGCTTGTCAGCAGTATGGACTGGCCACAGCCCTTGTGGTAGATGCTGTGCCAGGAACTGGGCTTATGGCAGTGAAGAAAACAGACATCTTGGTCCTTGTGAGGCTTGTATTCTAGGAGATGCAAGTTCACAAGCCAAGCTAGTCACCGTGTTCTTTTAGTAGCAGTTCAAAACAAGAATATGTAGTTGCAGCTAGAGCAAAAGGTCTCAAGGGCAAGCTTGTTGTTGCTATTTTAGAAGGCAAAATTAAGGCCCCCAAAGATGTCTACAACTCTCATCCTCAAGGGCATTATGGAAGCAGGTAGATGGAACTAAAGCTGTCAATAAGGTAAATAGTGTGTGTGTTGTGAGCATGTGTATGTGGGTGCATGCACATACATGTGTATATATGTGCTCTTAGAGGACAGAGGTTCATGTTGGGTGTCTTTCTAGAATATTCTATACCTTACAGAGATGGATTTCTCATTGACTCTGGAGGTCCCTCATTCAGCCAGTCTAGCTAGCCAGTGTGCTGTAAGGATTTCCTGTCTCTGCTCATTGAGCACTGAGATTATATGTGGGTTGCAAGTCCATGGTGTTGGGGATTAGAACCCTGGGAGATGCTTTTACTGCTAAGAACTGTCCCCAGTTCTAATCAGGCAATCGTTTTGTTTTGTTTTTCAAGGCAGAGTTGCTCTGTGTAGCCCAGGTTATGCTGGAACTTGCTTTATAGGTTGGCTTTGAACTCAGAGATCCATCTGCACTTGCCTCTCAAGTGATGACATTAGAGGTGTGTGCCACCCCCACCAAACTAGGTGATCTTCAAAAATAACAGTAGCTACTGCGTTACTATATACTATATTATTATATAATACATACATACCGACATGCCTGAAGGTAATTGTAAAGGACCTTCAGATGTGGAGGGTATGGAAGAGTTAGGTCAGGAGCCACCATAATGGACCAGAGATCACACTGGCAAAACTTTGCCACTATCTAAAAACGGTTGGTGATAAATCAGCCTTTTGACTTGTGGCTCTTGCCATCAGGAAGTATTGCATAAAAAGTGTCCCCATGGGCTGGAAAGATGGCTCAGCAGTTAAGAGCACTGACTGCTCTTCCAGAGGTCCTGAGTTCAAAACCCAGCATCCACATGGTGGTTGGGATCTGATGCCCTCTTCTGGTATATCTGAAGAGAGCAACAGCGTATCCACATATATTAAATAAATAAATGAATAAAAATTTAAAGATAAAAGAAAAAAGTGTACCTATGTGTACTGGAAGACCCACCCAACAATGCTTGTAACAGCACTCTGTAAGACCCCAGATCTGAAAATAAAAAGTCTGCTCAGATAATCTGGGGTCTCTACATTCTGGCATTTTTATGCAGCAAGATCCACAGATCACTTACTGGGTGAACACTGCCAACAAATCACAGTAGTTATGGACAGATCTTAAAGAAGGCCACTGAAGACAATTGAGTCTAAGTCTGTATGTCCACATCCAAGGTGGCAAAATGAAATTAGTGAGCTGTAACTATGGAGACAGGCTATGCTGGAGGCCAGGGAAATAAATCTTACAGAAGTTAGAATGGATGCCACTGGAGTGGAGAGAAAGGGAATCATTATTACCATTACTACAGTTTTTATGAGTACACACATGTGCCACGGCATGTGTATGGCGGTATGGTGGGCAGATGACAACCTTGAGTGTGGCTCTTCATCTTCCCCCTCTTTTTTTTTTTTTTTTTGCTGTGTTTACTGGGGTAGATGGCCTGTGAGCTTCCAGGGTGCTCCTGTTTCCAATTTCCATCTTGTTCTAAAAGTGACAAGATTATAATGCTGCTGGTGGAGGTGGTGGTGGTGGTGGTGTTGTGTGTGTGTGTGTGTGTTCATGAGGTCTTCAAGCACTTTACCCATGGATCCATTTCTCTAACTCCTATTATTATTGATCATATGATTAATAAGCAGGTGGGTGGGGCTACAAAATGAGGTATGCCCATAGTTTTGATTCTGTGTATTGTTTACTGTTAGATGAGCATTTATTTTATCATGTGTTTAGTTGGAGATCTGTGTTTCCCATAGGAGAAAATGACTGTGTACATGTGATTTTGAGTGCATGAGCATGAAGATGTCTGTCACACATGCACACACACACATATGCACACACACACACACACACACACACACACACACACACACACACCTATCTGTTGAGTACTTCTGTGGCACCCTAAGCACCAAGTGATTTCTGCCTGAGATCTCAAGGTTCAGTTAACAACACAGTCAGCTGCCCTCATGCAGATTTACCCAAGGAGATGTATAGGTCACAGAATCTCAGCTGCTTGGACCCTGACTCCTGACTTCTTGATGTCGACTTCACACCAAACCCTCTGAAGAACTGGGTTTCCAGGGAGCTCACCCAGGCAGAAGGAAGAACTGAGGCCAAATCAAACCCCAAACTTTGCTGCAAAAAGGCAGCTGTTTAAATGCAGAGGGCATTTGCAAGGATCTCAGTCTAACTGGATATGCACAAACACAAGAGGAAGGAGGCTCTTTCAGCCCCTTCAAAGGCAGCTGACATGGGCTTCAGGGGGTTAGAGAGCAGGCTGTTCCAGTCCGAGGATCACTTTGCTGCTGACAGGCCCAGTAGTATATCCCTTAGCCTTGGCAGCCTTGACCCTGGCACGGATGAAAAACATCGGCTTCCTCTGATGCCCATGGCTTTGCTCTGTGCTACAAGGACAGGAGAAGGAAAGACAGCGGGGCCACATTCACCCCTTCCCATTTGACTGTGAATATAGATACCCCTACCACACACCTCTCATCAAATCCACCAACTTGGGGCATTGTGGGGGTTGGTCTGCACAAGGCAGAGACATCATCCTGTGAAGAAAATGGTGTCCTTCACTTCTAGCCTTTATCTTTCTCTGTCAGGATGACAGGAGACTTGGTCATCATTTGAAAGTTAAGGGTGCAGGCTGATCCCAGGTGAGAGCCGATTGCTTTAGAGAATATGGAAAATACAGAAACAGCACCGTTTTCTTAGTTCATTTTATAATTAGTATACTTGTGACCAATTTCTTTTGTCACCATACCCCTCTCTTCAAATCCATACTCAATGGAGAATGATCTGAGGTTAGATCAGCAACAGAGGAGGTGAGCCGACCAGTGTGTTCCAGGACACTGACCCTGGGGCTGGGAGGCCAGGGTCTGGAGTCACCAGCTGTGCAGCCTTGGGGACGCTCTGGCCTCCACACACTCATCTTACAGTGGCTGTGATAAAAGCACCTGTCTCTCAGGGCTGCGTTTGAGGTTTAAGTGATTAATGAACATCAAACGCCTTTCACAGTTCCTTTGCATACAGTAAAATGGTTGTTACGTTTTTATCGTGATTGTCAAGAAGGCACATGTCAGCATCTCTATTTTCCACAGAGACACTGATGTGCATTTAGCTAAGGCCTGCCTGTCTAGTCCTATGTGTAAGGTTCAGGTTTATAATGAGTCATTAGAAAAGACTCATAGAGATTTTCCAATGACTGAAATCCCAGGAACAAATGAGGAAAGATTCTAAAGGCTATATTTCTTCCTTTCTTTTTAAAGTGTGTGTGTGTGTGTGTGCGTGTGTGTGTGTGTGTGTGTGTGAGCATCTGTGTGTATGATATGTATATGGTGTATGCATATGTGTGCAAGTGTTTGAATGTGTGAGTGCAAACGCCCACCTGCACACACAGAGGTAGAGGACAGCCTTGGGAGTTCACTTCACTGTCTACCTTGCTGGCCACAGGATGTCCTAGTCAGTCCTCATTGTGTGGGACAGGAGAGCAGGCCGCCAGCTTCTGGGGGGATCTCCCTTCTCACCTCAGGACCACTGGAATCCAGCTTTACATGGGTTCTAGCATTATGCACTAAGGTCCTCACACTTGAGAGGCAAACACCTTGCCATCCGTGTCACCTCTCTGGTCCCTAAATACTGTGTCTAAAGCACAGAATATTTCAGAGTGCAATAGAGTCCGAGGTGCTAATGAAAGGGAAATGCAAACAGCAGACACTCCTGGCTGTCCTTGAGAAGGTGGCAGGGGAGGAGCTAAAGCTCAGCCTCAGGAGGACACCAAAGGACAGAGGTCTCACATAACAGCCTTGACTTCTTAACAGAACTGAGACAACATGGGGTGGGGGAAGGGCAGAACTAAGGGTTCTGTGCTTGACAAAACATTTAGTCTTTGAGGGAATGTAGTAGTGTTCTTGAGAGAGATACAGAGATCACTCTCAGAATATGAAGATTTCTCTTCTATGATATCTGGCCTGGTACATGCTGGTGACTGCTTCTGCCTCATTAGGAGAAAAGTGGTCCAGCTCATCTCTAGTTTGTATAGTTGTAAAAGTGATGCATTCTGAAAGCGGAGTCGCTCTCACGCTGCCATCCTATGAAGGAGTGACCACTTCTTCATATAAAGTTGTGGTTGAGAAACAATTCTGAGGAACATGGCTGAGGAGTAGGATGAGAAAGCAGAAACTCAGAGAGGGGAGGTAGCAGCTCTAAGGACGTCCAGCGTCTCCATGGTGGAGATGGAGATAACCTCAGGTTCTAGGAGGAGGTGGATGCGACTGTATGTTTCTGTATGTTTCTGTAGCTGGGCTGCCTTTCTTTTAACTCTGCCTGGTCCCCTCTGCGATGAGGAAACTCAGGCTGGCTGTGACTCCTCTCACTAGAGGGCAGCACCAGACTAGAAAGGAAGGCACTCCCAGCTTTTCAGGCATCTCCGGGCTCTATTTGCCAGTAGCCAGTGAAACCCTTGGTGAGAACATCACTCTCCTCATCTTACAGTTGCCCTCCTTGACCTCCACTTATACAGATTTAGCTCCTTGTCTTCCAAACCTCAGGCTGAAAATTCTCCCCTCTTAGGGAGCCTTCTGCATGCAACATGCATGAATAAAACATGATCTGTAAACAGCAGGAAGCCTGCAAGACACACAGTACATATTTATCCGTTGCTCACTGGCCACAGTCTGACAGCATTTTAACTGACGTGCTCGTGTCTGAGGAGGAGGAGGAGGGAGAGGAGAAGGAGGAGGAGGGGGGAGAGGAGGAGGAGGCAAGGAGGTGTGGCAACCATTTATCGAGCACTTAAGGCACTCCAGACAGTACACAATTCACGAAATAAAATTATTGCCATGTAAAGTTTATAAAGAAAACACAACAGTAACTCAGCTAAAACCACAGGGCTGTGAAAGAGGCTACCTTTTCTTGTCACTGTGACCAAACACCTGACAACACTTATCTTGGCTCATGGTTAGAGGACACTCTGTGTCTGCCAGGAAAGGACAGTGGTGGGTGTTGGCGGCTGTGGACTCAGGAGCTCACGTCTGAGTAGATAGAAAGATAGAGCAAACAAGAAGATGGCAAGGATATAAAGCCCGATCTGGTGACCTACCTCTCCCTCAGGGAAGCTCCACTTAGCAAAAGTTCTACACCTTCCCAGGACAGCGCCACCTGCTGGAGATTGAGTGCTCACACCCACAGGAATCTGTGGGTCACTTCACATGCAAACACAAGCAAACGTAACACTGGGTAATTTTATATGTACTCAGGTGGAGAACCCTGGGCTTTTGAGGCTGTCCTTGTGGTTTCTCCTTGAGCTTTAGCTCCAAGGCAGTGGACGGGATTTAGAAGGCACCAACCCAGGTTTTCTGTATTTGAGGCAGAGTTGAAATCCCACACACCATCCTAAGTCTGCTTTAGTGACTACCTCCTTTGCTGAATCTCTCTAGGTTCCCTCATTTTTCTTCCCTTCTCTCCTTTGCCACACAGTTGGTCAGTCAGTGGTGTCTTCAGAGTTCTGCTTATGGTCTGTCTGGATACAAGACCAAAATTTCTTATTTGGGGCACATCTTAACAATCAGAGACACAGGGAAGGCAGGTACTCTAGGTGGTGGTCTTGGTTAAATTATCTTTTCCATAAGAGCAACAGAGCTGGCCACTAGCCTGCTAAACTACCAGTTGATTACCAGGGAGCCTGGGAGAGTGGGCAGTTACATGTTACGGAAAGCGATGTAAGTAAATGAACGTAATCCTATGTGGTCAGGGCTCTCCAGGATGGATGGGGAGGATCTGCCGCTGCTATACGTTGTAGCTGCTTCTGACTACTTTGGCTTTTCAACCCAGCAGAGAGAGACTTCTTTCCTTCCCTCCAGCTTTCATGTTCGTGAGGTCACAGGCCTCTTGGCTGACTGGCCTCTGGGCACCTGGATGTGATGCATATAGCAAAGAGCTTGAGTCAAAGAACTCCCCTTCACAACACTGAGAACATGCTCTGTCTTTATCCTAGAGGCCTTGGGCTATCCTGGAACCCGGGATGATGCTAACGCATTTCCTGGTGATGCAAGAAGATGCCACTGGTGGGGCAGAGGAAGAAACTATGAAGTCCTACACGAGGAAAGCCCTTCCTAATACACAGTCAAGAAGGGCCTGGAGTCCTCTGTGTGACTTCAGTCACCTTCCCAGAGCTCCTGTTTGTAGGGGCACTGAGGTCCCCTTTGGTTTCCCATTGTCCATACCCACAGCCTCCAGAAGGGGGCAACTGAGAGACAGAAAGACCTAAAATGGGCCATTGGGTGGCAAGGCCAAAAAGTAGTCTTAGCAGTAGTCAATGAGGCTAAGCAGTGCTCCAAGCTTATCTTGATAGGAGTTGGGCTGCTTCTGCCCACATCTGTATATTGATTCATTGGCTATAAGCTGTATGTCATTGCTAAGCTGCAGCTGCTGTCTACATAGGTTTTCCAACCCGGCAAAGAGAAACTTCTTTCTCTATCTCTACCTTTCATGACAGTAAGACCACATGCCCCTTAGCTGACTGGCCTCCATGTACCTGTGTCAAGGAGATTGAGTCAAATGACTTTCCTCCACAAAGGTGAGAGTGTGTCATGGCCCTATCCCGGAGTCCTTGGGTTCCACATTTGAATACACCTCAAAATATGACTCTATTTGGAGACAAGCCCTTTAAAAGGGCAATTAAACAAGGTTCTTATGATGGGTCCTCCATCCTGATTACTTTCCATATAAGAGGAGATTTGGACACACAGAACAACATGCTAAGGCCACACTCATGAAGGAAAGATTGCGTGAATACATGGACCATCCGCAAGGCAAGGGAAGGGGGCTCAGTCTCTACCCTTGCCTATACCTTCATGTTGGAATTCAACCACCAGAACTGTATACGTGAATGTCTATAATTTAAGCTTGTAATATTATGTCTTAGAGTCCAAGGTGAACTTCCTGGGCTCCAGCAAAGCCGCTTTCCCACCCAAGGTGGCCATTTCGTCAGGAGCGTTACCTGCTGGAGTGGTCCCATCTGCCGTTGCCTGTCTGTGTGCATTTTCTTTTCTTTCTTTTTTTTTTTCTTTTTTTCTTTTTTTTGGATTTTCGAGACAGGGTTTCTCTGTATAGCCTTGGCTGTCCTGGAACTCACTTTGTAGACCAGGCTGGCCTCGAACTCAGAAATCCGCCTGCCTCTGCCTCCCAAGTGCTGGGATTAAAGGCGTGTGCCACCACGCCCGGCTCTGTGTGCATTTTCAATGTACTTTAGAAGCCACCATGAGTTTTCTCCATAGTCTTGGGGAAGATGGCATGCTACACAGTACTGTGGTGGAGGCAACAAAACTTATTGCTTCAAGGGTCAGCTCAGGTCCTTGGAAGTCAGCAGAACTCAGTGTCAGAGATCAGGTTCCGCCCTTGTGTTAAGGCCTCATTCAGGTAAAACTAAAGACTGGATAAATACTCCTTATTCATTCACTTCCATACTTAGATGTTCACACAGTTGGGACAGGGTGACCCAAGACTGCCTTCACCGTAGGGAGCAGAAGCCCACCGTTACCTCAGTTTAACCCTCAGTAGGCAACAGTAATTCATCATCCAAACCATTGCTCAGTAAATGCTTTCTGGGTGCCAGGGCTTTGCATACTGTTTAATCCCCACAACAGCACTTAGACATACACGAAGGCCACGACACAGGAACGTTTGAGGACCAGCCTGCAGGCACAAGGCTTAGGGTAAAGGGCAGCAGAATGGATTGACCCACAAACATTCTTCAAGTAAGTTCTAAAGGGAACAGTCTCTTTGTAGGGCTCTGAAAATGAGGCTTTGACCACAGCCCAACTATCGCTGAGACCCAATGTCACGAGGGAGACTGAACAGGAGTTCCACTTGGGACAGGCTTCTCCATCTAACCCACCTCAGAAGTCCATGCAGCATCTCCTTAGCATCTCCTTGGGAATGGTGGCAAAGAGCAGGTATCTGAAGTTGTCACTAGAGGGAACCAGAAACCTCCATATGACAGAGACTGTCCCCTCCCTGATGTGGAACATGCTCTTCGAGGCAAGGCTGGAGGGTTACCAGCTCCTAGGAAGGTGGCCTGCATCAGGAGGTCACCAAGGCTTGGATGATTAGGGCATATCTGCAGTTTTTAGTAAATGTCTTCATCAAATGCCTAAGGCAGGAGGAGAGGTCCTTACCCCAACAGGCTCTAACCTTGCAGTCTGCACTTATCTAGATTAGCCTTTGGAAAAGTTGGCAACTCAAACCCTCCTCTTCTAAAACCATCAGGGTGTTGATAATTCATAATCAATGCTCAGAATGACCTAGTGTATTTATAAATTCTGGGTTATATTCTCTAAAAGTAGGCTGGAGATGACATGCCAGGCAGGAGCAGGAGCAGGAGCAGGAGCTGGGGCAGAGGTCAACCGGAACATTCTGCTGAGTGCACACTGCAGGGTGAGACTGCTCCAGCTCTGTGCTGAGGCAGGAATCCCACCATCAGAACATCTCTGCACCCAGAAGCATTCATAAGCAACAGAGGCTAAGCTGCAGCTGCAGAAATCCCTCCTGGCTAGGAATCGGGGCTGGTGTCTCCAGGCCCCAATGGGAAGAAGCAGACTGGAGAGGTGACAGCCAGGTGAGCCAACTGTAGGGAGCAGCTGTGATCTCGAACCTTCCCAACCCCACCTCCAGCAGTGCTGAGATGCCAGGCATTTTGTTTGAAGAACTGTGGCAGAGTCATGGCAGAGTCATGGTGTGTGTGAAATGCTAATTTCACCCTGATTTATCACCAAGAAGGACAAGGCTGTTTGCTGACATGACAGACTGGGTGATTTTTTGAAGCCTGGCGAAATCCGAGGATGGGTTATTAAGCCCTGGATTTATGTGTTCTGTGAGCAGGGAGCTGTTGCTGTCAGGTGTAGACAGGGTTCAGCAAGAGAAAGTCAAGCCAGACTGACTTCATTTCCTCTGTGGTTTTCTGATAGGGTCAGAGGCTGATTAGAGTGCGGGGAAAGCCATAAACACATTGAGTGGGGAGGCAAGTACAGACTGGACCAACTGCTGGCTCAGCACTTAGGAGAGGAGAAATGCATAGGTCAAAGAAGAGCTAGCTGAAGCATGCTGAACAGGCAAAAAAGGTGTGTGTGTGTGTGTGTGTGTGTGTGTGTGTGTGTGTGTGTGTGTGTGAGTGTGTCGGGGTCGGGGGTTGGCCAAGCAGAATGGGGTTGTGTGACATGCCTGGTTCTCATGACATTCCTTCTATCCTGCTTTCTCTGTGCATGCCATGAGACACATCTATCCAACACGATCGCTTGAAGACAGAACATGGATCTAGGATGAATAATCGGCTAAATCCATGGACAGGAGAGTTATGTTGTACCCACCGTTCACATGCAGGCCTTTTGAGGACAGGCTGATGAAAGTATGAGGAACTAGAGCTTCCAGGTAGGGAGGGTTTCATTAGACAAAGGTCTTGGAATACTACCCAATCAGGGCAGCAGTTATCCCCAAACTCCAACGTAACTTTGATGCATTGCCAGAGCTGGGGCGAGGAGTGGGCCCATTGATCTCACATAAAAAGCCATATGTCGTTGAGATAAGGCCATTGTCACAATGGTTCATCCTCTGGGAGAGGACTTAGGGGACAGAGGGCTATAGAAGACATGCATGTACCAAGTGAAGGGACAGAAGGTTCAGCCTTCAAAAGGATGGGCAGGAGACATGGCCGAAATGCCGTCACAGGGAACAAGAACTCTGGGTTTCTCTGCACAATCCAAAATTAGATGCTTGAGCTAGTTATGACAAGGCAGATGACCAGACACTTTGGATACAAGTAAGTAGAGTGTCCCAAGGCTATTGAATGCCTCACTACAAGGCATGTTCTAGGGGAGGCCATGGGTCGGGAAGCTGGCATCACAGGACAACTGGCAGACTTTTGGACCACACAATGTCCCCCTTGACAGTGGGCAGGGTCTCCAGGGCCCACCTGGGAACATAACTGGAGTGAGAATTTCCATACAAGCCTCATTACAATAGAAAAGCCACTTCAGACTCTGCTTGGAGACAGGAAGGGAGGAGCTGGTTGTACAAAACTGTCTGGTTCTGCTATGTGATTCAGCCCGTGGGCCCCTCCCATCTGAAAGTCCAGGCAGGCAGCAATCGCAGCCTCTTGTTACTTTTGATTTTAAGAAGAAGGGCTAGAAAGCTTTGGCGTTCAACAGGTTGCCTACGATGAAATTCTTAAAGTCTAGAGCAGTGGTTCTTAGCCAGGGGTGACTTGGTTCCCAGATACTCAGCTAAACCTGGAACAAAGAGCCTTGATTATGTTCTAGGTCTGTTGATCTTATTTCAACCTCTCACACACACTGAGTGGCACAGAAGACATTTTATTTTTCTTAGACATAAATGTCATACTGTCTTACCCAAGCCCACTGTCACCTGCCCTGTCCCATTTCCTATCCTAGGACTTTGATTCAAAGCTTCCCAAACCTTTCCTTTAAAGCTTTAGTTTCATGCAGGAATCCTTGAAGCTGGGGTTCCTGAGCAGGAGGTGGGGGGGAGGAGCTGAATGAATGGATACAACTGAAGTAGCTGATACCTTTTCATGTATAATTATGTTGGGAATCTGAGGGTCAGATTATCATGGGTTAACCCATTCAGCCCTAGGATCCAAGAATCCTTAATATAGAATCAAAGAAGAGACAGAAGGAGAAAAAGAGACATTCTGGAAGCATCCACAAATCAAGAATGCCTGAACTTATCTAAATCCAAAGTGTATAGAAAGTTCTTGGAAGAGATGGGTCCTGTTGCCATGACTTTAGGTTTCTTCTGGTCTTTAGACACATGAGATAATAAATTTCTATTGCTCCAAGTTACTATGGTAACTTGTGACACAATCAATCTCTACAGCATCATCTATATCTGTATCTATCTATATCTATATTTCTATATCCACATATCTCTTTATGTATCAATATTATCTATCTATCTATCTATCTATCTATCTATCTATCTATCTATCTATCTATCATCTGTTCATCTGTCTATCCATCCTTCTGTAGTCTGTTCATCCATCCATTGCTGAAATTTGGAGGCCATCATCCCCACTGGTTTCTCTCTCAGGTCTTCCATTTACTTATGTCCAGTACAGAGGCACAAGAAAGTTATTGTTAACCAAGCTGGAGTAAACAATGATAAATCACCTTCTAAGAATATAATTGAAAATCTAGTGAAGGAACAACAAAGACCGAGACAAAACAAATCATCCCCTGGTGTTGGGTAACGTCTACTCAACCTGATAGGACCTAGAATCACCACGGGCTCATGCCTCTGGGCAAGTCTCCCTGGTGTTGGGTAACGTCTACTCAACCTGATAGGACCTAGAATCACCACGGTCTCATGCCTCTGGGCAAGTCTGTCTGGAGAAGTTTCCAGATTGAGTTAATTGAATTGACAAGATCCATCCTATGGTCAGGGTCAGCACTATCTCATTGGCTGGAGTCCTGGACCAGATGAAAAGGAGAAAATGAGCTGAGGATCGGCAGCCATGGTTTTCTGCTTCCGGCCTGTGAGCACAGTGTAACAAGTTGTCCCACGTTCCCACTGCCTTGCCTTCCCCGTGGTGATGAACTGGACCTTCTAATTATGAGCAGCAGGAACCCCTTCTTCCTTAAGTTGCTTTGGTTAGGGCATTTTGTCATAGCATCAAGACAAGTTACTGACTAACACCTAATAGAGGTGGCTATGCGATTTCAGATTGGTGCTCCTCATTTCTCTCAAAACACTTTTATTTTTCACTATTCTAAAACCTTTTGAAGCTTATCCATGAACTGAAAAGTAATCAGAATTCAAGAAGAAAACTCAGGAGCACTCGCCCTGCCCTCTTGCTCAGCCAATTTGAACAGGGGCAGGGGTGGGGTGGGGGAGGAGAGGCTGTCACAAGTAAGAGCTGGCTTGTGTCACTAACTTACCCTGGCAGTTGAAAAAAAAAGAATGGACCTCCAGTTAAGAGCCTCCTGGTTCCCAAGCAAGTCACTCAGTAGGAGAGGTCAAAGTGCATCACACTCAGGTCCCCAAATCATGCCTGAGACACATCCACATGCCAGGAAAGAGGCACCGGTACAGGTTCGGCTTCTGAAGCCAGATGGGAAAAGTGACAGATTCTCAGAACTCACAACTGAAACATTAGGGCCAAAACAGAACCCATAGGCTGCCATGGAAATAGTCAGTGACCCTCAATGCCACCCTAGAAACTTCCACCAGGATGACTACTTGGGGCCATCATTTAGCCTGTGCAACCTCACACCAGGGGTCAATTTTTCTGAGCTACTGAGATGTATAGCACTTTACTTCCACACTATGCCTCTGACTTGTGTTTTTTAAAGGAGAAAGGGGGTGTGTAAGTGCCTTTACTTCATCAGTTCTGAAGTCCTCCGCCCTGTCCTCTGAACCCCTTCCAACTGAGAGGACTCTGTGTTCCCTCTTCTGTAGCCCAGAAGACTGGGAGATGCCCCAAGCTCAGAGCTACCCCACCTATGTCTCACACGCCAGGGACAGGGCAAAGGGCCTGGAGCAGACAAGAGCATTGGGGTTGGGCTGTTTTTCTCTCTTCCATCTCTCTGAATACCGGGTCCTCCAGGTCCTGCTCAGGCTAACACACTGATTGCAATGGCCCTCTGCCTTAAGCTCATCTTTCATCCTAGTGTCCCCCAGCTTGCTTCTTCCTTTCCACAGTTCTTAACTGGTTCCCAGAAAATGGTTTAGGAGAGTTGAATGCCTGACCCCCAGATTTCTGTGTTGGCCCTCTCTGAGTAGGGAGATGAGTTCCCAGAGAGCAGGGCTCCATGTGTGGGCAGACTGGGCGGGACCCTAACCCTAATCGGTACAGACTACCCTAGTGAATGTCCAGATACCCACCGCTATGCTATCCATAGCCAACATCAATGGTTGCTCACCGTCCTATCACTTCTCCCTGCTCCTCTTACCCTGTGGAATATTAGTGCCCGTTCCAGACATCATCTCAGCTGTAAATACTGCAGGATGCCCTCTTCAAGAGATAACTGAAAGACACACTAATGCTCTCATGCCCTGACATCTAATGTTAATTCTGAGTGGTTGCTTAGCTTTCATGGCCTTAACTTATTGTACCCTGAAAACAGTGGTGGGAGGTACCACCAACCCCCCCCTTTGCAGACCACTAAGCTGAGGAAAGCCAATGGTGTGATGATTCTGGTTTTATGAATCAAAGGCCGTGTGATCTTTCCACTCTGCCTTCACCTTGCTGGGGGAGGACACGCTTGGAGAGCAGCTGGCTCTGAATGAGCCTCGTGCCCACACAGCACAATGTCTTGAGTCTTCACTGTACTCTGCCCTTCCTGAATCTGAGCAAGAATCCGCCCCATTTGGCTGCTTTTAGCATTCTTTACTTTTCTTACTTTAACAGTATAAAGTCATAGCTCTAGTCACGTTAACGACTTTCGGCTTTATTTGCAGTCTTTTGGGAGAGAGGCAGGAAAGACGCGACAGATTTCTGTGTGGATTCTCCAGCACAGTCGCTCCGGGGAGGGCATTCCCCAGTGATTCATAGTGACTCATTCATAACTTCCCCAGCAGATCTCAGCAGAGAATGCAAACGCAAAAGAATTTTCATGGCTGAGGGATGCCTCTTCCCCTAATGGCTGGGCTCCTATCCTAGAGTCCCTTTGACCTGGAGCCTTTCATCTGGGGGGGGAGGATGGATTTTGATGGTGAAGCATTTGAACTGAGAACTGGATCTTACAGGATCACTAGACAGATCTGTATGTATGGGATAACACTGTTCTCATAAAACAAAATTGTGAGTGCCAATGACTTTTTCCGCAGATATTGAAGTTCAGCATCGATGGAAGGACAGGGGGAGATGACCCCTCACTGAGAACCAGAGTCTCAGCCCTCTGTATGCACCAGTTCTCAAACTGTTATCACATTGCATCAAAAATACCTGTATGTACATCTGGGTTAGTATCTTTAGATCAGGATCTCCGAGCCCCAGCTATCAAAAGCTAAGTAATTCCTGGATTGGGTAGGATGCTGTCCTGGATATTTCAGGTACTTAGGTGGACTCTCTTCCTGAAGTCATGATAACCCAAACTTCCCAGATGTTTCCCATTATCCCTGGGAGGGTAGAAATGTTCCTGAGGGAAAACCCCTGATTTGTAGCATTGACTAGGTGATCTGTGATCTCTGTCATAACTGTGTTTCAATAATACCCATCATGATTGACTCTGAGTATAAGTCTCAAAGTAAGTGTTGGATTCCTAGGAACTTCCATGTGAAGCAAGTTGGAGAGATACCGTTGGTTACAGATGGGACAGGTAAGGCTCAGAAGGTTCTGGGTCTTCTCAGCTACACTTCTCAACTTCTCAGTTGGGAGGGACATGGCAAGTAAGTGTAGATACACTATGTCCAAAACCTAATGAGGGGAAGGCAGAGAATAGGAACTCAAAGGAGGCTCTGGATCCTCCAGCTTTCTAGCTCTGACAGCCAAGGAACAGGGCAGATGATGCCACACAGACAGAACATTCTAAGTGCCTGCAGCTGTTAATTATAGAGGAGCGTGTTCTGAGACATGCTTCAGTCTGGAGCCTCTGTGCTGTCTGCAAACTGCCTGGAGCCTTGTGATCCTACCGAGCGTGGGGAGAGCAGAGTAAACTCTTATAAGCCTTCTCCATTCTTTAAACTAGAGAATGAATGATAAGTGATAACAATTTGAACCACACATATAACGTGAGGTGGCCAGATAAGGCTCAGAGCCCTAGTGCAATTGGTTTGTGAATGAATTTAGTTCCAAGGCTTAAACACTAACTTAATTAGGTTTGGAGCTCACTTCCCTTTTATGAACAGGAAAACAGAACAGAGTAAGTAGCTTGATTCATATTTGAGGGTTGGGTGGGAGACAGATTGGGATTCCCATGGTTTGTGACATGGTACCCAGTTTGCTGAGAAGCAAAGGTCTAATTCTAACTCTCTGAGGGCTTTTTTTTTTCCAGCATCATGCTACTGTAGCTGAAGACATCAGCTTCCCACATCTGTAACTCAAATACACTCACCCATCAGAGGGTGCACAGCAGGGTTGTTAGAAGGCAGCCTGGGCATGGATAGTTAGGGCCAGAGTGCTACCATGCTATGGCTGCTTCAGCTCTCCTGAAATCCCCAGAAATCTTAACCCTCAAGATGAAGATGTTTAGAGACGACTAGATCGTATGGATAGAACCCTTAGAATGAAATTAGTCACCTTATAAACGATACCTAGGAGGTTTTCCTGCTTTGCCCGCCCTGTTAGGATACGGCAAGATATTCATCTAGGAGTCAAAAAGTAGCCTCTTGTCTGGATACTTAATCTACTAAGGCTTTGGTCCTGGATATCCAGTCCCTGGAACTACAAAAATAAAATGACATTTCTGTTTGGCAGTCTATGATTTCTGTAATGAACATAAAAGCTCAGGGCAAGTATAGGCTCCCAGTCCTTGAGTTGTTGGTCAGAAGTGTCCTGGAGACCCTCCAAGTAGTACAGGCTATTGCCATTGTTCCTGATTCCTCACCAGAACTTGGTGGACCCTACTGCAGATGATACCATGCATATAGGTTGCATCAAAGAGAGACATCAAGATGGTACTGAACAGGAAGCCTTTTCCTGTCTGGCTAGCTTTTATATTACTGGCCTATCTTATGCAGGCGGTTACAGAGAAAGTCATCAGTGGTATTACCCAGTGGTAAAAGCATGTGAACTACAATATGACCACTAGGGTAAGACGCTTCCATGCATGCAATGGTGGAATGAATGCTATGGTGGTAACCAATTGGCAATTGGATTCAGGGCCTCCTTCACAGGCATAAATACGTGCCTGGTACTGTAAACCTAACCAAGAACCCATGGCTGGGAGTTCACAGGTCAGAAGGATGAAGCTATTACTGTTATTTTGCTAAATGGACATAGCATCAAACAGCCTCTAAAACCCATAGATTACCGCAGCTCTCAGACCCCCATCAGAGAAGTTTCTATGTGCAGTGTGTGGTGGTTAATGCAGAAACTCATAACTGGTCAAAGTGTAAAGAATAACTGTCAGTGTAGTAGTGATCATCCATAATAGGACATGCATGTCACACCCTCCCTAAGGCTCAGGGACCATCACAAAAGGGGTAGAAAGAGTGAAAGAGCTAGAGTTCTGCGAGGGCTAGAGTGACCTTCTGGACATGACAGTAACCTTCCAGATATGACAGGACTGTTGTGATCATGAGGTCACAGCAGCTATGTTTTCTAGTACAAGGTCCTCTCACAATCGAAGCAGTCATCATCCGGGTATGAAGTGGGAAGGGATTCATGAGCCCAGCTCCTATGCACAGAATTATGGACGGTGATGGTTTCTGGGAGAAAGAAAATCCATTTCCCTTAAGGGTGTGGCTCCTGATAGGTTGCTCATGCTCCATTGGAGAGCTAGCTCTACATTCAGGAGTAGATGGACAGCATACATGAGAATCCCTGGACTAAAGAGAGGAAGGGTAGATCTGGGAGGAGCTAGGGAAGAAGTGTGTGTGGGTGAATATGACAAAATATAAAATTGTAAGAGAATTAATAAAATGACGATAAAAGAAAAATTAGTATCTGTTGTTAGGAAACTGCCCATTCTCTGATATTTTAGGATGGCAGACTGGCTGGACAGGAAGCATTCCATTCTAGGAAGAGCTAGTGACTGCAGAGGAAGGCATTAATGCATTCTACACTGATGCTTATGATTCTTGAAGGCCTGTCTGAAAAGGTATAGCACGGTCTACTTGCAGTCAGGCAACTAATGAGCCTTATTTAATGATCCAGTTGATGACACCTGACATTCCATTAATGTCTTTACTCAATAACGCTTTCTTTTGCTCCTCCCCCTTGCCCCCCCCCTGCACCCCCCAGCAAGGAGACAGGAAAGCACTGTTCTTGGTTCTCCTCCACCACTACAAGGCCGTGCCTTTGGCTTGGCTTGTTTGTGCTGTATGAACACAGCAATGCCTCCATCATCAGGGATTCAAGAGAAGCAGCCTGGAACTCACAGGCCATGCAGAGGCTGTTGGGCTCAGAGAGGATCAAGCACCCTGGGCTCTGGGACTCGTAGGAGAGACAAAGAAAAGAGCAGCTCTGTTGGTGCTCGTTTATTGCTGGAACTCCAATGCTCTCTCTCATCCTTATTTCAAACTCATGAGCTCACCAGGCCCAACATGGCTATAGTATACCTTTTTATCTACTTAAAAAAATAAATAACAGGGGTGTTAGAAGGGCTTTAATACTGATTTGTAGCAATGGCTGCACAACTCAGTGACACTGTAACAAAAAAAAAAGAAAAGGAACTATAAAGAGGTCTGGGCAAAAAGAACCTCCCTAAATTACTCTGGAAGCAGGGCTGCATGGGAAAGGTTAGCTGTGCATTCATGTTACTTAGCCTTAGCCAAATCTTCTTTTATTACAGCAGAGACATTAGACTAGGAAAAGTCCTAGTCTTTAAAAAATTTTCAATCACATTTATTTATTCGTTTCTGTGTGTACGCATGTGTGCATACTGCCTTGTGCATGTAGAGAGCAGAAAACAAGTTGTGACTGGGCTCTCTCCTTTTACCATGTCAGTGCTGGGGATCAGATTCAGGCTACCAGGCTTGGTGACAAGCATCTTTATTGACTGAGCTATCTCAGTCCCCTGAGTTCTTTAGACTTTGGGGAAGGCTAGCTGGTGTGGATTTGGGGGGAACATGTTAATAAGCCCAAAGGAGAGTCTATCACAAGTCTCTTTTGTAGGGGGCCACCTATTGGAGGCTCTGTTAGGTGAGTGCCTATCACTAATGTGGCCTCAAGGTCAGCCTGCTGAAGTCATTAACTTGTCCCCAGTCACAAGTTAGCACAGAGTAAACATCCTGAAATGTCATTCACACCCTCTACAAAATGCGGCCAACTTTAGCATCTACGTCACACAGTTATATAAGAAAGTCCACAGAGAAAGGGAAAAGTCAGAACAATGCTGGACTCTGTGGTATTCTAAACATTAATCATTCTACTAAAAGGACCAATTCATGTGAAGCCCCAAGTATGTACCAAGCTGTGGTTTTAATTGATTCTCTTCCATCACCACGATTTTTGTTTGGGACGTTTTTTACTTGCCCCTATTTTCTAGACAGAGAGAGGCTCTTAGGGGACAGAACCGTTTTCCAGGTCATCTAGCCAATGGGAGGTAGGGTTCGGCCTTGTAGCCAGGCTCACGTGACTTTGGGGCAATTGTTACTCCATCCTTCTCTCTTCCATATGCCAAACACTCCACCTTTTCATCCAAGGCACAGGCTGAAATGACGTTTACTGGAGCTCCATCAATACATGAAAGCTCCAGACATTATCATGTGACACTACCTTTCCCCAGACCTTTGTTGAGGTCACTTTCAATTGCTTGCCATCGGCACATCCCCAGATGAATCACACACCAGCATATTATCCAGGTCCCAAACAGTTAAATTCCCCTTTCCCCTGGAGCTTGAGACCACATGCAGAATCTGAGCTAGCTGTGTAGGGCTATTTTTAGCCACTCATGTTGGCCGTCCCTTTTGGGTGACCTCATGGCACAGAACAAGCTGGTACCTGGTCTAGAGTTTTCCCATCTCCAGCTCTCATACTCAGAAATGTGCAGATCCCAAAGGACTGATCCAGCCCAGATCTACAGCTTCTGATTTACTGCAAAGGAGTGGAGCGAGGAGGGGGATGGAGGCATTGGTCCAGAAGGTATCCACAGAAAGCCCTGTTGTGGGAGAGGTTGGATAAAAGCTAGAATCTTTGGGGGCACACTGACTTACAGAGAAGGCCTTGATGATCCTGTTAAAGAAGGACCACAGTCATGGTGCTGGTGGCTATGTTCCAAGCCTTGAGCTGGGTAGGTAGCAGGAAACCAAGAGTGTCCTGGCACATCAGAGACTACCTTAGGCTTTGGTGCTGGATCACACCACCCAATTAATCCCCTTGGCCATATCTGCTAGCCCAGTATTAGAAATTCTCTCTTCGAGCCAGCTGGTCTCCCTCTGCCAGACCCTGCCTTTGCAAGCCACCTCCCTTCTCTCTTGTTCCCTGAGTCATTCTAGCCAGGACTCGTGTGACCACATCACCCACCTTCTCAAAGCTTGGAGAGTCTTCAGGGCCTTGGAGATGACACACTTCCTCAAATGTCACCTCCTCCATAAAGATGCCCCTGCCCTTTCCACTGAGCTCTCAGAATTAATATTCCTTTGAGAAGAATAGATGTTCAACGCAAGTGTGTTGCTCTGAATTAACTTAAGGCATCTGCCTTCAATTAAAATATGCAAATTCTCCTGGAAAAGGAAATATCCTTATTCACTGGACCTTCTGTAACAGCATGGTCCTGTGTACTTTCCTGTGACAGTGGAAGGGGCACCCTTCTGGATGTGGGGGGAATGGAGAGAAAGACACAGGATGCTCTGTGAAGATCTATTCTCCCTGACAGGGACTATCTGAGGACAGGTGTGTGGTGGGCTCTCCCTCCAGTTCAGAGTACTTCTATATATTGATTTCTATAATGCCGTAGTAAAAGTCATTAAATAAACGGTACGAGACCTAACCGAAAGGTCCCAGGTGGTTGAAAGGAGAGGAGAGGGACTCACAGTCTCCTGGAGTCTCCTGGCATGGGAACCTACTCTTCTGGAACCCAATTGGCCCCAGAACCATGGAAAGGGCTGTTTGTCACCATGTGATGGAGGCAGAAAGTGTCCTCTAATTCATTTACAAGTAATTAACCCTTTTTACAGAGCATATAAGTTACTCAGACTTCCCAAGCTTGTAACTGGAAACTGGATCCAACACTTGGGCGAGGAACATGACTCTGACCAGAGCCTGTGAGACAGACCATGGCTGGGCTGTCACAGGCTGCATGACAGGGGGACTGGGCTCCTTTCCTGGTGCAAGATGTCAGAAATTTATCTCAGCACCAGGATAATGCCAACACTCACAAAAAGATATGGAAGACTGACCTGGAGACTGTGCTAAGCCTGGGCTTAGGCTATTCACAGTAGTGGCTGAAAAGAGGGTGTGTCATCCCCTGTGGTTTCCTAAGAGGCTGCTATTCCTGGAGCATGGAAAATGTGTGGCATGCATACATGTATGCATGCATGTGTAGGTGCCTGTGTGTGTGTGTGTGTGTGTGTGTGTGTGTGTGTGTATGTGTGTGTGTGTGTGTGTGTGTGTGTGTGTGTGTGTGTGGTGTGCATAATCCTCTGGCCATAAAGAAATAGCAACCTAGCAATCCTGGGGGCACCAGAAAGTTCCATAATCCCCAATCCCTTCCTACTGACCTATGAAGAGTCTAACTTTTACCTAGCAGCTATTCACTGTTAAGGCTCCCATACTCCCTTTAAAACAATAAAAAAGTCAATGTACCACAAGTTATATCCATCCCCATGTTACAGGTAAGGGGAATACAGACACTAGGCAGAGAAGGGGGTTTGAACTGGAGAGAAGCTGCCAGAACCATTTCATTTAACCACAAGGGCATGCAGGAAGCAAGGGCTGGCTTTGCTCTTCCATGCTCGACATGAGGCCTGAAGCCATCAGCTCCTACAGAATGCTTATGAACGAGCCATTGATGATCTTCAGCAAGTGAACTCACGGTCCATGTTGCCTCTGGGATTTACCAAGGATTATATTCACCACCTCTTACCCAGAATTTCCCAGGATGCATTCAGCTATGCTTCCCTCCTTCTCTGAAGAAAATGTCCTTCTCCTGGCCAATATGAACCAGATCATCCATTCATATTGATGCCCAGGAGCCCTACCTGCCTGTGTATGGCTCTCTTGAGCACTCCCTACTCTCTACCCCAGTTTGCTTTAAGTCACATACTCTGCCCCTTTCCAGAAAGACTGACATTGGAAAAGGCAAACTTCTGACCTCACTGAACAACTCACCAGAAAAGTCAGGCAAGCTGGGACCTCGCTGCTTTCTTCAGTCTGTGGCAGAATGAACATGAGAAGCCCTGGACGGATTCTTAGCACGCCAGCAGGAAGGAGGCACGTTTCACTAGATGGGGTTCAAGGGAATCATAACTGATAGCATGTGCCTGGATTTTAGCCAGTTGGTGTGCCCTACTCAGAAATGCCACGGTTTGCATGGGCCAGTCTTCTACCTCCATGGGCTGCTGGGATAGAAAATGGTCTTGGAGGAGCTCATTGATCTCAAACTTGCTATTTCCTCTGAGGGTAGTTGTAGTCCACAGGTAGGCCAGGACATCTGGACCTTTCTACCCAGCAAAGAGCAAGCTGCCACCCTATCCATATTCAAGGGGCAATTGCTTCCTTTTAGCAGTTGGGGAAGGGGCAAGTTAAGGCCTGATCCCAATTCTGCGGTCTACCATTTTCCCTTACCTGGGTCTCAGCTTTACTAAACAGCTACAATCATTGCTTTTTAATGTGTGTGTGTTTTACTTGCACGCAGGTCTGTATACCACGAGTGTTTGTGGTTGCTCGCGGAGGCCAGAAGAGTGCATTGGATTTCCTGGAACTGGAGATTTAGACAGATATGAGCCACTGTGTTGGTGCTGGCATCAAACTCACATCCTCTGGAAGAGCAGCAGGTGTTCTTAACCACTGAGCCATCTCCCCTATTCTAGCACGGACATCCCATCTCCCTCCTCCCTCATGCAGGGGTTGAAGATAAATACTAGCATTAAGCACACACGGAGCCCTCTGATGCTGTCAGGACTCTGGCAAGAGTCAGAAACAGAGACTGCTGGGGTAATTAGAGGTGTGAAGCTCAGAAAGTCTAACTTCGATTTTTGCAGTGGCCTTTTCACTTAAGACACCACAGGTGGGTTCAAAGCCCCCAAGGTAAAGTTTGCCTTTCCAGGGTCTCCTATTCCAGGTCAGAGCAGGACAGGTAATGACTGATGGGAAGCCCCAGATCTCATACCTTTCCAGGGTCTCCTATGCCAGGTCAGAGCAGGACAGGTAATGACTGATGGGGAGCCCCAGATCTCAAAGTAATGGACTGCTTCACTGTCTGGGGCCTGGTTTCCATGAACTAAGGGTCTATTTGTTCATTTTGAAAGATCAGAGTATTGAGAATCTTCCCCTCCATTACAGTTAGTAGACTATAAAACCAGAACTCTATGGATCAGAGGAATGGGAAAAGAATCTTATCTGTGGTCCTGGGAGACCATGACATTCTCAACTTCTTGGAAGGACTTTAATTGGTAATTACCCAAACCTTCTTCCAGGAACTTTAAACCTTCTAGGATTACTAACTTGCAAGAGAATTTCTGATAAAGATAAAACGTGTATCACTTGGCCTCTCCTTAAGCAGCAAACCAGTGGCTTGCTAACCACTTGGATAGCACAAAGCCCTCAGGAAACACGACTGGCTCTGGAGACTTTAGACATAAAGCCTTCTTAGAATCTAGGCTGGCATGATGGTTTCTGGTTACGGGCAGCTCTTTTGAGAGGGTGCAGTCCTTCATTCTGCAATAAACTCTGTTGCTCCGGAACATTCTGGGTGCGTGTTTCATTTCTTCGAACAGAGAACACAAGGCTGGGAGCACCAAGGGGAAACCAGAGTGACCTCCCTGTCACATAAAGACTTTCACACAGGCAGTTACCTAGCCTGGAGTTCAAGTCTGTATAGTGAGAAAGGGCTTCTCACCCTCTCTAGTACCCAAGCCAGAGCTCAGCAAGCCTGACCGTTTGTCCACATCTCCATCCATGTCTGCCTGAGCTCAGGCTGATGATATATATGTGCAGTCCTATACTTCTCTTAGTGCTAAATGGTAATCATGAATCACATGAGCTCCACATGTTCCCAGACCCAAGGACATGAGCCCAGCATAAGACTCACTTATTAGAAATCCCCCACATGCCATTCCCAGTGCAAAGGCAGAAAACATGGGAAAGCTTTACCAATTGGCAGCACTCAACAAGTGTAAGGCATGTCCCGAGATTCCCCAGGTACCAAGATGTCGGACACCAGTCTAGCCTACATAAGCCTAGATCCAAACACTCCAATATGAACCCATGAGAAACATTTCTTGGCATCAGCTCTAGGCTGGGTTAGAGTTACAGCTTAAATTTGCTGGGCTAATACAGGAGCTGTTTGCTGAATGTGTGGGGGTTTTGGCATCTGAGCACCCTCCCTTTATCAGTTACAGGTCTGGTTTCTAGATGCAGGGAACTGGGCCACTGGGCTTACAGTGGGATGAGGAGCACGGGACTCCTGGTGTGCCATCTGGTCAGGGATGCAGAACCCATAGTGGGCAGGGTGCCAGCCTCGGCTCACAAGCTGGGTAATGAGTGAAGTGACAAGCTTCCCTAAGGCCAGGCACATGTCCTGTGAAGTCTAGGGAGAGGTGCTGGAGGAGGGGGGGAGGTAGCCTCCTAGGACATGCACACAGAGTTAGAGAAAAGGTTAAGGTTAAGGTTAAGGTCCAAGGCTCAAAGGGCTTAGAGAATTATTGATCGTAGCCCCAGCCTTGGGATAGAGGGAAGGCTAAGCCAGTCTGCTGTAGGGCTCCCATCTGCTTCCTGGGAAGAGAGTGACAGTACAGTCAGGAGCCAGTCCAGAGATGTTCTCTTATGATGAGTTTGTTCCACCATAGCTGGAGTAGGGAGAGACCAATCCCTTTAACCCAAAGGCTAGCATGATTTCCTAACCTGCTGCCAAACTGAGAGAAAACACTGGCAGATCAGACTTGAAGGGTGTCATTGTCCCCAAGGAGACTGCACAGGCATTAGCTTTAGGAACCTGAGTTTGACCTTATGTATGAATGGTGTCATTGAAGACGATTAGAGATCTCATATGAGATCACCTTGGTTTGAATAAATGCCCTTACAGGAGAAAGGAAACCAGAGACCCAGAGAGGGAAGCCCTGTGAAAATGGAGGCTTGTTATGAAGTGATGCATGTTTATAGAGCTAAAACCCACCAGGGACATCAGAAACACCAGAAGTTAGGGTAGCTTGGAATAGATTCTATCCAGCCTATAGAAGGAAGTAACCCTACCAATGCTCTGTTCTCTGACTTCAGGTCTCCAAAAAGAATAGAATTGAGTCTTCTTAAGTCACACAGTTCATTATACAGACACAAGAGACAAATCCAGCTGATGGTCACAGCAGCTCAGCACCTCTTGATGGAGACACTGCTCGCAGAGTCTTAGAATAATGCTTCCACATCCCCTGCTGTCCTTATCCATGGGCTGCCAGATGAGATCAACCAAGGGGATACAGACATCCTGAGAGGGATCTGGCCTCCGCGGTTCTCCAAATCTACACTCCTTTAGCAAGGGAACAGGCTGAGGCCAAGTTGAATGGGAAAAGTAGATTTCAGCATTCTGGGTCATTTTTCACTTCATAAAATATAAGGAGATCAATTCAGGAAATCCATTTTTTAATTTGTTCATTTGATTGGTGTGCATGTGCGCACGCATGAGCACACATGTGTGTCCACAACTTTGTGGTGTCATTTCTCTCCTCCACCTTTAAGTGGGTTCTGAAAACTGAACTCATTTCACCAAGCTTGCACAGCAAGCCCCTTTACTCACTGAGCCATCTCACTGGCCCAAACTTACTTATCATTTCACTCACTTTCTGGGTTAGAGCTTACAGGCGCCTTAGTTCTCAACAGCAGAGCAATCATGTCATTTGCAGTTTCACTGTGACCTGTTTTTTAAAGTAAGAAACATCATCCTACCTTCCAGGTATGCAAAGATGTGATATGGATAGGACATGGACTTGTGTACACAGGGACCCAGCACACAACTCAGGAGAGCCTGCCTTTAGCCAGTGGAGGTGACAAGGCTCACGTCCAAGTCTAACCCTATGTGACTCCATCCCAGCTTGTGATGAGGGCATATCCCTTCTCTGTACCCTTGCCTATGATGGCGGGACTAATGCAACCTATCAAAGTTATAATAAAACGGGGATGTAACAAACAGCGTAGTCCTTGAAGACTGACAGACAGGATCTAGGCTTTGTTTAACAATTAGGCATGGTTATCAATCACTGTCAGAAAAGAAAAATATAAGTTCCATTGTTCTGTAATCACAGGGATAGGGGAGCAGAGCCCCCTTGTAGCTTTTGCTGAAGACTGGTCTGGCCTCCGGAGTAGCTATGAGAACTCATACAAAGGAGTAGCCAACTCTCTCCCTTGAATATCACTTTCTTTCTTGATGGCTGAAGAATAAAAAGCCACAGGTGCTCAAGAGAAGGCTTTAACTGTAGTCTCTCCACCTCAAACGGGGGCCTGGAGGAGTTCAGTCTCTCGGAGGGGTGAGGGTGGGTCTGCTTCCACTCAAGATTTGTTACAGTACTTCTCCAAGACAGGTGTATCTGCCCAGAAAACCTTTTTCACGTGTGTACTGGGCTCCCTTTACACTTTATTTTCTCTGATGACTATATGGGTGTTTGGTGCCTGCTAACTTTTAAAATTCTAAACCTTATCTTCATGAGAAGGTGGGCAGCCACATAGCAACAGCAAGACATAGCTCTTTACAGAGTTTGCCTCTCCTGGAATCCCTGTGCCCGGTGAAAGGATGCATTGTGGGAATCTGGTGCACAAAGGGTGTGGGACCCACCATTCACTGTGTGGCTGGACTCAGCCAGAACCATCTTGTCTGACGTCTGGGTAGATGGTGACCGAGCAGCCTGAGCTTTCGGTGACATGGAGCTGGGTGTGCTGACAGATGGAAAGGCAATATTAGGCAAAGGCTGTCTTCTGGAGGGGGACAGGTAGGGAGAACCAAGACAACTGGGAATGTGGAGTCTAGCAGGAAGGAGAAGATAGTGTGATATTTTGTATACCTATTGTAAAAAAAAAATCAACTAGGTGATAAAATAAAAAGCCACCTACAAGCCAAACATTTTCAGCCACAAGACCAAGACAGGGGATAAGAAAAGGTTACAACAAGGATACAATATGATAATCCACAGAGAAGGGAAGTTCTTCATTTGTAGAAAAATAATTGGTCATGTCCCTTTAAAGAGGTGTTTCAGAGAGAGACCTCAGAGCTTTTTGGCTTGAGGAAGTGTTCTGTGGGGCAATATGATGGTTTTCAAAAGAAACTGAAGTGAAGAGTTTACGTAAAGAAGTAAGCAAGGAAGAGACACATTACCTGCAACTCAGTCTTCCAGACAGCTATACAGGATGAGCATAAAAATAGCCACACTTCAACAAAAAATGAATACGGAGACTTCCCTAGATCCAGAGACAAAGGAATTACCCCCCCCCAAAAAAAAAGAAAATTGATGGCTGTGTCAAAGAGAAAAAAGCCCTAAAGTCCAAAGTTGGGATAAGTTAAGCAGCAGGATATCATAGTTCAAATTAAACACCCATAAATTCACTTTCATAAATCAATAATTGACTAAGTACACAAAAGCAGTGCAGACAGGTTTCCGATGTGGTGGAATTCTGAGTAATTAATGAATTCTGGCCATGGTCAAGGAGCATGAACATGACTCCAACTCTTTAAGCATAAGCTACAAGTAATGACTGCGTCCCAGAAAGCACAGAGGGAAAGAATAACACACAGGAGGGGAAACACAACCTCAATCAGATGGCCAAGGTCACCATGGTGACCTCCAACAGGACAAATCAGTTGGCTCTCTGGGCATGGATACCAGTGAGGAAGATGGTGTCCTACGTCTGTCTTCCCCTCTCAAACTGCACCAATTTCATTCTGATCATTGGTGAAAATGCTCAGAAGAATCCTAACTAAGGGACTGTCTGTAAATGATCTGAATGGTATTCTTGGAAGCCCTCAAGGTCATCAAACACAAGAGGTCTCAGCCAAGAGGACCCTAGAGAGACATGGTATCTGAATGCACTCCAGTTATATCTAAAGCAGCTCTGTTTATGAATAGCAGAGTGGGAACCACAAAGGTAGCTTGGATTTTACTAGTAGCCACTTTCCAAAAGTAAAACAAAAGAAGCAAAATTGATTTTCATAATATGCTTTACTTAACTCACACCTATTAAATATGATTTGAGAAGGCTGGAGAGATGGCTCAGTCAGTAAAGTGCTTCCTGCACAAGCATGAGGTCCCAGGTTTGGTGCACAGAAGCCACTTAAAAAGCCAAGTGTAGTAGCACTCACTGTAACACAAGCACTAGGGAGGGAGGGACAGGCAGATCTCTGGGGCTTGCTGGCTAGCCAGACTAGCCTAATCTGGTAAGCTCAGTCCTAGAGGGATAACTTGTTTAAAAAATAAGGGGGAGGGGTAGCTCCAGGGAAGTGATACTTTGACCTCTGGTCTTTACACACATGCACACACATGGCCACATATGTGGGCACATAGCCTCCCCAAAGAGAATCCCACAACATTATTCAGACAACTTGTAAAGCAAACACAAATATAGAATGTATTGATATATGCATAAGGTTACTAATAGCCTAGGTCTATACTTTCTCCATAAAGTTTGCAAAGTTTCACAGATATTTTATGCTCACACTGTGGGAGATGGTGAAGTAAAGAATATTGGAAGGATTGATCTCCCCATGATTGGAGATATTCAAGTAAAAGCTGCAGGACTAGCAGCAGGAAGCTGTTGAGCCCCAGTGGCATGGGGTTTAGACTGGAGGAACCCATGAGGCTCTACCCTGTTCTCAACCCGCTCTCAAGGGAGCATCCTACGCTTGGGTATCTGCTGCATTCACACGATGCCTAGCAAAATGCTGAAAGCCACAGCACACACCATCACATCTGATAACAGGCCTGCCATCCAGCCAATGCAGAAACCCAGGCACAGAGTGAAGAAAGCCCTCCCTGCAATGCAAGCAAGGTAGAGGCAAGAAACATAGGTCCCTGTTTGCACATAGGGGCCCTGTCCAAGGAAATTTCTCCTGCGTCTAGATGGATCACCAGAGTTCGGTGTGCACTAAGCAGGGTTGAGGAGGGCCTGAGGCTATGGTGCTGAACCCTAGCAGAGGCAGAGAATGGCTTATGATCAGGAGACGCTGCTTTTGCTGTGAATTTGAGGTCCATGGGACACACAGGGCTGGGAGAGCAGAGCTAGCTTGGCTCCTAACAGCTGTGCCATTTGGTCTCGAAAGTCACACCCTCCTGACGTCATTACCAACTGCTCCACAGAACACTAGTCCAAAATAGCACTGACATCTGGATGTCTTTTTTTTTTTTTAAGCAATATGGCTGTGGAATTCCAAGGGACATCTGACCCTCATTATGCAGGGCTTTTGGCTCTGTCCAGCTTGAGCCAGTAGAGGCAGCAGGAAACTATCAATAGAAACTGTATGTGCTTCCCGGAACAGTTGATCTGTGGGTCCCCCAGCTGTTTCCCAGTGTTGCTAATCTCACACAGTGGCCCACACCCAGCACATATGGGAACACCAAGTGGTTGTTCAAATGGAGTTGGAAAATATTCATTGTCTAGTGGTCCTTCCTTAGTTCTCAATCCAAGCTGTAGCTTCTGGTATTGTTGCACTCTCCCTACCTCACCAGGCTTGGCTCCCAGATACCTTAGTCTCTTGAAAAATACCCCTTCTCCACAACCAAACCATAGCTGAACCCACTGAGTAACAGAGCATCTGTATATCTCTCCCTATGTGGTGACTGTTCCTGCCCACAGGACAAATTCAAGTGCCACCCTAAGTTCCAGTGCACTGGTGTCTAGGCTGCAATACAGACACAGGGATCAAAAGCCATGTTCACATGGTAACATGCCCATTAGCCTCTGTACCTTCATTAGATCTATTCCCTACCTGAAAAGTCCCTCTGTCCAACCTGGCAGATCACACTTCTGTTTCAAGATCAAGTTCAATTACTTCCTTCCCATGGAAGCTTTATCCTGTGACATGGGATAGAGGACAATTCTGGAGGAGTGATCGTAGATTTGCTCTAAGGAGATGGAGGTACAGCGGAAGATGGATGTCTTGGGTAGAAGTAGGGTTTTGGGAGAGGGGCTGGGAGCCCGAGCCTTAATGAACAAGGGCGAGGGAGAAGGGTACTGGTCAACAAAATGGCTTTTGGGCAGTCTGCCATAAGCACATTATGCAGGGATGGTGACCTAACAAACAAGGGTGGTCGCCGAGTGGGTAATGGATTACAGAATGGGGCTCAGGAGAAGGCACTGGGAGCAGGGACTTAGCACAGTGGACCCGAGATGAAGAATGTGGCAACAGAAAGTGCTGTTGATTCTGAAGTCAGAGCTGGCAGCATTACTGATGGCTTAGGTGTAAGGGTTGAGGGGGACCCTGACCATGTGCCAGCATGAGATTTTGGAGTAGGGGGCCCTTTCACGAACCTCCTGGATGGTGGACCTGTGCCTCCGGGGCTCAAAGTATAGTGCCACGGTGGCTTAAGGGCATGGGACAGTTAGCAATGGCAATGCTTGCTCAGTCACCTCAGAGTTCCCATTTCACTGCATGCCAACTGTCTGCTCTCAAATTGGTCGTCCCTCTGCAACTCAGGACTCCCGAAGGGCGAGGGTCAGGCAGGATGCTCCATTCCCAGTGGAGTATGTGTATCCAGCCTGTACAGGAGTGACAATGGCGTCACCAGTCCCAGCCTAGAGATCTGCTCCACCACCCAAAGCATAAGGTCATGCTCATCTGCACGTGATGTCACAGAAGTGTGTGGGTTCACGTGACTCACCGATGAGACCATGAGCCCCAGAATCACAATGGTCTGCACCAGGGCCTATGGGAGTCTGTGGGTTTTTTCTATACTAGAAAAAAATTCTATAACTTCATACTCTTTCTTTTCTGACTTTTCTATGATAAAAAAGGCTGCCAGGACAACCCAAGCTTCTGTTCAGAGAGTTCAGTGTCATGATACAAAGTTGTCCCTTTCCCGTCTTCTGTTCTTGCCTTGCCTTAAACAACTCTGTGAATATTTCCTCCCGGATGTCTTCCTGAATGGCTCAGAATGTCAGTAATCTCTAGGAAATTGACCACTGCTGCTGCTAATGTCTGGGCTGTCAGACCCCTAACAGCCTTTGTATTTTTCACGGGCTATTAACTAGCTAACTCGTCATTAAGTGTGGGTAAAGATCAGCTGCCGAGGCACTGATCTGACTTCTCTTGTTTGCTAAATGGAAGGAGCAGCCGTGCCTGGTTGGATCCCCCATAGGTGCACTAGGCAGGAAGCTGCCATCAAGGTACCACTGGTCAGTAAAACTCTTTGTTCACAAGATGCTGGGGAAATTGGGGCCTGTTACCATGGTACCGACTAAGCAGGAATGGGCATTGGCAAACTTACAAGGGATGGAGACATCAATGTTTTCCTCTGTTTACCTACCCCAGTCCTAAACGCATGCTGCTGATTGTCCTAGGAGTTAATGATTTTACCAGAGCTGAGCCAGTCACCGTTTGTCATGTCAAACCATATTTGAGCCACAGAGGCTAGGGGGCTTGAAAAGATTGTATGTGGCGATAGCACTGAAGTTTTTGAGGAGAAGAGACTATAAGGAGAACCTGGCCCTGGCGTGTAGAGAGATATGCAGACTTAGCAATGTGGTGAGAGACAGAGAAAACTTGCTTCTCTATCTGCCCTTTCAAAACCCAAGCCATTTTCTTGTTCTAGCTGCCTATGCTGGCCCATGGTATCCTTAAAGTAACCCCCACGCCCGGCACTTGGGTTTCTTCTTCCCATAACCATACTTTCCTAAGACCATTGGCTTTGGTACCACACTCACTAGGATTCAGATTCTACCTCTGGTTCTTACTGAGGCAACAGCCCACTCACCCATGGGCTTTCCAGAAATCACGTTCCTCATCTATAAAATGGGACCCAAGACACTCATTCCATAGACTTACTTACCCCCATGATGGGGGTCTCTTGGGATGTTTGCAGTAGTATAAACCAACCCCTGAGAAGGCCTGGCCTGGCCAGCATGCTTAAAGCACAGCTTGTCAGGGCATATCAGCATTGTTGTTATGGCAGCCACTATGATGTCTGACACTGCACAAGCCTAGAGAGGCAGATTAAGGTACAGAGGGGGGTGTCAAACTAAAATTGTCATCCGACTGTCTAAGGGTTAACAGGAAGGCGAGAGCCTTGGATGACTCCCTAGGCTGGGACAAAATGTCCATTAAGCATGAGTTAATGCTTACCAAAGAACCTGCCTTGCAGTGATGAATAACCTGCTAGATGAACACTATATTCTGAAACAGTAGTTAGAGTTGACATCCCATGGGTAGCTGGTCACATCTGGGCAGTTTTGGAAGTTTTTGAGAAGTTGGGGAAAGAGTAATTCCTGGTATCTGGTAGATAGAAGACCAGGATGATGCTTAAGTTTCTATGCACAGAATAGCCCATAACCAGGACTGATCCATCCTAAAATATCCACACTGCCAAGGCTGAGAGCCTCCTGTATAGATCACATTATCAAGTCCCCATCAAACCCAGGGACTATTTCCAATGAGACATGATCATACCCATGACAGAGGGATGAAGAGCTTTTGTGGATTTCCCAGGGAGAGGCAGGAGAGGACAGCAGCCCAGTTTGAGCATTAGAGCCAACTTGACTGTAGCAGAAATGACTGCTGGTATGGGGAGAAGTGGCTGCATAAGCCTAGAGAGGCAGATTAAGGTACAGAGGGGGGTGTCAAACTAAAGTTGTCATCTGACTGTCTAAGGGTTAACAGGAAGGCGAGAGCCTTAGATGACTCCCTAGGCTGGGACAAAATGTCCAAAGCACTCTGCATTTCAAGTGATGGAAGGGAGGTACACTATGAACTACATGGGTATGATCGCTTTATTATTGTTATTATTATCATCATCATCATCATCTTTTTTGGTGTGTGTATATGTGTGATGTAGGTACATACATATGTGTGCAGGAATGTGTAAAGATCAGATGCTGATGTCGGATGTTGTCCGGAAGCCTTGCTGCTGAAGTCGAAGTCTGACATCACCAGACAGCCCTGAGTTTGGTGCAAAATGGCAGACTCCCTTGGTCAGCAGGGCTTCCTCTTTCCTACAGCCTTTGGTTCACCCTGAAGAAAAATGTGTATAAGTTCACCTAAACAAAGGTATATGCAGAAGCTAAGATCGTCTCAGAGAGCTATATCGTTGAAGAAGGTACCCTACTCCACACCACCCCTACCACTGCACTGGCTTTCAGTGGGATCCTCCCCATTCTGGGATCCTGCTACATTCTTCCAGAGCAATGTGCAAAGGCACCTACACACCTTGAGAGGGAGGAAGTAGAGGACATGGAACCAAAGTGTGTCTTTCTCAATATCTCTCCATCTTTATTTATGTTTATTGGTTTGGGGTTTTGCGTATGCGTTTGTTTGCTTATTTGAGACATGGTCTTACTATGTAGCCCTGGCTGGCCTGAAACTCACTGTGAAGACCAGGCTTGCCTTGACCTTATAGAGATCCACCTGGCTCTGCCTCCTGAATAGAGGACGCCATCATTCCCAGCCATCTTTTTTTTTTTTTTTTTTTTTTTTTTTTTTTGAGACAGGACTGCTCATTGAACCTGGGATTCATAGATTTAGCTAGGCTGGGTCTGACTTCCTGCTCAGGAATCTCCTGTTTCCACCTCCCTAGCATCAGGATCATAGATGTATGTTGAAGATTACAGATGGGTGGTACATTAAGGATGGTGCTACGATGCCTGGCTTTTATGGTGGTGCTGGGAACATAACCTCAGGGCCTTATGCTTTCATGGCAAACATTTCCTTAATGACAGAGCCATCTCCTCAGCCCATGCCATTTTTAAATAGAAAGGCAAAGTCATTAGAGTTACTTGCATTTTTATTGTTATTATGTGTGTGTGTGTGTGTGTGTGTGTGTGTGCACGCGCGCGCGCGCGCGTGCGCGCGCACAAGCATGCATGTTCAGGGCTAGACATCAAATTCAACAATGCAAAGTTATTCTACTATGGAACATCCCCAGTCTCCTACTGACTTTTTAATATCCCAAAGCAGTGGTCCACAAATAACCACATCAGCATCCTACTCTTTAGAAATACCCTGGTAAGTCCACTGTGTCTCAGTGACCTGGCTCTAAGTCTGAGAAAAACCTACCCATGAAAGGAGACCAAAGTAAACTGTATCGAATACCCAAAGTTTTAAGACTTTGGGAAATATGTTCCTAGGCTGGAGTCATACCCTTCTGCCGACTCTCTTCTAGCTGGAATAAACTGTGGCTTTCATGGGAGAAAAACACATGGCTCTGCTATAATATTAACAAGGCACACTGGCTGGAAACTGCCACATTGTACAAGATAATCTGCGTTACACCTTGTCATAGCTATAGATTCTGAGACATCAGCAAAGAAAAGGCAACACAATTCTACATCCCATACCCAGGTGCTGGTCCAATGGCCATGTTTTAACAAACCATTGACCATAGGCCATTCAAGTGAAGGCGGAAAATGCCCTTTAAACCTCATGGCTCCTTTTATAAGATGAAAAAGCACTTTCCGGCTCTGATGAGGTATGAAGGCAGCCTTAGAAGCATCCATCAGATACCCAAGGGGAATCCCATCATCCAGTTCGACAGAAATAATAGCAGAACAAATGGACACAGGACACTGGCCACTCCTTTCATCAAGTCTTAGCACATGCCTCTGAGGCACAGGGCTGCTCGCGGCTACCACCACTGTGGAGAGCTGGATCCCACTCCAGCCTGCCAAGTGGGTGATGGAAGTCAAGTGGCTTGAGTTGTTTTGCTTTCTTGTTTGTTTGTTTGTTTTGAATTAATTAATCTTCTTTGTAGCTCTGAAGCTTATGAAGAAAGGAAAGCTTTTGGTCCAGAGACTGGCACTCAGCACACTGAGAAGTGGCTCAATAAATGTGCTCTGCCTCTGCAGTATAATGAATGTGGCCTCACATGCCACAGGAGACTAATGGGCAGTTAGGGAACACGGACGACTGTGATTTATATGGCCGTGAGGCTAGAAACCACAAAATCACCTCCAGTAGAAGACGGATGAAATCAATCAGTTGTACTTTCCTGGGATAGGGAGTTCTTACTCTGCTATTAAAAATATGCTGCTTAAGGGCAAATTAGTGGCAAAGGAATTTCTCATAATGTAGTAGTTAAAGAACGAAGATATAAATGGCATACCAGTTATGTAAAATAACATGTGCCTTATACATGCAAGCATATTTAATCTCCAGAAGATAAATCTACCTCGAAATATTCATTTATGGATAGGAGAGTAAAAAGTGGCCTTAATCTCTGTACCCTTTCCTGTTATTGCAAACGTATTTTATAGGGTTGGGGGTGCAGCTCACTGGAAGAGCATTTGCCTAGCATGTGCATGATGCCCTGGGTTCGATCCCCAGAACAGCAGTCAGGCAGTCAGTCAGTCAATCTACTATGCAATCAATATGCATTTTACAGTGACTAAGTGTTACTCTGTGAGACAATATTGTTAATTTTAGGGATAGGAAGGAGTAGGGCTTGAGTCTGGGCTGGATAATGGTTGGAGAAAGGATGTAGAAAGAAAATAGAGGCGGTGTTCAGGGCAGCAACAAGCTGACAGAACTACAGAGCAGGTATGAGGAGGGTGAACCACAGGAGTACAAGATCTGCTTCTGTGAAATCAGAGGCTCTTCAGGGAGGCAAGAGAAGAATCAATCAATCAGGGGCCAGATGAGGTCAGTATAGACACATGCTGGAATACTTAAGCAGACTCTCAGTGCCTAAGTGCAGGATGACCAGAAGCTTAGAGAGCTCAGAGGTAGATCTAGGGAAGAAAGCTGGTAGGGATACTATGGGGCTGGAAAACCAGTGAGACCTACTTAACCAGGCTACTAAGGGAAAATCCAAGAGCCAGAGCCAAAGTCACCTTCTGTTTGCTGGCCTGTGAGCCTGAGGCGTGTGGCAGGGCTGGCACTGAAACCTCTCAAGGATTAGAGTGGTCTATTGGATAGGACAGGTCCAGACAGGATAAAATGTGAGAAGGTTGGGGTTGGGTAGAGTACTAGTATAGCATGCACAAAGGCCTGAACTCAGTCCTCAGCGTTGCATGAATTGGGGTGGGGATAAAAACCTAGCAGCCACAGATCTCAAGAGATGGGGGCAGGAGGTTTGGAAGTTCAAGTTCATCCCTCGCTACAAAGTTAGTAAGTTCCAGGCCAGCCTGAGATACATGAGACACTGGAGAAAGAGACAGAGATGGGAAGATATAGGTAGGGTGGGTGGGCAGAGAAAGGAAAGAACAGAGGCCTATGAAACTGCTTAGGTAGGTAACTATAAAATTCCATAGGAACCAGAGGAGACAGAACTGCCTCAGAAAGAAAGGTGAGGAGAGAACCACCCTTGACCCTGCCTTCAGAGAGAGAGAGAGAGAGAGAGAGAGAGAGAGAGAGAGAGAGAGAGAATATCTTATGGAGGGTAATAGTAGGGACAAGATGGGGTCTCTGAAGGGATAAATCTTCAAGCTAAGAAGCTAAGAATTAAGTCTCCTTGACCATGAAGCCACTAGACACAGGTAGGAGAAGGACAGGAAAGGACCTCCTTAAGGTTGGTTGTAGGGCTTGGCTGGGTCAAAAGAAAAGTTTCCTCTGCATAGAAGGCACAATGGTAGGCTCCCAAGGGGATAGAGAAGCTCCTGGGGAGATGGGGGAGGTAGAGAGAGAGGGATGCACTTGCTTCTCTGAGCACTCCCTGGACTGGTCTCTAACACTGGGGCTGTTGTTTCACCCTCTCAGTGTTCTGAGCAAGGAGAAACTGAGAGTGCAGAACACTTCTGCCACACTGGGTCACTTACTCAGTCTGTGGAAGAGGTTACGATGTGAAATAAAGAAAATAGCTTAGACGAAATGAACAGAAAGCTGTGAACCAGGAACTACCTTGAAACTTCACCTAAGGGGAAATGCAAATGAAACCAAATTCCTCAACATGTGGGAACATATTTGCCAGCTGCCATTCAAATGTAGGCAATCTAGAACAAAAGGTACAAAGGGCATAGTCCTGTAACACCCAGCTCTCTCAACTGACTGTCAAAGCCTATCTTGGTCAAAGAGGCTGAGATCCTTATTTCAGACCTGGGATTTCTCATCATGGAGGCAGAATAGAGCCTCTGAATTTCCCCACTGCATTCAACACCCTCACCTTTACCAAATGACTCTTCCAGAGTTTAGATTTGAAACGGAGCTGCGCTGCGGTCTGAGGAACGCAGAAAGGCCAGAGTATAAGTCAATGGTCAGCTATTTGTTTTTTCTCTTCTCACAGCCTTTGATGGACAGGTGGAGTGTATATAATCCCATGGAGGCTCTGCCCCTGTGCCTGCAGTCTGTTGTTGGTCACGGTTTTGCGACTGAAACAGGTGCGAGTACTTCCTCCCACCCACCTGCCCCTGGGAGCAAGGCCAGAGCTGAGAGGCTGGCTTTAGCCAACCAACAAGGTCAATGTATGCCCTTGCCCAGTCACTAAAATTGTAGCGCCAACAACAGGGACAAAAGACTCTCACTGATGAAGCAGCCACAGCTGTGACAATGGCATCAAGGTGGGTGCAAGAAATCACACCTGTAACTGGAACAGGGCAGCTCATCCTACCCGTCTTTCTTCTTTCTAGAGCATTCCCCTTATCTTTCCACAGTTCTCTGGCCACCAAAGTCTTGTTCATAAAAAACAAAGCCTGAGACCCTCTGACACCTTCCACCTACCCTGACTGCAGCTCTGGCACCCTCTGCCTGGGTATGGCTGTCCACAACCTGACATCACTTTTCCTTCTCCTTAGCTTGTCTGAAGGGTGCTGGTTGTGAAACCTGCCATGTCCTTCCATGTTTCGGCATATTTATGTCACCATCTCCTCTCTATCAGCCCCCCTCTGGGCTTGCTGGTGACCTCCTACCCACCTGGTTCGGCTGCAGTTCCACCTTCCCTTCCTGCTGCACCCCTGTGGTAGTCAATGGCTCACTCTTTAAGTCCTTTGATGAGCTTGGAGCTCCAGATCGCTCTATCAGTTACTCCCAAGAATGATGCCATTCTGACATCTCCCAGTGCTCAGTGTAGAGCCTGTCACACAACTTGTATGTTCAGTGGCTGGATCACGAAACTAAGCAGCCTTACAGCGTATGGTTACCCAACTCTCTAAGCAATCCCCTAATCTTTTAGATAACATAAATAACCAGTCCTAGGTTCTAGTGAATCCCTGACATCAACTTACATATTTGTTGGCAACAGTCAACATTCTATCCTTTTAAAACTCATTTCAGGTTCACTAAACAAGATGCTCTGCAGAGGCTCAGCATAGCCTCTGCCCAGACATATTTAATGACTGATATATGCTAAATGCTGGCAGTAAGAAGAAGATTTGATTTTTTTCCAATGGCTGGGATAAGATCAGGGTAGGGGTGGGGAGTGGGACACAGCATCTTCTATTGAATGTTGTGACAGAGAGAAGAAACCAATGGAATTCAGAACCGCATGGGGTTACTCTGGGAACCAGACCTCTTACCTGCTCCTATGCACTCTCTCTAGAAGGTGCATTCAGCCACTCACTTAATTTGAAGCTAAACCTCATGGTTGGTGAATTCAATAAATGCCCCTATTCCTTTCTGCCAAACCCTCCGATTAAATGATTAGGCTGTGTTCAGCATCACTTAGCTAGGAATCTACAACGGATTGATTATCTAGAGGAATAAAACTAAGCCTTCTGATGCCTTTTCACTTATCCTCTGTTCTTAAATACCTCACAGTCTAGATTCCTTTCTGTACTGATGGCATTTCGGCTCCTTGGTTCTCTATGGTTTCTGTCAAGTATTTTCAGCAGAGGTGGGCAGTGATGGTGGAGTTCTAGACAGGTGTATGATCTTCCATATTCTGCTTCCATGATTATTATAATCATACATACATGCACTGATGCTGCATAAAACCTAACTCCTCTTTCATTTAAAACACACATCAATAGTTGATTCTGGAAGCCACGAGTGCTCCTCCCCAAAACACTGTGAACTTTAGTCTTTTCCTGCATATTAGTTAATTTTATGGCAGATCTATTTGTCTGGCAAATATTACTTGATTCCATTGGTCTGGTTACTGTTTCTCACACAACATCTGTGTCTCCATCCCCCCAGTGCAATGGTAGTACTTCTCACATACATGTAAGGAATCCTGTGGGGTAAAACCTGTGATTACTATTCTAGTTAGTCATGCCTAAAGGGGAGGGGGATAGAAACAGATTATTTATTTATATTCAAATCCACATGAAATGAACCCAGTTCTTTTTATTTTTCAATTTGAAGCTCAAGATAGCCTCATGTAATCAGAGTTACCCTTGAACTTCTGATCCTCATACCCCATCTCTGTAGTAATGGGATTATGGGAATATGGTACCATGTGGGGATCAGTTCTATTTCAAGACCAAGGTCCGTCCAAGACAAGGGATAAGCACCAAGATGGTGATTTCCTGAAGACTAGACACATTCTATAAAAAGGATCAAGCCCAAATTTATGTTCAAGGCCACTCTGCAGATGAGCATCACCAGGAACAAGGCTGAAGGTCTGAGGCACTATGACAAGCTGGGAAGAAAGAGGACAGGGAAGCTCTGGTGAGGGCTGATGACCTAACCCTTTTTCTTCTCTGCATTCCTGTCCCCAGCCAATCCCCCTTCCTGGTTCTTGGGACTTGAAGAAGGAAGGAACATGACTCAATGCATCTCCTTTTGAGAATCTCTACATACTACAAATTCCTAAGTTGACTAGAAACCTAAAAGTCCCAAATTTAATAGCTAGACAAGACAAGCAACATTGGAGGGACCGTGAAATAATCAAACCACTGTCTATTGGTCTTTAGGGAAAAAAATATATGCTTTTCAGATCATAACATGTGGCATTCATGAAAAGATTAGGGTCCATGGAAATGGGGTGCTTCCATTAGTATCTATGAAGTCCTATAATAAGATTATACAGCACTCTAAACGATTATCTTCTGCATTCCCTTACAGACTCTATACCATGAATAATTTTCTGTTTATACAGATAAACTAATAATGATCTCTCACATTGGCCAATAGCAATGGACACAGTGATTTTCCAAGTCCTCTTTTTATTATTATTATTTTTTATTGTTTTGTTTTGTTTTTAAGATTATAGCCCAGGCTGGCCTCAATTGTGCCAGTCTTTTTCTTCTACCTCCTAAATGATGGAATTACAAGAGTGTGCCACCACACCCCATTTGCCTAGTACTTTAAACACAGGAGCTCATGGAAAATCCAGCAAGACTTTGCCTTAGGGAAACACAGTTGAACACAGGTCTCTCTCTGTATCTCTCTGTCTCTCTCTCTCTCACATTTCAAACACTCACTCACTCACACACATATACCAGCAAAGACATTACAACACTGTATGGGTGAATATGACAGTGGATCTTCAAGGTGGTTATATACAATAAAAAATAGAACTTAAAGGTACAAGGCTCTAGGTGTTACAGAACACACCTGAGCATCCCAGGAATGTGTGCTTCAGTATATGCTCTGATAGATTTCTGTTGTGATTGTCGCTATGTCCTTGACTCTCAGGACAGGGAGATGTACTCAGATGCTGTTGGTTCAAGTAATGTAGCCTCAGAGCTGATTTCACCCAAAAGAAGAAGCAGAGCTCAACTATTGAGTGAACGTGAATCTACATAGTCTCCTATGGTCTGCCTTTCTCCTCATCCCTATTGCCATCTTCTCTTCTTCCCCACCTGCCTTCTGTAAGAGCTCATGTATCCCAGACAGAGCTAGAACTCAATCCTATATAGCTGAGAATGCCTTTGAATATCTGAATCTCATGCCTTTGCCTGCTCACTGCTGGGATTAGAGGCATGTACCAGCAATACAATACTGAGTTTATACAATATTGAGGATGCAATCCAGGGCCTTTTGCATGCCAGGCAAGGGCTCCACTACCTGAGCCACATTCAAACCCTTCACACCCACCTATAGCTTTCTTTGATTACATCCTCATCAATTATTGAAAGAAAATTGCATTTACTGGGAGCTCTGTCTGGGTTCTTCCTGGCATAGTAGAAGGTAGGACCCACTGAGTCTCAGAGGCTTGTCTCTGTCAAAGAGGGCACAGAGGGACATGGGGAGATGATGTTCTGCTATATAATTGGTTTGTAGCAAACTTACCACATAGGGCCAGGCAGAGTTAACCACAGAAGTATTCATTTTAAATTAAAATAGACTTCAGCATTGAAGGAAGCAAATAGCTTCCTATGAAGGTGGATATAAGGTTGAATTAATTAAGGTCTCTGCCCAGGTGTGGAAGATGCCAGGCTGTCAGTTGCTAAACCTTAGATAAGCCTTCAGGAGGTGAACCCCGCTCCCATTTTGGCAAAGTATAATTTTCTGTAAGAGAGAAAGAAATGAACAGAATCATTTCTGGAAAGTCTGAGAGGGTTTCTTCTTCAATAGGCCGGCACTGGAAGCACCAGATTTTCACAAACCAATTCTCATATTATATCTGAAAGAAAGAAGAAAATGTGCTCCAGGCTTTGGGTTTCCTGAAACCTAGCTTTTTGGGTTTCCTGGAAAGATATTCTCTCTCTCTCTCTGTCTCTCTGTCTCTCTCTCTCTCTCTCTCTCTCTCTCTCTCTCTCTCTCTCACACACACACACACACACACACACACACACACACATACTCACAGGAGGGACCCAGAAAGCAGGGGAGATGTCAACTTCTGTTGGAGTGTGGTCCTGAGGAATTCTGTGGTTATAATGGAGTTTAGCACTGTTGGTGTGGACCTTGGATACTGGGGATACAGTTACACGGTGGGAAGTGTCATGCTGCAGACAGACACCTGGTCTATGCTAAGCCCTAAGAGTGGAGACTCCACTGTCGAGATGCCCAGGCTGAGAACCACCTTTGCAGCCCAGTTATGCCCAGTTTAGGTTGGACTGTGGGCAAGCCTATGGGGATTATCTTGATTACTTAAATGTAAGTGTGAAGACCTGGCCACTGTGGGTGGAACCATTCCCTGAGCTTCAGATTCTGGATTGTATAAGAGTGTGAGCTGAGCACTGGCTCGTTTGCATTAATTCATCATTCTTTTGCCACTGTGACTTTCTGCCAGGACAGTTTGCAACCTGGAATTACAAACTAAATAAAACTCCTTCTCCCCTGTGTCACTTCTGTTAGAGTATTTTATCACAGCAACAGGAAACAAGACAAAGACAACTGGGTTTCTAATATCCCCTTAGGAAGGTTTCTGTACACCCTTAGGCATACAACAAGGACTTTATTTTAAAGCAAACATAGTTTGGACAAAGGAAATAGCGAAGGCAAGGGATGGCATTTCTCACTTGTAAAGTTCACTTCTGCAACATTATATACTTGACATACAGACCACAGGTCATGTTTAATACAGTCATTGCCATTCTGATCTTATGCCTCACACAAACTCATTAGCATCTGCAGAAAATTTGTGATGCCCCAGGACAAGCGGAAGGCATCCAGCCCAGGAAGGGGAGCCCTTAGAACAACCTCCTTGCTGCTGTCCCTACCTACAGGGGGAGCTCCACAGATGTAAAGATCCCATCTCTGCAAACCTCTGGGTCACAAATTTCCACTTCTTCTCTGACCTCAAGCAACCTACTACATTTCTTCAAACTTTAACTCCCTCAGTCTCAAGATGTGCCAAAAATACAACGTTGGGTTTAGGGTCAGAAGAAGGAGAGAATGTAGCACCTAGCAAGTCTTCAACAGGAAGTCATGACCATTAGGGCTAACCATATTAAAGTAGGAACACAGTTAACATCTGAGGTTATTAATGCTGTCTCCTGCATTCATGTGATATCTATGGTGGATGCAGGTTACCACTGGAGGGACTTGGGGAATGAACTCTCCTTAAGAAGGAGTAGACAGGTTCAGTGACCACTATTGGTGACCTGGTCAATAGTATATTTTTGGCCAGCCAGCTTCCCCCAGAGATATTCTCTTTCCTATATAGCAGGGTTTCAATGTGCTTCCTGGCTGGTCTCTGAGATGGTTCCTCTTCTTTAGGTGGCTTGGGGAGGGACATGAAGATTCCTGATGTTTTATTGATTTCCACTGCCTAAACAATGGATCTAATCAGGGTTCCAAGCACTAGTCCTACACTGAAAATGACCACACTCACATTTACTATGACCACTGTCCTACTCAGCATTTCTACTTGGGCCTCTTGAACGCATCTTAACATAACAGAGAGTCGTGGCTTGTGCTTATAATTCTAGTATTCAGGAGGCACATGCATGAAGACAGAGAGATGAGGCCAGTCTGGGCTATATCATGAGGGCCAGGTCAGTCTGACCAATAAAAAAAAAACCTGTGTCCACAAAAATCAATCATTCTATCAATCAGTTGATCAGGGGTGAGAAGAAACCCAGTGGGAAGAAAAGTGCTTGCTGTATAAGCAGAAGATCTGAGTTTCATTTGCAGTGCCCATATAAACAGGAGGCATGATGGCCTGATTTGCTAAACCAAGCACTGAGGAGGTGGAAACATAGCATCCTGAGGCTTACTGGCCACATAACCTAGATAATAATGAGTTCCACTCCACTAGGGTAGCTTGTCTCCTCTGATGGATTGTTCATGAGGAACAACACGTAAGATTGACCTCTGGCACACGAGCAAACAGAAACACACACACACACACACACACGGTAGGGTGAGAAAGAGAGAAGAGAATGAAGGGAGAAAGAAGGAAGGGAAGAAGAAAGAGGAGAGAATGGAGAGAAAGAAGGAGGGAGAGGAAGAAAGGGATGGGGCAACAAAGGGAAGGAGGGAGGGAGAGAGAAGCTTGACCAGACAAGCTTGTGTTATGTGCCTAGTCATTGCCAGCCTTACCTATCCAGTTCCTTAGGCAGACCTGGATGCTTGGTCTCTCTCTATTTACCACATTGACTACACATGAATACAGCTGAGTGGGTGACTTCATGCTGACAGAGAATGGGCTAGAGTCCAAGCTCAGAGGACCTGGAATCCAGGAAGGATGGAGAAGTTCTTCTGAATTCTAAAGAGACTCACTTGTATTCTCTATGATGGGAACAGGGACAGCCTAAAGGGGAATACGAACAAATCTACACATTTCTGACATTAGTCCAATGGTCTGCATTAAATTTTATGGCTGTTATGGGCACAGTGGGGAACCAGTTTGGCCAAACTATAAATAAATCCATTTTTCTTTACCAATTCCCGCTTCCTAATCTCTTAGAATACAAGAGAACTAAGCTTGCTGACAGGAGCCTGATATAGAGGTCTCCTGAGAGGCTCTACCAGTGCCTGCCAAATACAGAAGTGGATGCTCATATCCATCCATTGGACTGAGCACAGGGTCCCCAATGAAGGAGCTAAAGAAAGGACCCAAAGAGCTGAAGGGGTTTGCAGTCCCATAGGAGGAACAACAATATGAACTAACCAGTAACCCCAGAGCTCCCTGGGACTAAACCACCAACCAAAGAAAACACATGGTGGGACTCATGGCTCTAGCTACATATGTAGCAGAGGATGGCCTAGTCGGTCATCAATGGGAGGAGAGGCCCTTGGTTCTGTGAAGGTTCTATGCCCCAGTACAGGGAAATGCCAGGGCTAGGAAGCAGGAGTGGGCGGGGGGGGGGGGGGGGGGGGGGGGGGGGGGGGGGGGGGGGGGGGGGGGGGGGGGGAGGTTAGAAGATAGGGGGTTTTCGGAGGGGAAACCAGGAAAGAGGATAGCATTTGAAATGTAAATAAAGAAAATATCTAATAAAAAATTTTTAAAAAAGAGGAAGAAGAAGGCTCTTCCCTCTGGGATATATCCATATATTCTCTGCTCCAGGCTCCCAGGATATCGCCTGTGGGCTCATGCATGGACCTTTCCCCCATGCCCCTCTCATCAGGGCCAGGGCAGTCTCAGATGAGAGTCATTCATCCACTTAGCACCACCTGGCTCCCTCCCAGCTCCTTCTTATGAAGCTGAGATTACCCAGTCAATAAAGCTCTGTGTGGCTTGCTTCTCCCTCCCTCTCTGCCTCTGTTTCTCAGTGTGGGTCTTTTCCTGTTCTCCAGCCAAGCAGGCTGCCATTCCAGTCAGCTCTGGACCATGCTGACCTGCCAGGAATACTCTCTGCCAAGGAACTTCATGACTATTCACCCACTCCCTGGAAGCCTGTGTCGGTACAGTCAGCAGGTGGCATCGGGTCAGAGCACAGCCTGTGCAAGTCGGTCTAACTGAGACCCGCCCTTACGTAGGAAGTCGGTAGCTCTCCCAGCATCGCCCTTTCCTCCTCTATTTCCATTCAGCTGTCCCCCATTCTGTGTCCCTCATTCTTCTCTACTGCCTGCCTTCCCCAAGATTTTGAGATCTGAGAGGGGAGGGAAAATTGTTTTGTTCACAGCGCCGTCTTTACCTCTTAGAACAGTGCGAGGCAAGCCAGCGCCCTCCAGCCCCAGCAGGTGCAGCTCCATTCTCTTCCATCCTTTGACCAGACTCTCTGTGTCTAATCTCCCTGCAGGTTTTTATTCTGCATGCCCACCTACCTGCCCAGGCTAGAGTGGCCTGTTACTTTTCCACTCACAGCGTAGGAAGGAAAGGGAGAATTAAGAGAGAATGTGGATGTGAAACACAAGCCCCCCCCCCTTTTTTTCCCTAAGGGAAAGAAGAGAATTTATTCTGAGCCAAAAATATGAATGGCCATATCTGAGGAGCAGGAATTCAGGTTGCCCAGCATGATATGATCCATTAGGAAATGGTTATACGAGCATCTATAGTCCATAGAGCATTTTATAGTCCTAGAACACTGGAGAGTTGTGAAGGAGTCAATGTATTTGACAAATACACAGGTAGACACTCTGGGGAGTGGGCTACAGTGACCAGGCAGAATCACTGTAGATGGCTGGTGTTATCTGATGATAGTCTTAGCTTTGGGGTTGGTGAAAGTATGTGGTTTGCTAAGTTAGGATGCTATAATGGTTTTCCCGGATAGAAGGACGTTTGGTTGGATCAGTGACTATTGAGGAGACTAAAATAGCACAGGATAATTTTAGCTCCGAACCTGCAATGTTTCCACTGTCCAGAATCACCAAGTTTAATCACTCAGCTAACTACTTGAGTCTCTTAGTTTGGGTCTTCTTAGGAAACTTCAGTTGATAGGTCTTGCCAGGGATGTGGAGTTGGGCGAAATGAAGTGGGGCAGGGACACGTCAGAGAGAAGAAAAGCAGGAAGAAATAGGTGTGGATTTTAACACTTCAAAGGTCTTGGAAAACATGTTCAAATATCCTTCAACCAATTGATTCCTTGTAATTATCACTGGTTGATCTGGGTCCAACGTCCTGATCCATAAAACAGAACAATAAGAATACATGATGCCCTACCTATACAGGGGGGTTTGGGGTTCGTTTGCTTCTTATCTATGAGAGTCTTTGACAAACCCTGAAAGTCTAGGGGTTAATAAGATTATAAGGCAAATATAAGATTATGAGAGTTAATACACACTTTGATCTATCTGCTATGTTCTGACTTGACCCTGACACCACCTGCTGAGTATACTAATAGTCTTCTTCCTCCAACACCTGAAAACTTGACTTTCAAACAAAGCTTTTCAGCATTGTTTCTATGATACCTCTAAGCACCATATCCCCATCACAACTGCTGTGGACTTGATGGGAGGACCCTAACAGCTTACAGCTCTTTCCCACTCCAAGCCCCCACGACCAGAGCCAGAGCCCTTTGCCTGAATCCAGGGCATCTCGATGATTCCAGATTCCCAATACTTCATCTATTACAGCCATAGTAAAACCTGAAATCCCAGGACCTTATCTACAATTCTTCCTTTCCCACTTCTAACCGCCAACCTGTGCTAACTACTCTGGTACTTACTGCAGAGCACCAGGAGCCCTAGCCTGGGACTCCAGGGGATGGTGCCTCCTTCACTTGGACACTGTGGTGGAGTCCCACTGCAGAATTCCTGATAGGTATTATAAAGAAAGGCATTTGTCTTCTTCCCTTTGGCTATCTGACTACTGATTCATTACACTGAAAGAAATAGGAATTGCCCTTCGAGTCTCATGGAGGGTATGGGAAAAGCTGATGCCTGTGCCACCCAGGAAGAGGTGTCACATATCTCTGATGACCACCTTGCAGCAGAGTCTGGAGTGATGAGGAGTCAATGATAGGTGAGACCACACCTTGACCAGCACTGCATAGTCACACAAACCTCTTGCCCTCCATGTCAGTATCCCAAAGATGGACTTAGGGTCAAGACTCATTGGAACTGTCTCTTCCTTTTTCCCATGTAACAAGAGTGAGTTAATGTTGATTGGTTTTTGTTATTACTCATCTCTTTGTCTCTTTAGTTGGCCTGCTGAGGATGGGCTGCTGAGCCTGGGTCTTATGGGGCTGCTGGGCTCGGGTTTGATACCAACATGCTCTAATAACGCTGGGGTTCTGCCCAGGAGAGGGTATGGTGCTTCTGGAAGAACGTTCCCTTCCTCATGTCTGCCTCTCACTATTTCTTCATGCCTTCTCCCACATACACCTGACTAGGGCATGGTCCCCCGAGTTTAAGAGGACACAGGACACCATTTAACAGCAGCCTGCCTCCTAGGGGCCTTTTCATCCTGGTGTCCAAAGTAGGCCAAAGATCACTCCTGTAGGGACCTTGTGATACAAAATGAAAATCACATGGACAGTGGCTTAAGACTGAGTAATGTCACGACGACGACGACAAACTACTACTGCCACTGAGTTCTCGGTACAGTCTTCAGAGGGGTCACAGAAGACATCTGCTCACAGAGGTCAGCTGGGGCTCAATCACACCCATGGCATGCGCCACAGTGCTAGTAAGAGCTGGGCCCTGCTTGCTGCTAAGACTCGGTTCCTGCCACAGACCCAGACGTGATGGTATCTTGGGGAGACACAGATCCTGATCTCAGACATACCACGCTTCCATGTGGAGATACCAAAGAGTCAACCATGAGGGACTCATGGCTCCAACTTCAAGAGCTGGAGGGCTCATTAGTGGAGAAATCCAGCAGCCAATCAGCCTTTTAGTTGGACTTGCAAGAAGTGTTACTGTCAGAAGGATGGCCTCAAGCAAAGAAAACGGGCCCCTGCCCTGCAGTGCGCTGAACAACTTCTGAAAGGTTAGGATAATTAACACTCTTCTTTCCCTGCATGCTTTCAGATTCTCTTTATGCTGCTATTATTTCTCCACAGAGTCATCTCTGGAAAAAGAAAACCCTCCTGGTGTTTAGCTTCTTCAATTATTATTTTTTTAAACTCAAGGCTCTGTCCTTTGTCTCTTCTTTTCCTGTGGCTTTCCTCTGGGGCCCTGGCACCTCTAAATAAAGCACAGGGGGGCACCCAGAATACAGGCATAACATGTTTTTTTAAAAGCTAGGACATTCCTGATAAATGACCTCTTCCCCTCCCTTCCTCTAGTGGTGTGACTCTATTCAGTCTCCAGGCCGCATGGGGGACACTATCAGCCTCTGAGTTTCCAAGTAGGACTGTGTGCTGGCTACTTCTGTGCCAACTTTACATAAGCTAGAATTATCTGAGAGGAGGGAACCTCAGTAGAGTAAATGCCTTCTTAAGATGGGGCTGTAGGGCACTTTCTTAAATAGTAGTTGATGTGCAGAAGGCCCAGCTCATTGTGGGTGATGCCACCCTTAAGCTGGTATTCCTGGGTATTATAAGAAAGGCTGAGGAAGTCATGAGGAGCAAGCCAGTAAGCAGCATCCCTCCACGGCCTCTGCATCAGCTTCAGCCTCCAGGTTCTTGTCTTGCTTGAGTTCCTGCTCTGACTTCCTTTGGTGATAAACTGTGGCATGGAAGTGTAAGCCAAACAACCTCTGTCCACCCCAAGTTGTTTTGGTTATGGTGTTCACAACAGCAAAAGAGGCCAGCATGGCAGGTTTATATCTTCCCGCAGTGGGATTACTCGAAAACTGTCACTGACTGAGGATGCTGGCTGAGGCACCAGTTGACAGCTCCCTGGCAGCCCAAGAGCCATTCTTCTCTCACCTCAGAGCCTTTGTCACAAGTTCCTTCAAATTGAAGAAAACTGTCCACTCTTGCAGGGTGAGAAATCCACAGAAGAAAGAAGAAATGTGTGTGTGTGTGTGTGTGTGTGTGTGTGTGTGTGTGTGTGTGTGAGAGAGAGAGAGAGAGAGAGAGAGAGAGAGAGAGAGAGATTCAACTCTTTCCAATGTTAGCTTTTGAAAACCAACTAACCCTTTGGGGCATTTTGTGAAATAAAATACACACAGAAATAATCAACAGGAGGAAGGCATTCAATTATTCAACGGAACATCATTAAAGCAAACTGTGTTGGAATGGTGGGCGCCTGAGCAGGGACTGTGTTCAAGGCAAATACCCAATTCCTCTGAGACTCGTGCTACTGATGGTTAAAAAAAATCATAGCCTAGATTATTTTATTAAAATCATAATGGTAGAACAGAATGGCTGGACAGGCAGGCTGCAGTTCTCAGCTGCTCCGAGGCACGGGACCTCTGGTCTTCTGAGGTCCACAGATTCCTCACCTGAGCGAGGAAGGTGGCTGATTGAATTGCAGGTCTGTTAGCTTTTGTCACAGGGAATAATATTCTATTAAAATATATGAAGGCAAGAGCATGTGCACCCAGCTCCTTGACCCAGAGTGCATTCACCTTTCCTATGAACAAAACCCTAAACTATAACTCACTGATACAGGGCCAGCTCAGCTCAAGCACCTACCAATATGTGTTTTCACGGGGAGGGGCATGGCACACAGACAAATGTACTTTATCCTTTCGTTCTGAGAAAATGTATTATCCCTATTTTCCTTCTTAAGTGTTGAAATCTACGGGGAGTATGCATTCTTTTATGAGAAACTATAAACAGCCTTCCAAAGCAAAGCCTTCCATGGGCCCGTGTCCAAGCTTAGGTAAGGAAAGGGCACAAAGTAGAGTTTATACTCAGCCATCTCCCTAGCCTGGGAAGGATCCCTGCTGTCTTTCAATGCAAATGTCTTTAATCTTCAGAGCAAAGGGACCCTTGCGGCTCATGCCCACCTTAGCATGGGATCTGGCTGGTGGGAGGGTCTGAACAATCCCTGGGAGACCTTCCCACACCACCACTGACAAATCTAAAATTTGGCATTCACTGGAAGTGAACAGGTTTCCTTTCTTTTCCCCAGAGTACCAGACCTGGCACGGAACTGCAATAGGGTATAGTTTTCAAATAAACATTTTCCTTCTGAAAAATCTCCCGATTTTAGTCGAACTTTCCCAGAAGACTCCACCCACCTACTGCCTCTTGTTGAAGAGATTACTTGGCACCAGGATGCAATTTAATTAAAGTTTTTACTTAAATGTGTGTCCTCTGGGGCCTAGAGGAAACAAGGGTATTTTCTAATCAACTGGCAGCATGGGGGTTGGAGTGGACCACGGAGTCAGGCTTTTTATAGTGTAGAAACACACACACACACACACACACACACACACACACACACACACACACAAAGGTCTGAAATAATACTTTCAAGACTTCTAGGTTGATGTATCAGCTGAAAGCAAAATTCCCAGAGCTTATGAAAGTCTTGGGGATGCCCAGCTTCTGGTATTTGTTACCTGGCTTCAGAAGGTATGAGAAAGTGCTAAATTTCATTGTCCCACCGTGGGGTACAACGTGCTTTGTATTCTCCCCCCTGCTTAGTCTAGGGAAAAACGGTTGTCTGTTTATGCTGCTTGTATATTACACTGAGTTTAATATCCCAAAAGTTTTCCTTCCCTGTTAGAGTGACTGCCAGTTTTGTGGACTGGTATTCATGTCATTTCTTGGTGCTTTTATCTTTCTTTTATTAAAAATGTGTCTCTGTGCATAGAACATTCTCTGGTGCTGCCAGCCTTCACTATACATTTACTGAACGAGTGCACCTGCTGAGTGGAGCACAAGGGAGCTGTGTGTGTGTGTGTTTGTGTGTGTGTTTGTGTGTGTGTGTGTGTGTGTGTGTGTGTGTGTGTGTGTGTGCATGTCCTTTGTGCCTGGGACCAGCAGGATGTCAGAGCACACCTCAGCCTGTAGGCTTGGCTGGAGACTCTAATGGAATCAATGACATCCTTCAGGAGACATCTAGCCATTCCTGCCCACTCACAACTCGTTGTGTAACTAACCGGGTAGCCACTCTCTGGGTCTCCCGATAGGAGTCTCATCTTTGTATCCTCCGCAGTGCTTGGAGGTCAGTACAGATCGTAGCAGTTCAGCAAAATGGACAGGTCTTCTGCCCACTACTAGTGTTCAGCAGAAATTTTAGGGACAATCCTCAACCATCTGGTTTGTGGACATTGAGTGGAACATGCGTCAGGGAAGCCGGCATGAGTTCTGAACCATGCACCTTGTTGCAAACGGCTGTGGAGTTTTTCTCGCTCACACACGTGCCCCTCAAACATGAGAACTCAAAACCATGCTGCAGTGATTCACATGCAGCAAGAGCAGTCCTGGCTCTTGCCCAGGTATGCAGCAGATGGGGCTATTTTTATGGCATCCTGGGCAGGATCTTCAATGCTAGATAACACAAGGCAGTTGTGTGTCTTATTCTAAAATGTTGGCTACCACAAGGCAAAGAGGAGACCATGCCAGCCTTCTCTGCAGAACAATATAGCGCATTAGTTGGTGAAACAGAGACACACTGCACTGCTCTCTCTGATCCTGGAAGATAGCCTCATGGTCTGTCATGGTGAAGAGCAGTCAAGAGAGATTATTACACAATTACAGTGCTCTTGTTGGCTCTGTGGCCTTGGCCATGTTGGTTAATCTGAGTTTCATTTGCTCATTATCTATACATAAATCAGTGATGATACTTTCTTCACGTAGTTGATTAGAGGATCTTATGGGAGGAGGTAGGGACTTGCAATGTGTCAGACACACCACTTGTCTCTCAAGAAATGACAGTAACATGCTGCAGGTTGACACAGTCCTAGATATGTAAGGAAATGTACTACGCATCTCTAGGGGATCACATCTTAGGTAGCTACTTTACACAACAGTAACCATACCAACACAGTGAGGTGGTTATTTGCTTGGCTTGCCTTGAGAATGTTCACACAGCTCCCAGTCATCTTCTCTCTACGCTCACCGTCTGCTTCACAATCCCCTCCAGACACATGGCGGAGAACGCTTGCTATCTTGCTCTCCCACTTGCCACTTTTTCAGAACCCATTACTTTCCTGTTTATTAACAACCATGACAGAATTGTTTGGCCTCCTTTGTGCATTTCTCTTGTGTTATTGTGACTTTAAAATGTTTTTATGGGGAACCAAGTGGTATGAACACACACACACACACACACACACACACACACACACACCATGTAATATTTAAAGTCCACCAAATAGATCTATCTCCTCAAGCATTTACCCCTTCTTCAGACTCCATTTTAGTAAAGTTTTCCACTACACAGTATATTGCCATACTTAATACCTATGATCTATAGAATTTCTTATTCTTTTTAGCTATAACTTAGTACCCACTGGCTACTTTCTTCTTCCTTACCATCCTAGCTTCTGGTAACTACCCTCTACTGTCAATTACTATGAGATTGATACTTTGTACTTTAAGTACTATAACTGTAAGTAACTATAAGTACTTTATAGTAGAATCAGGAAGTACTTATAGTTTTTCTGGTCATCTCCTTCACTTCACATAACGATCCAGGTTGTCACAATGAGAGGATTTCATTCTCTTCCTGACTTCATAGTATCCTAGACTCAATTGTGTTGTTTTCATTCATTAATCACTTACAATACTTCCAATGTTTCCACTTATTTGTTACTATGGATGCTACTGTAGTGGGTACTGATGGACTCTGGGGTATGGATGGACATGGGCATGACAAACACATGCCTGCCTTCTCTCTTTCTTCCTCCATTCGGCAGATAAGAAAACCAAAGGTCTTGTCTGTTGCCAAACCTCTGAAGTCCATCGGATTGGGAGAGTGACCCAAGCTGCAGTTATCTTGCCAGACTCTCTGAAGTCCATCAGATTGGGAGAGTGACCCAAGCTGCAGTTATCTTGCCAGACTCTCTGGAGGACAGTGACTTAAAAAGCCATTGAGTATGGATGTAGAACTCCATGCCAGACCTCAGTGACTAATGGTGGGCTGCTGGTTTATCCTGTATGTGTACTCGGTGACTGCTGCTGGGCCCTGTTTTGCCCTGTGCCTGTATCTGGTGACCAATCAGAAACACAGGCTTGGACATTGGCAGGACAGAAAATGCAACAAGGCCCTCTGTTGCCCACTGAGCAGAGCTGCCAGGGATGCAGTGATAATGTGCACCAGAACAGATGAAGGCACTGGGATATGTAAACAGCCAGTGCCAATCATGGATCGCCCTAGCTCCATAAAACGTCTTTATGGGGTAATTAGCAGTTCATAAAATCTGTTGAGTAACTTGCAAACCTCGGTAGTCCTCCTTCAGTGCTCTTGCTGTCCGCGGGCCCCTGGGAGGCATTAGCTTTCACTGTGATGAATCACAAGCCATCTACAAGGTAGACACCAGCTGTTCACACACAGGACATTACACAAACCATCTTTCTGCCACTGCTGACTGCAAAGACAGTTCCCTGCCACCTTGGATGAACACTAGCCTGCTGCAGGAGCTGGGGGGGGGGGGTCAGGGAAAGAGGAACTGATCGTTCACTCACCATCAGACCTCTTGAGTCTCATTTTCCTCATAGATGGAACATGGTATCTCTCTCTTTGCAGAATAAGAAAACAAGCATATGGAGCACCTGCTCTAGGGCCTGGCGTAGCCCTAAACTTCTGGTGGCTCCTACCTGTATGTCCACTAGTAATGGTACGGATGTTGGCAGTCAGCACCTGTTGAGGACTCCTGTCCTTGTCCCCAGTCTTCGTAAGAACCCTGTGACTGGCTATCAACAGCCTTCAAATGAGATATTTGGGAGGGATGAACCAGGTTTACCTTTGAGCTGGTATCTCTAAGTGCTTCCTGATCTTAACATACAGAACACTAAAGCAACTCATAGTGGAAAACAACTATTCCCTATATATAGATATATGGAATCATTCTAGATGCAACTAACGTGACATCTAGTTACATGCACAGTACTGGGAAACTGCATGAGGATATCCTGTTGGGAAGATGGAGGGTGTCTGGGTTGGGTGCAAGGGTAGAAAGATGGGTATGTGGTTGCATGTGTGCCTTGTGCCTATAGAGATCAAAAAGGGCCACTGGATCCCCTGGAACTGGAATTACAGACAGTTGTGAGCCACCATCTAGGGGCTGGAATTAAACATGCATCCTCTAGAAGAGCAGCCGGTGCTCTTAACCTTGGAGTCATCTCCTCAGCCCCTATTTGATACTTTAGTATGTTTATTATTTTCTCTCTCTTACACTAAAGTGAAAGCAGATACAGATGTTAAACAGGCCTGGTCATGGTTATCCCTAAAACTGAGAGAAGTATCTAGCAAAGAGCAGACACGATAATGCCTCATCAGATAGGTTGGTAGAAGAATATAGGATTCATACATTTCATGTCATATAGCAGTGATATTAACACATGGTATATGGGCTTCTCTTAAATATGTATTATCATGAATTTCTAAAAACAAGAAAAGGTCAGAACTTAGGACTAAAAAGGTCAGAACTTGTGATAAAATAAAACTGGGTACATATTTCAATATAGTTCCCATTGGGCCTGCAGCGCGCTTGCAGAGTAGGGTGAGGCCAGCTTCTGGGCTTGCTATTCCTATGTACCACACTGTCATCAGGAAATGAACAGAAGAGATGCTGCTCAAGGGATGGCCGAGGACAATGACCCATGACACTTACAAACTTGTGAGTCACATTATTTGTCTTCGTTCATTTTTACACTCACCAGGAATTGCTATGTCAGAGTCATACATCATGATAGACCCACAATAAAGAAGGGTAACCTTAAATATCATGTACTGACCAGGCAGTGTATGGTTCCAAATGTGGGAGTGGAGAGAGGCTTCCAGACCTAGTCACTACAGTTGGCTCTGGACAGTGTGCCTACATTGACAAAGACATCTCTATTCTGCCCTCATTGAGAACTCAGAGAGAGAGAGAGCTTCCATCCCTGAAGACTGAGCTCAAAAGCTATCCAGCGTGAAGGTAAACATTGGTAAGGACTCAGCAATCTGTAGCCACTTTCAAAAAGAGGTGAATAAAAGCTATTTTAATTAATTTTATTATTTTTGATGTTATAATTGCCTAATTTCTCTTTTCCCTTTATGATTAGATTTTTAGAGTTAAGTCTATGAAAAACTATATCTGAGCACTTTTCAGTGGAACTTTCTAGAAGGTCCAGTGCTCTTCCAGTAGAGAGCACTAAGAAACAAAAGCATTTTAAAGATACAATGACTTTCAGATTTCCTAGTTTTAGGAATAGTGTCATTTGGTACAATGTATTCATTTAGGATGCAGAAAGCCACTAGGCTTCTGTCATTTTCCTCCATAGGAAAAGATGTATTCAGCTTTAGCTGGTTCCTCTTGGAGGCACCAAGGAAGCCTTGAGGTGCCTTAGCCCACACAGGACCCTGGCTCTTACTCCATATTTGAAAGAACCATGGACCATGTGCTGGTTTTGACTTTCCTTAGGAAGTGTGTGAACTTGGACAAGCCAACCAATGTCTCCGACTTCCTTCTATTAGAAGGCTTTCTTGGAGTCACTATCTGCTCAGCTTGGTTTCGTGACTCCTCCCTGGGTCCTGGAGCTGGGTCTGCCCTGGTCTCCTCCCAGTGCCATGTTTTCCTCAGCACAGGCTGCATTGCAAGCCACCCGCTCCTACTGTCTCCTTGTCAGGTCACCTCCTGTCCATGCTTTAAGTCCTAGCTTTGAAGTCACCTGCTGGCTCTAAGCAGTACCCAGTAACAGACCACGTACATGAAGAGGCTCTCATTTTGTTAATTTAGGGCATAAGAAAGCAGAGACTTGATGGGTGGATCCATAGATGACTACATCTCTTTGGCTTTCTATCTTTTCTCCCAGACACTAAGCGATAAGGCAGACAATGCATTCCGAGGATACTACAGTACTTACTGCATCCTCGTACTCCCTCCCTTTAGAATGGGTGGGCAAGGGCCAGTGCTTCCTTTAATGATTTTATGGATGAACTGAACCTTGTCTCCCTAATGTATTATTCTAAGTCCTACTGAGATAAAAAAAAAATGTACTTACATTGGCCCTAAGACATCTCAGCTCTCACTAGAGAACAGTTTGTTTTATTCTCAGTCTGGTCCAGACACTGTGCCCAAGTCAGCAAGAAAAGCTTGATAGCTAAAAGCTTAAAATATTTGAACAATAACAACACTAATGACAACAACAACAACCAACCAACCAATCAACCAAACACCCCTCTAAACACCCAATCTCCTTTGATAAAATTCCATCATTTAATAGCCAGCAATTCCTAAGTGTCATGCAAATATTACCAATATTTTTTCTCCCCCCAAAAGGGTTAAGGGCTTGTTTGTGAATGGATGGGGAACGCTTCCCAAACAGGATTTCCTGCCTCATCTCTGCACCTTCTAGAAACATCTAGCTGCAGAGTCATAAAACAACTTGGTTTTGGCTTTTCTGCAGCTCTCAGAAAATGAGAGCCTTTGATTACAAATTTATCTTGATCCTAGCTTTCTGGAACCCAGGACTATTGCTGCCATCATCAGGACAGAATGACCTGGGAGGGGACATTCTGCTTGTCCCAACACTGGTAACCTCTAAGGTCTGTTCTGATTCTCAGTGTCCTGGAACCTGCTTCCAATAGAGTTAGCACTACAGGAAAATGTTCCTTGTATGTGGTCATCTCTCATTACAGTAGGAATGTCCTGAGGGCAGAGCGATGTTATGTTCATGTTCATTTGTTTAGCTTTGATAGGAACTCAATAAATCTCAAATGGATAGATCAAGACCAAATTTTTACTGCAGACCCTAGCTGCCCTACCCAAACCAGAGCAAACCTAGTTACCAGCAAAAGTGAGTGTGCTTCTCTGTAATCTAGGGAGACAAGAAAAAGATACAACCTCATCATCCTCAAATGAAGACTTCTACGTCTAGGCAGGGTGCTACAGCAACTGTTATATCTGCTCTACAAACAAGGCAGTAAGGGGCACCCCACAAGCAGCAGGGTGACTGCACTGTTCACTCCTAGGCAGGCTCTCCGGGGCTGCTGGCAGGTTCACAGTTGTCCTGACAAGAGCTAGATGGAGCTTGTCCTCATGAAAATGGACACATACCTCTTATCTCTACTATTCAAGGAACTCTATCTCCAGGTCAAATCTGGATATTATACAGTAGGACTCAAGGAAAGGGTCTGCCATAGCAAAATCGTTTGACCCCTGCCACCTGAATCTGCCCATGGAACTCTTAATCACTCCTTGCAATTTCAGGCATGCAAGAGAGCTTTAAAGATCTGCACTGTTATCTTAAATATCACCAGCTTGCCTGGACCAGGGCAGAATTGGGCCACAGCTGTGAGGAAGCAGTGTGTAAACATAAAGACATCCATGGGTATGGGGAGGGGGGAAAACATGAGACACTTAAGAACCAAGGGCTACAGACCTGAGACTCCTACCTAACCAATGCCCTTACTGCCCCATATTAACATGTATGTAAACTGAGGCTTCCACAGTGAGGCTGAGGGAATTGTCTGCCTGAGAGTACTGCCAGTAAAGAACCAAGATTCAAGGGCAGGCAGAAGTGCAGTTCCTGTGCAGGATGAAAATGTCCTGAACAGGCACTAGAGTCCCTCCTTGTGGCTCTCAGAGCACTGAAACAATGGTCTCCAGGAAACTGGAATTTCTCAAAAGTCTCGTGCTGGGAGAAGAGACCACTGAGTCTTAGTGACAGGCAGAGGAGGAACGTGTCTCCTAAAAGAGATTCTTACACAGTTCTGACAATTTTCCAGGTCACCTTGCAGGAGAGACTGGAGCCAGGATCACAAAGATAAGAGGGGCGGCACTCATTTAGACGGCACAGATTCACATGCCTCTCACCTTCCACTTAAATCCAAGCCTCAGGCCAGGACCCTGAAAATAGATCAGGGACTGGGGTTCTTTAAGCCTCCCCTCAAGGTGGCTGCTTTTTCACTGTCAGTTTCTCTTTAACTGGCTTCCAGAGGATGGGTGGCAGATCCTAGTTCCTTACTTAGGCCAGCCAGGGTCCAGGCTCTGACTGAAACAATTCTAGTAACTGTCTGACTTCAAGAAATGCAAATTCTCACTACCATAGACGACTGCACTTCTGCATGCACAAAAGAGATGCGGTGGTGAGTAATGCCACTCTTACAGAGCTGAAGCTTCAGCCACCAGCTCACACACACCAAGGTATGGAGCAAAAGCATCCTCGCTGGCTGCCCGCACCTGTCTTGTTAATGACGCACACGCTCCTCATTAAGATACACAGTTCACAGTGGCAGCTCAGTTCAGTTAGAGAGCTCTAAATATAGCCTCCTGGGAAGACGGGGATGGGGGGTGGGGGAGGACCAACTCCACTGGTGGCTTGTTCTAGGACTAGTGCAATGAAGGAGGCAACAGCAGTAACCCCCATGCCACAGTCACGTCACTTAGAGCTTCAGTCCCCAGGCCCACACTGCATCAGGCAGGCACCCTAGTAGTAAAGTGATCTGTTTGAGAGCTTGGTGATATCTTCCCACTGCGTCCACGCAGTCAGGTGGAGCCCACAGGTGACCAAGAATGCCCCTCTCCTGGTGGCCTGAGACACAGTGGTCCTCTTACTGTTTCATGTGTCCCGACTTACTCCATGCCTTAAGGGGAGTGAATTAACCCCAGCTGGGAACTTTAGAGCTGAGGATTCTTGCAGAAGGGAAGTAGCCAGACATGTGACAGCCACCTGCAGCTGCTGCTGACTCTAAGAGCAAGCCCTGTGGGGTATGTGCATGGGCCAGGCTGGGGACAGGATAAGGAGGCACTGCGTTCTGGAAGTTACCAGGCTGAGGTAGCACAAGTTGAAGTATATATAGCCCAGATCACAGGTGTAAGTCACCACTAGGGTCCCCTATGCCACTAAGATGCTACATAGACAGTGGAGCAAAAGTGATGGCAGCAGCCCCTCACCTGGGACCTCCAGGTGACTTAGCCAAGGACACAAAGGTACTTACTGGAAAAGCTGTTAAATTCTAATAAGTCCCTGGCTCCCATCCAGGACTCCTTCTGGCTTCATGCATATTTTCTTCAGTCTGTCCCTCTCTGTCCCCTGGCACTACAGAAGCCACAACCCAGTTCTAACCCACGCCTACCATCTCCACTTAATGTTTCTTTTGTTTGCAATCTCAGTCCCCTGCATCTCCAATCTGGCTTTCTCCTTTGCTTCTGCCTTGGATGCCCTCCCTGCCTCTACATAGCTTATTGTTGACAATTTCCCCGTTTATGCCATCAGGTTCAAGTGTGCCCATCCTGGCTACCTATGTGTAAATTTCACACTGCGGCGGCCTAGTCTGTGGGATCAAACCCTGTGTGCATTCTCCCGTCTGTCTTTGGGGGTGTCCCAGCATCAAGAGGACAGTCATATACTGAGGATTTGTCTCCCTCTCTTCTCGACTATCCCTGAGACAATTGAGACAATCTAAACACCCCATACCGGCATGTCTCTTCCCAGCACCCAAATACGTGGTGGTGATTTAGTACAAAGGCCCCTTTCCCACATCCTGGACTCAAAGTTGTCACTTCTGCTTTCTTCTTCTAGCCTTGAATTTGAGAAGGGGAATGTAACTGACACCCAAAGGATAAACAGCTCCCTTATCTTCCAAAGCCAGCTTCATGCCATGTTTCTTTTTTTGGACAACCAGTTCCACATACCCCAGCACAGAGATGTTGAAACTCACCCAATGTCCACTCCATTCTTCTGCTACAGAGATAACTACCACTGCCCAAGTCTGCCATCTGCCATACCTGCTTAGACAATGGGACCACATTAGAATGCACCAGACTCAGGGAAGACTACAAATGGAACACTGAAACTTACCCCCTACCCCCGACCCCCGTGGGGAAGGGCTCAGTCCTCATAGCCATATTGGCTTTCTCTACATTACTTCTGGGCCCGGTCCTCCAGCTCTTCATCTTTCTCTTATTCTTCCACTCACCAATTAACTGAATTCCCAGAATGCCTGGGGTCTGAAAACCCCCAGCCTTATTCCTTCATGAAGTAGCACAGTGTCCTGAGAGCTCCCATTTTCCTTTCTGCCTCCCCGGACACAACCTGGCACAGGAGGAACTCAGCAATTTGAATAAATGTGGTTTCTGGAGGGGAAGTATCATAGTGAGCACACGCCGGAGGGGACAAGGTAGGTTTTCTGTGGCAGAAGGCAGGGGGTAGGTCTGCGCTCTCTCATGGCTCTCGAGCCCTGAGGCCCCTTTCTTAGCTATTGGCACACTGCTGCTACCAGGCCTGGCTGATTTCCCATGTTTACAGAGCCCAGGGCAAGCATAGTTCAGTGCTCATAATAGCAATAAATTATGACTGTAATTTAAAGTACAGGCTTGAAAAGAAACCCTAATCGCAGACCATTCTTGATCTCACAGCCCTCACCGAGGGCTGGGTTTCCTTCCAGCACTTGCTTTATTCTACCTTTGCTTCAAGTCCCTGCCCAGGTATTTGGCTTCGACTCCTATGATATTAAAAAGAGGCAGCAGGTGGTCAGTTGCCCAGAGCTGCTCAGTGAACTGTGGAGACCTAGGTGAATAGCCTGGCCTGGCTTCTTATTTTCCTTGGAGGAGGGTGAACAAAAAAATGTACTTTTTTTTTTTTTTTGGCATATATTTCTCCTCTGCCAGGGTTTGGACAAATGAGCTTATGCAGAAGTCCCAGGCTGAAACAGGGACAATGAGGCCCCTCAGACTCACTCCCTAGAACAAGGTTGTGCTACATTAGTTATCAAGAGGATAAAAGAGGGGAAGTGGGCAGGGCGAGGGAATTAGTGTAGCTTGAGTCTGAAACAGCCCCACTAACTCCAGTTTGAGTGCGTGGTGGCCAGTTGGTGGAGCTGTTCTGCTAGACTGTGGAACTTTAGGAGGCAGGGCCTCCTTGGAGATGTGGTTCTACCAGGCCCTTGGCTCCTACTAATCTGTCTGTCTCCTGGTCTATCAGGTTCTGAAGAGTCTCTGCCCACTCTCTCACCTGCATGAACTGAGATGTGGTACCCTGCTTTCTGGCTGATATGGGCTGAAACTCTCTGAAACACTAGGCCAAAATAAGTCTCTCCTCCCTGAAGTGGTTTCTTCTGTCAGGTATGGTGGTCACAGCAGCGCAAGACTAACCAATACAGGGGATTCATCCGTTTTTGCTAAATGTGCACCATGAATGTTCAACCTTGTATACACAATAACTCTCCTCACTCCATGCAAGTTCCCTGTAACCTGTTAAGAGAACGCTGTTCCATTGTCATTTGACTAACTGAGAAACTAAAATCTGGAGAGACTCCCGTGTCTTGTCCAATGCTACAGAGTTATGTGGGGCAGGTGCATGATGCAGGCACAAGCTTTGTCCCAACAGTGCTACTTTCAGAAGGGCCTCTACATGTCCTTCAGACTGCATAACTTTATAAAAAGTCTCCCTCCTAGCGGGGTTTCAACCAAGTGAGAAAGTTTGACTGTGACTGACTTTTTTCTATATAATTGAAAAAAAAAAAGATCTTTTATAATAATCTTAATAATGTCCATCCTAGGCTGAGGAATGGAACCCAGCTCAGGGCTTAGCTGGACATGCGTCTGTAATGAACAGTTCCCTATGAAATGATCCTGGCACAAATCAGAATACAGAGACACAGCACAGCATTTGGCCTCCCATCACATCAAGGTCTCTGTCCCCAAAGGCCACAAGGTCTGAGGCCCGGACACTTCAACAGTGAACTCAGTGACTGGCCCAAAATACAAGGCCATACACTGTAGAACTATGAGAGTAAAAGGAACACATACATTCTTCAACAGGAGTTTTTACCACTTGACTCAGTGCCATCTAGAGGATCCATGAGCTACATTACTATGTGTGAAATGAGAATGCCAACATCAGCCACTCAGAACAAGGCTACGTTCGAGGAATCAGAGTGTAAAGCTCATTCCCTTCTATGTTAAGAACAACCATGCCTTACCCCATTGCAGTGGTTACTCTATCATCTGCCTTCAAGGTCTGCAATATAATGTCTCATCCACCTACACGCAACCGTCCTCTCTTCGTCCAGTCAAGCTAAGCTTTAAATTCCTCTTTCTCCTGAAGCCACATTCCCAGGTCTTCCAGGCCACTGGCTACTTTCTTGGAGGATCAGGGGAGCTAGGGTCTCCAGTGGAAGGCTTATAGCAGCTTTGAAGGATAAACTGCAACTGAACTTGAACTTTTACACTGGATGGGTGATACTTTCTTCCTCATAAACTACAGGAAAGTTGTTTGGCCACTTGTCTGTAACATGTTAGCACTCTCTCTAGCACCCTGGTCATTCTGTGAGTATACTGAGACTGGAATGCAGCCTTTACCTACCCGCTCAGCCTGAGAGAAGCAAAGGACAGAGAGAATCTTATCCACATAAGGCATTTCACTACATCAACATGCTCTCCATGGGCAACCAATTCTGATACCACTGTTCAGAGGTCATGTCTATTCTAGCTATAGATTTTGTCAGTGTTTTACATCTAGTAACAGCCAGAATGACACAGCCAGTCCTGTGGTTTTGAAGTGATGATATTCCCAGACTAGAACATCGGGGACAGGAAATAATCTTAGATACCTTCACTTCCTCTGTGCAGGCTTCATTGCAAGGACACCAATAGGCAACAAGTGCAAACCCTGTTCTTTTCTGGTACCCTAACTGCTTGCTATCTTTGGGTAAGATGCCTAGTCAAGTATAACTGCTCCAGTCTCAAAGGTGTGCACCCAGGAGGAAGGCACAGCATCATGTGTGCGGGGCAGTAAGAACAAACGCTGGTCACTGGTACACAGCGTACCTGCCATAAATGACACTTGCTAATAATGGACACCTATCTTGAGCAGTGAGGTGTCACTGGTATTCCTGGCCCACTTCTGCAGGGATCTGTCTTCTGCCTTTCTCCTCTTCCTTCAGTCTCTGTAACGTCTTTCTCAACTCCAACCCAAGGCTACAATCCATACCCAAGTAATGATGAATCCCTGAATCTTACCTCAGCTCTGACAGTCTCCCCCTTTGAACCTGGGGGAAGCTGGAAGGCTAAGCTGTTCCAGGTTACACTAATTGAGACATTTCGTGACACTCTCAGCTGTTGCTTGTAATGGATCCTGGTCACATCAACATCTACAGGTGATGACCCACCCTCTGCTCAGCTATCAGCCCCTGATCTCATCCAGCCCAACAAAGCCACATTGCAGGAGCTCAGCACACTGCTGAGAGCAAAGCTAGTCTCCTGTCTTACATAGCTGATGTCCCCATGGTAAAAGGAGAAAGACAGTAAACAGATGACTGAGTTGACACACCACACAGCTAAAATTCAAGGGGCTAAAAAAAAGCAGGGAAGAAGGTAGCCAATAGCTATTGCTGAAGGGTTGGGAGGAGGGCAGTTAATTTACAGGCTGGCACAGGAAATCCTGTCTGATACCATGGCATGTGATAGACACCAGACATAAGTGAGGAAATGAACCACTTGAACATCAGAGCAAGGTGTCCCTGGCAGAAAGGGAAGAAAATGATAACATTTTATCAAGCAGTACCATTTCTGGAACATTCTAGAAGAACAGGAAGCATAATGATGCTTTATCACAGTGGAAGCCTTAGAGAGTGGCAGGTAACCTTACTCAAGTTAGGTCTCAATTGTGTATTGGTAAAAACTTGGGTATTTAGGGGTGGAGCAGTGAACTTTCCATCACTAAAACAAAATATCTGATGGAGGTCACTTCTAGTGCACAGATAAGTTCACTTATCTCAGAGTTTTGGAAGTTTCAAGGTCAATATGAGATCTCAAAGGATTGTCCTTAGAGGGGGGTAACAGATGGTGGCACGTCATAGCGAGAAAATGTTGTAACTCAGGGTTCACAAGATGAACTGGAGCACAGAGAGGACAATGGGTACAGTCCCATAATCCCTTCTGGGGTGGGCACATCCACAGTGACATCAGGACTTCCCATAAGGCCCTACTTGACATAGCATCTCTTGATACCTCTAGCCAGGAGACTAAGATTTTAACACATGTACCTTGTAGTACAGAAAAAAAAAAAAAAAAAACTCCAAATCACACCAAACCTAAACCAGTGTTGTATTGGGCTCACTCTAGCTTCTATGTTACAGGCAGACAGCTCAACGTTGGCTTCTGTGGCATCACAGAAAGGCAGAAAAGTGGCTTGGAGTTGCTGCTTGACAATGAAAATGTTGGGGGGCACCCTAGATAAACTTCAGTGGCCATGTTGACTATCTGGAAACAATGGCTGACAAAAACTTGAGAGGCTCCAGGGACTGTCCAGGGGCTCCTGTCCCCTCATTTACAACTGCACATGGGACTTAACTCAACAAAGCTATCATTGTTTCAAGAGATTTAAAAAAAAAAACCAGCCCTCCTCTGTGGGGGGAAAAATGAAACATTGTCTATCTGCTAACAACAAAAGTTAATGAAGAGACAAGTTAAATAAAATTTTGTTTTGAAGCCAAGAATGGTTGAGGTATTCTAGCTAGAGGCGAACCTGGAACGCCTAGATCAAATTCTAGTCATGGGAAATGTTGACTCAGATCAAATTCTCGTCATGGTAAATGTCCACTCATTACAAAAAGATGCACAAAGATTTATGATTGTGGACCAATAGCAATCAGTAAGCGGCTGATTGATGGTTCCCAATATGCAAGAGCTATTAGTAAGTGTCCTGGCGAAGACATGAAAAGGGCTGAGAACACTGGGTTGACTGCTGCTAAACTGGCTTTTTTGGTAGAGATTCCTCGAGCCTTTCTTATGGTAACCGGCATCAGCCCTCTCCAGAGGGACCTTTATGGAGGCCATGTATCTCCTGGTTGATGTTTTAATGGAGTCCCTTCCGACAATAATCATGCCAGGAACACGATGGGGAAATACTGAGTAGATTTACAAATATCATTTGAGCATCAATCCTGAGGGCCTGCAGCCCAAAATTCACCAAAAATGTTTCTGAGATCCTGGGCTGGTGCTAAGGATGTACAAAGAAAGGGACACTCGGTATCCCATGGTGGTTTGCTCTGCAGCTGGACGAGCACCTGCTCTTGTTTACTGCCTGCTCAATTCCAGGCCCTTAGGGGGATGCAGCTAGAGGAATGAGTCAAAAGCAGAGGGCTGGTAGCAGGTGCTTCTCTCCATAGCATTCTCTATCCCACTGACTGTATATGAGCAGCAGGATATGGAAGGGACTTGTATGGGATGCTCACCTTTATAAAGCACGTTCTGTAATTACTATTACTTGTTATGTGGGGCATTGAGAATGTATAATTTGTGATTCATGCTTTGTACTGTTCCTTTGACATAGACTGCATTCTCTGTGGTCTTCACCACAGTGCCTCAGCTACAGTCACTGATGCTGATGGAGTTTGTAGTTGGGGGAGAAGCCTTATCAGAGTGCCTTCTCATTTAGGCCCTTCAAAGAGGTCAGCACTGCTATTTAAATGGTGGGGAAGTAAGACTTGTAGCTATTTGGACATCTGCTTGACATCACGAGTTACTGAATGGTGGACACACCCAAGCTCTTGCTGGCTTGGTGTTGGCCTACTCGCTTTTAAATATACACAGCCATTTCTGGTTTATTTACTTATTGGGTATGCTGTGTGAGAAGCAGAAAGCTGCACTGGAGGCCTTGCTGACCTCAGCAAAACACCCTGGAAACTCCCTAGAGGATGTAAGCCCAGGACACTGCCCTGGAACAGAGCCATCTAGCCAGACTCCTAAGCGGCAGAAGGATGAAGATGGCATCGCTTCTGCCAACAGTGAGGTGATGGTTTGTGCTAGCTAATAGCCCCACAGAACTGACTCCCATTTATTTCAATCCTGTGGTAGTTCTTCTATAAAATGTGGTGAGACAGAGGCTCACAGACTTTTAAACTGTAACCCAAGAGACGGCTCAGTGAAGCATGCATGTGATGCCGATGTAGCCCCTGACCTTTGTTGGGATGATGGCTGGGATCACTGAGAAGAAAAAAAAAAGTCGGTGTTGTGAAATGTGGAAGCATACAAATGATGCTTAAAAAAGAAAAAAGTCAGACATGATATATTTTTCATTATCCCGATGAATGACTTCCATCTCTGATATGGTCCAGAATAATTTTACCCATCAAGAAATCCATGAAATCTCTTCAAAGGGCATCTCTGGAGCTGAAATATTGTTCACATTGGTATATAGAGTGTTGATCTACCTTTCATGACTGATGCTATTCAATGTTGATTTGCTTTTTGTAAAAGATGGCATTTAGGCTAAGCTTTACATTTTTTATATGCCATACAAATGAATAGTTCCTATTATTGCTTCCTTCTTAAAAACTATTATTATTGTATGTGTGCGTGCATGCATAACAGAAGGGGTGTTAAAAGTGTGTGTGGAGCCGGGCGTGGTGGCACACGCCTTTAATCCCAGCACTCGGGAGGCAGAGGCAGGCGGATTTCTGAGTTCGAGGCCAGCCTGGTCTACAAAGTGAGTTCCAGGACAGCCAGGGCTATACAGAAAAACCCTGTCTCGAAAAAACCAAAAAAAAAAAAAAAAGTGTGTGTGGAGGGCAGATGACTAATCTGTGGAGTCAGCTCTTCTTTTCCTTCAGTACATGGGTTATAGAGATTGAACTCTGAGTCACCAGGCTTGTGTAGTAAGCACCTTTATCCACTGAGCTATCACCAGGCTTGTGTAGTAAGCACCTTTATCCACTGAGCTATCACCAGGCTTGTGTAATAAGCTCATTTATCCACTGAGCTTTTTTGCTGGTTATTACTGCTCTCTACTCATAATGACTACACTTACCATTGAAAAATATCATTGAGAAAACAACCTGTTCTGTATCTATGAGTATGTATTTTATGTATGCAACTGTACATACGTGTGTATGTCTGTGTAAATACTTTCATACATGCATACTCACAGATAAAAACCCCTTATGTTCTACCAACATAAATACAAAAGGTTAAACCTAATTCACTATTTTGGTGTCCATATGTACTCTCTTAAATCTTTGAAAATGATTCTGGGTTATCTTAACATACTAGCTCAAAAAGGTCAACAAATTTAAGATGGAAGAAAACGTCACTACATTCTTCGAAGCCCGTTTTATGTGCCACTTGTCTGAACTTCATAAATGCTACTTCTCCTTCCTTAGAAGTCCTGAGAAACAAGCGAGCACTGTAACCTTAGAGAAGAGCCCACAGGAATTCAGAAAGAACAGGAGACATGCACTTGCTGAGCTACACTTTGTGGATGCTGAGGTCTGAACCTCAGCTATGCGACTCTAACTCAGAAGTTCCATGGAGGTCTCAATGGCCAAGAGCAGATCTCCAGCACCCATGTAAATGCTAGGAGGAACATAGCAGGCCAGCTATATTCCTGCCATTTGGGGCTGTGGAGACAAAGGGACTCTTGGCACAAGTTAGCTGTCAAGGCTGGTAGAATTTGCAAGTTCTGGGTTGATGTGAGAGACCATGACTGAATATTTAAGGTAGACAGACATTCTGGAAGATAGTTTGATGTCATCCTTCTCACGCACATGCTTGTGTGCATGCGCACATGTGTGCCCGTGGAAACACACACACATATGCACACACAAGCATACACACATGTGCACTCACACACAGACACACACGCATATGCACACACAGACACACACACACTCACAGGCACATACACACATATATGCACACAGACTCTCACATACTCATAGGCTCACAAACACACAGGAATACAAGGCTCCTATATACATGCACACACAGGCACACAGATTTATACACATAGGATCGCACACACACACTCAGGCACACACATATATGCATACACCGGTTCTCACACACATACTTTTGCATCATCACATACACATGCAAAAACTTACAAGAGATTATTAACACCAGCTAAATATCCTACTTTCCGGGTCCTCCCTTACCACGCACGGATCCATGGTCATTTTATGTGAAGCACTTCATTGCCCTTCAGTAGAGAATCCTGAGGTTAAAGTCTGTTTACACTGCAGGACATTCTTCTTCCTGTTCAGGCCTAGGTCTCTCCTCTTCCACGTCTTTGCCTGAGCTGCCCCACACTATAGAATGCTGTTCAGAGTCCTTGATAGAGGAAAGCCTGAATATACATGGTCCTCAGTGGTTTGGTAACCAACTTGAACTTCACTCAGACAAGTTTTAGGAGAGCAAACAATACCTATTCTTATCTTTACTTTCCATGAACTTGGGTCTCTGCCTAAAGGAAAAGGCACACACAGTGACATTCTAAACATTGTCTCTGGAACACAACCTGCTGCTCTACTCTTCACAGGATACAACAAATCAAAACGCCAGTGTGTCCTTGGGTTTAGTGGAACTTGAGAAGCTTCCAGGAGTTCTTGAACATAAGAGACAGAGAAGGAGAGGTTGAGCAATGGGAACTAACATTTAGATAGGATTAGGATGTTCTGAGGTGCTTCTCCCCAGCAGAGTGACTTATGATAGCAACTGTATCCTGTACATCTCAAAAGGTCAAGGGGAAACAATGGCTTTGAATGCTTCTCTCTTGAAAAAGAACTAAATGTTATAGGAGGTAAATATATTTAAACTTATCAAACAGTGCACATACGTGTTAAAACAACTCATGGTATCTTTTGGGTTAATATGCTACTTTTCTACTAGAGAATGCCTTTTCTTTATGCTGGAGATTGAATCCAGGGCCTTGCACAGGCTAGGAGCCTGCTCTGCCGCTGAGCAGCAGCCTACCCCTAATATACCACTTAAAAAAGAGCTGTGGGTTTTTTAATTAAAAAAAAAAAAAAACTCATGTAGAAATGAGGGTTTCTGGGCTCAGAGCCACATACTCTGAATGTCACACAGACCAACAGCACAGCTTTATAGAAGCCTGGTGTAGGCCTTAGATATTTCTAGAACTGGAGCTGTCTAGGGTCAAAGCAAACTCTTAAAGAATGACAGTTTGGTTGTAGGAAAGAAATCATTAGGTTTTTAGATTAATATCTTTGAGGAGCAAAGAGGAGGTGGCTCCATTTGTGGCTTTGGGGGCTGGATCTGTGCCATCTTTCCAAAGTTCTCACTGGTGTCCCCCACATAAAAACTTGGTTAAAAGGCTTCCATCAAATCATTCTGGAAAATGAAGTGGCAGGGATAGCATAGTGACATCTAAACAAAACGCTAGCATCTTTGGGTTTTTGTTTTCCATTTATCAATAATCCAGTCCTTTCTTCAATGGCACTCCAGAATCTCCTCTGTTGAGCACTTTGGGGGAACAAAGTTAATATTATATTGACCTTACCTTTGCATGGCCACCATCATTACTAACTCTGGTCACAAGCTAATGCTCACAGTGCTCACCGTAGGCCACACATTGAGCTATGGCGTCTTGTACATGATCCATGAGATGGGCACTATCACCATTATCCATATCACATAGGAGGATGCAAAAGTTCAGTGGGGTTGCATGCCACAAGTCTCACAGCTAGCAGGTGTCAGAGGCTGGGCTCCCACCCAGCTCTGTCCAGCTTCAAACGCCAGAGACCCATCCAGCATGGCTCTCAATCGTTCCTGTTAATTAGAATAGACTGTACCTAACAGATTAGTAAGATGGTGCTTCTTCAGTCTTGAACCAGAAGATCCACCTCTATAATCAGGTGCAGAGATGGTCTAATACCTAATGCAGAGGCATGGCAGCCAAATTCTCTGAGTATGGACGCTCATCAGGAATCTAAGAGAAGAGCTGACCGTTCTGGATGATGAGCAGATGCGAGAGCCTCCTGGGGCTCACTCCCAGCTGTGCAGTACTAATAGACAGCACTGTAAGGTAATGCCTATCACAGTGCCACCTCACTCAAGCCAAATGACAAAAGCTGTGAGCCGATGCTAGGGCCTTGCCAGGTTGACTCAAATCATTTTCTGGCCAGTGAGGGTCTTAACCCTGACCTCGCCTTCATAAATTTCACAAGGAAAAGCCATCTGTTACCTGTCCTTGGCTATCATTTATTGGGACACAAGTCCCACCAATCAGGACAGCTCTTTGCTCCCACACAAAGAAGAGTGCATTGTTCTACACAGTCTGTTTTTGCTCTCACCCTAAACTCCTGCCTTTCCCAGAAGGTCTGGAAGTCCTTCAACAATGTAACAGAAAAAAAAAATAGAATGAACTGGCGTAGAAGTAGGAAGTGTAGGTTTGTTGGGCAAGGGAGAAGAACAAGGCAAAGAAGGGTACAATCTACAAGTACCCTTTCTTCAGCCAAAGATGTTTCCCAACACTGGGTCAGGAGGTAGGGACTAGATTAGGCATCTGTAAATCCTTTCTGTAAGTCAGTATTCAACTATCAATTGACACAGATTGAACTGCCATTTATAGGGAGCAGAAAAAGCTCTGAGCGAATGAAGTCCTGAGTTACAAACATACTGTTGACATGGGCATGGCTAGGTCAAGGGCCCTGTGGCCACAGGCTCAGAGAGATGGCAGAGCCTTCCTTGTGGGGGAAGTATGAGTGTTGACAGTGTGTGCAGGAAAATGTCTTCTGTACTTTTGTCTCTTTGGAAATGTACGGCCTTAAGATTGTTGCCCCATAAAGACCACTCTTGCTAAGATTAATTATACCTTTTTCCTTAATCCAGCTACATAGCATAAACCCTATCTCCTTTATTTATCAGTATATAATGATGCTTTATAAGCTGTATGCAATAATTCTGCCTCCTGTTCCCACAATATACGATGAACATGCAGAGCTTTCTAGGTGTTTTGGCTTCTTCATCAGTGATCCCAGTCTACCAAATTCCAGGTTTTCTGTGTGTCCACATGTTTGTCTTTTCTTTATTCTCTTACCATGCCCCATCAGGCCAAGTACCTAGAGACACACTGGACACAGCACCTATGCTTATACACATTCATATATAAGCTTGTGAAATTAACATTTCCAGAACCATTCATGTGTTATGACCATTTCAGACATACAGATACCACAGTAGATAGCCAGACAGATCAGACCAATGAAGCACGAGTGTGATGACTGAGGTTGCTTACCCGTCCACACTCAAGCCAAGTGACATTTCAAGAGAGGATCATGGAGATAGAGGTGGCCTTTTGTATCTGATTTATATATCTGCAGAGTTAATCCACCAGAGATCAAAATTATTCAAGATCATTCACCTGCGCTAAACACATTCAAGCCTTTTCACGCCATTACTCTATAAGAAATACAATTTAGCAATCGTGTATAAGGCATTTACATTATGTTAGGTATTAAAAGTAATGTAGTTGTGATTTCAAGCGTACAGGAGGATCTGTGTAGGTTTTATGCAAATAAAGCACCATATGTAGGAATTTAAGCATCCTCAGGTTAGGATATCCAAGGAAAATCTGAATCCATTTCCCATAGATATGAAGGGCTGGCTCTATTTGCTTCACTCATCATTAAGGCACCCTGATATAAGTAAGCATCCTCACCCCAATGTTACAGACTTGAGAACTGAAGCTGGAGAGACTGGAAACTTATGCGGGTTACACCAATTAGTACAACAGGGACATGGTACTTGACACTATTCTGCGCAGAACCGACACAGCATATACACTGCCATCAGCATAGGTACCCTCAGCGTTCTATGAGAAAAGACGTGTTAATTAACCAAGCTCATTTAATTGAAAGAGAAGCACATTGGGGAGAGCTTAATTCAAGTAGAACAGGATATTCTATAAAAACGGAATCCCCTGTCTACTCCAGGCCCTGTTGGGTAGAAAACTGTGATTACCAGTTTGGAAAACAGCTTTACCAAGAAGCTCTTAATCTACCACGAGCGCACCAAGCAAATGAAATTAATTGTTTGGAAAGGCTGAAGTCAGTAAGAAGACGGATCCTCAGAGTAGAGAGCAACAGACTTGCATGCTGTGCTCGTGGTTTTCCTTGATAAGGAAGACAAAACGCACAAAGTGTGCCCACCTTCTGCCACTTTTACCACCTGGTCTTTACCAAATCACAGTTACTGTTAGACCAATAAAATGCCATCAGTTTGTGCAGGCAGGTCTTGAGCACATGCATGGTTCAAATGCCTTTTTAGGGCGATCCCAAAGCTGGTTTCTCCTTCCTGGCTTCTCTTAGTGATAAGGGATGTTTCTAGATGTTCCATATCTTGGAACAGGGCTCTGGTCTCTTATCTGGGTCAAGTAATTCCTGTGGACTGGCAATGGTAAGTGGGTGCTTTCTTTCTCTGTGGATGTACACTTGGAGGGTGACAAGGAAACCATGCATCTGTTCCATGTATTAAGAAATTTCCCCTTCTCGTTGAGCAAAAACACCATGTCCCTGTGTATAAGAGCTCAATACTGACTCCACAGTTCCTTCCCCAGGAGCACTTAGGTGCTAGGTCTTGAAAGTGTGCTGGCAGAGGAAGCTCTAGGATCCTTAGATTCCAGGATGGTGAAACCTGCATTGAGCAGGCACCTATCTAAAGAGCTACTATGGAAGAAGCCAAGAAACCTCCTTGAACTACATTCCTCACAATTCTGGAATACCAGGCACAGGAGAAGAACTCACTAAATAAATACCAGGTAATTAATTGGTCACTTGAGTTACACTGAAGGATCTTTCCCATATGAGCTGCTACAGTGTTCTAAGAATGCAAATCCTCTTGTGATGAAAGTATACATGTTCCTTCTGTGTCCCTTTGCACAGTCTTCATATCACAAACACTTTGCCTGGTTGTATCGCTAAGACTCATAGCCTAACCAGCAGGAAGGCACGTTTACCCCATGAGCTAGTGTCTTTAGCAGTGATCTCTTCAAGGCCTGGCTGGGCTGAGAGTTGATTTCTCACTCCACCTGGCAGTCCAGTCTTGACAAGGGGGTCCTTGTTCTTAGCCCAGAAGGCTCCTGAAGGGCTACTGCAACACAAGGACAGGCACTCCATAAACATCAACTAAATGGCATGGGCTGAGTGTATTTCTCAGGACCCAGGTCCCCCAGCTAGATGTCCTCCTTTACCAGGGCACCTTGAGTGGCTGCATCAGAGCATCTATAGAGACAAGTCATATACAAAGTCTTTCCTCCCTGTCTTTACAGTCTGCTCACTGCTTATTTAGAGAAAATGGCATACAGGGATAGATTGTTTTTGATTAGGCATTCACAGTTGCGTCTTGGTGATGAGTGGCTGAAAAAGAAGTATGTAAGTGAGCTGGAGAGTGGCTAGCACATGAACCAGACAAGGTGACCGACAGCTTTAGAGAGCGGAGACAAGGATGGATGGACAGATCAGCCTTACTCCTGATTACAGTCCTCTAAGGGAGATGAAAGCACCAACACACAAAGCCCCTTCAGGCACTCCCAATTCACACATACTGGAGCATCCCCAGTTGCCAAGGCAACACCAGCTTAATGTGAGATAAATCCAACTGCATAGGCTTGGCCTTGTAGACCTACACCCATGCACAAACACTTTCCTGCACAAAAAGGCAGACCTGAATGAGATGTTCCTCACTAACCACAGGTCTCTACATAGCTTCTGTGGGCAAATCTGAAGGATGTCGGTCTAGGAAGAATTTGAAACACACAAAGAATTCAATTGCCACTAATAGCCCCCAACCCTAAGGACCATTGACAGTGAGCAATAGTGACTACCAGTTCCTTTTTCATTACTCTACTCTACTTTGATACAACTTTATCCTCTTTCCTTCTGAGCTTCTAGTTGTATAACCTAAGCACATGGTTTTATATTTTGGGTACACATATATTATCATACACTGCTATAGTGTATATGAGAAAATTACAGGTTATCACATGTATAAGGCCAAAGTGAGATCCTTTACTTTTGGCTAGCAATCAAATGCAAGCCAGCACCTCAGAAAAACTCTTGGTTCTGAAGTTCAGGGACACAGAGTTTTTTTTAAGACAAAAGATATAGAGACCACAATTACATCAGCATTAAAGGAGGATCAGAGTAACCTTGCAGCATCTGTTTTGGCAGATCATAGTAGTTATTTCAGACACAACATGACAAATTTTATCAGTTATTTTGGCTTATGTCTAGACTGCACAAACATTAATTATTTTGGTTAGTATATCTAGGCCATGGTCAAAGGCATGGAAAACATCCCAAATATCTTGACTATTGAGAGGTATGGAGAGCTAAGAAGTATGTAAGCAGACACAAAATGTAGTCAGGACAAGATGGTATTGCAGTTTTCACTTCAAAATAAGGAGCCACTTGATGCCTTTCAGAGTTACTTAATAGAATACTGTGCTTACACAGTATTAGATACTATATAAGCATAGCTCCTTTGCTGAGTCTATATTAAATAATCCAAATCCATCCAATTCATTTGAAATATTTATGGCACTACTTTACATACAAAACTTTCTCTATTTTCTATCTGGTACATACTTAGACTGTCTTAATCTTCAACTCTTACAAGTAATGTTACAGTGGCTATACATGGCCACGTCGCCTCAAACATATTCACCCTTCTTTCTGAAGTGTATTTACAGAACCGATGAAATGTAATAGAATATGCTCTTTTTCAAAGTTGATCTGGCCAGTGTTCACTCCCAGAAACAGTATATCGTATCTATCAAACCTTCCATCTTTCTGCAGCTCCTGGTGTTATCAAGTTTTGACTATTGGCAATCTAACAGCTGTTCACTGGTGTCTTCCAGTATTGTTTTATTTATATCTGTGCAATGGTCAGTGAAGCTGGGCATATCTTTTCATGATAACTGATTATTTTCTGACTTACATTTCCATAATTCCACATTTCATTTGCTTAAAAAAATGTGTCCTTGTTTGTATGTTCAGGATTTTTTTTTTTTTTTGGTTTGTTTGTCTGGTTTTGCTGTTTGTGTCTGTAAGCCAGCAGACAACTCTGGCTGTCATCCTCAGGAACACTGCCCACATTCTTTAGGGCAGGACCTCTCATTGGTCCAGAGTTCAGTTGGTTAGATGGGCTGGCCGGTGAGCTCCAGGGATTCTCTTAACTCCTTTTCCTAAGGCTGGGCTTAGAAGGTGTGGCCCCACAGATGGCATATTTACATGAATTCTGGGGACTGGCCTCTGGTCCTCATGCTTGCCTTAAATCTCACACTAGAAGGGACAGCACTAAATTTAAACCTCTGTCTCCTCATTCTATGCGGTGCTTTCCACTGTTTATGGTGTGCTTCCCCCATACCTCCCAATCTCCATATAGAACCAATAGAGCGTTACCCCTGTCCCCACAATGCAGACCCCACAGAGCCTGGAAAGCCGCTCTCCTTCCTTTGCTTTATTTTTGGTCTCCCCAATCACTTTGTAAATTAGTGGTTGGGGTTCCAAACCACCCACGCTGGAGAACACTGTGAATAATATAATTAAGCGCTGGAAATGGTCCATTGTTGTTAGTCTATGACCTAACAATGAAGGTCAGGGATACACAGGAGGTAGTTTCTCATGTGGGAGTGGATCAGCAGAAGGGCCTAATGGTAATCTCCTCTGCAAATTGTTGCCTTGGCTCTGGGCACTTCTTCCCAGGGCCCAGAGAGCAGGCAGTATGCACACAGGGTCCATGCCTATAATAGCATGGGAGAGAACAGTGATCTAACACAAAACAAAGTCCCCACGCTAGTGAACAGATGACAGATAGGGAAGGGGACAGTGGTGACCCAAAGCAGAGGCTTTCGTTGATCATTCCACTTCATCTTTCTTTCTTTCTTTCTTTCTTTCTTTCTTTCTTTCTTTCTTTCTTTCTTTCTTTCTTTCTTTTTTAAATCAGGAGTTGTTTTCTTTCTTTTTTTTTATTAGATATTTTCTTTACATTTCAAATGTTATCCCCCTTCCTGGTTTCCCCTCCAAAAAACCCCTATCCCATCCCCCCTTCCCCTGCTCACCAACCTACCCACCCCTGCTTCCTGGCTTAGAGCCTTCACAGGACCAAGGGCCTTTCCTCCCATTGATGACCAACTAGGCCACCCTCTGCTACATATGCAGTTGGAGCCATGAGTCCCACCATGTGTTTTCTTTGGTTGGTGGTTTAGTCCCACTGGTTAGTTCATGTTGTTGCTCCTCCTATAAGGCTGCAAACCCCTTCAGCTTCTTGGGTCCTTTCTCTAGCTCCTTCATTGGGGACTCTGTGCTCAGTCCAATGGATGGCTGTGAACATATACTTCTGTATTTTTCAGGCACTGGCAGAGCCTCTCAGGAGACAGCAATATCAGGCTCCTGTCAGCAAGTACTTGTTGGCATCCACAATAGTGTTTGGGTTTGGTGATTGTATATGGGATAGATCCCCAGGTGGGACAGTCTTTGGATAGTCATTCCTTCAGTCTCTGTACCACACTTTGTCTCTTTAACTCCTTCCAAGGGTATTTTGTTTCCCCTTCTAAGAAGAATTGAAGTATCCATACTTTGGTCTTCCTTCTTCTTGAGTTTCACGTGGTTTGTGACTTCAATTCTTAAAATGTCCCCAAATGGGACATGGTGCTATCTTGGTTTTATGAATTAATGGAGAGAAGGTTCAAGAAGTGATTTTTTCCATAATACTTTCAAAGCCTGAACAAGGATCAAACTAGATTCAGTCCTAGATTTCTCTCTTTGATATCAGCCCTGTTCTTCCTAAAGACAAGCACCACAGCTGTAGAGAACAGAGGCTTTAGTTAAGATGATGAATTCAGATCTCAACTCTATGCAAATTTTGTGACTCTGGGCTAGTAATGTCAACATCTCCAGGCAGAGAATAACAATTCTCTGCAAGTTTCTAATTTAGATGGGCATTTTGAGGGTTCATTGTGTTAACACCTGTAAAGATCTTACAATCATCCTTGTCACATATTAAGAGCTCTATAATAGAAATCAACTGCTGTATAAGAAATTGCCTTAGCTGGGCATGGTGGCTCACACCTTTAATCACAGCACTCGGGAGGCAGAGGCAGGCAGATTTCTGATTTCGAGGCCAGCCTGGTCTACAAAGTGAGTTCCAGGACAACCAGGGCTATACAGAGAAACCCTGTCTCAAAAAAAAAATAAAAATAAATTTAAAAAAATTTTAAAAAAGAAAAGAAATTGCCTTGAACATGTTTAAAACATGACAGATACTTATCACGTCATACAAGTTTTATAAATCATGAATTTGGATCTAGCTTCTGGACATTGATAAAGTTGCAATGAAGACATTAACTAGACTTCAGTCTACTGAAGGCTTGATAGGTACTGGAAGAGCTAGTTTCATGGTGACTCAATCCCCTTGGCAAGTCGAGGCTGCCAGTTGGCAGAAAACCTTGGCTTATGGAGCTGCCCCATAGCTTGCCCAAGCAGGTAATCCAAGAAAGAAAGATGGAAACCATAATATCGTTAGGTCTTGGTCTTGGGAATTCATGCAGTATTGTGTTTGCATTATCTTACTGTTCACATAGATTAGCCATATTTGTATTGGGAGAAAACCACACAAGGGTGTGTAAGAATCTTGCAGACTAGCTGCCTTGGACCAGGTCTGCTAAAGGAAGGAAGTGGATCTTAATTGTGCTTGTATCATAAATGCCTGGCACATCACGAGGCAATCAATAAACATCCATCGGAAGAGCAGATGTGTGTGTAGACAGAAGGAATGTCGACACCAACCCAGCCAAGTTCCCTTTCAGCTCTCCCACATTTTACTATCTATTTTCTCCATCACTTGCAAGGAAGGAAGTATTTGCTTTCAATTTCTACTCTAAGTCATTATCTCTGTATTATATTAGCTCTCAAATTTCATCTTGATATAACAGAGCCTGGAGTTGTGATAACCACAGACCAAAGAGTGCTATGTAACTTTCTATTTCATCAAGCATAGTATAAAATACTTCCTCTCAATTCAAAAGGCTTAAAACAAAGACAGCTGAAATTTTACGCCCTGCTTGCAATGTGCACCATGTGCTCATACAGAACCTAGACTACATCCCAAAACAATGGTGGGAAAGTTTCTTCTTTCACAAAGGCAGACTTTAGGCTTCCTCTTTTTCCCACCAAAGCTATACTTAGATGATAGGCCAGGATGAAAACCCTGCTAGGCTGTTCACTGAAGCCAGTGAATTACCAAGAGGCTAAGAAGGCAGTGCCTGAGGATTGGGCAAACCAGTACCTCAGGATGGGGCTCAGGGTGCTCCCCACAGTCCCAGATTCTTGTTCTTCAGAGCATCAGTGTTGTTAATTCCCTCAGATAAGATCTATGTCAGAGATTTTGGACCCGAGACTGTGTCACAGCAATGACACGGTAGGATAACCTTTCCAATAACATCAAGCAGTCAGACCCAGGTGACATGATCAATGGTCCTGGGTCTGGACAACAAGTGCCTCAACTCACTAGATATGAAGCTACTTGCTCCTGGACAGTGTTGATGGTATACATATCCCGAGATGCTGAAGTTGTCACAAACAGAAGCCAGACACTCTCCCTGGCTCACTTTGGTAGCCGTAGCCTGGTCTTTGCCAGGTTTGAGATGCCTAGTACTTGTCATGGTTTGTCACAGTCAAGTAACAGGCAGCTGCCAGGGCAGTCCTCGTTCTCAGCCAGCAGCTTGCATTCAAACTGCTGCCTACCTTCTGTTGGATTGGGGTGGAGAGACCTATTACACAAGGAACCAGAGTGAAAGGCTGTCATAGGGTTTTACTGCCGTGAATGGACACCATGACCAAAGTAACTCTTCTAAGTACAACATTTCATTGGGGCTGGCTTGCAGGTTAAGAGGTTTATTCCATTATCATCAAGTCAGAAGCATGGTACTGGAGAAACTGAGAGTTCTACATCTTCATCCAAAGGAAGCCAGGAGCAGACTGGCTCCCACATGTCCAGGAGGAGGGTGTCAAATCCCACCCCCACAGTAACACACTTCCTCCAACAAAGCCACACCTACTCCAACCAGGCCACACCTCCAAATACTGCCACTACCTGGACCAAGCATATTCAAACCACTACAGAGGCATTTCTAGGCCTAAAGAAAGGTAGCAGGAGAATGTGACCATGACATGGGAAATTCCAGAAGGTATCTGGGAAGACCAGTGAGCTTTGAGATGTGACTGGCCTTGGAGTTATTTTTCAGACTAACAGTCTAAGTGGAGATGTCCTAGTGGCATGTGATAATAGATCCCTGAATACACGGACACTAGATCCAGGAAAACTGCCTTAGGGATGCTCAGAGGCAAGAGGAAGAGAGAGGAATGAACCAGTTCAGGATGCTGAGGATGAGCAGAGTGTCAAAGGAGCCTCTAACTTTAGTAAGAACATCTTACTGGAACCCAAACCTCCCAGGGAAGCAGCCAACAGTAGGCAACAGACAAATCTTCCGTTCATGGACAGACCACCACAATTAGCCCCAGTTCCCCTCTGCCCATCTTTAAAGCTATTGCTTTAGTTCCCACAAAGTCCACATGGAAAGATGACAAAATTCAGCCTGTGATTCCACAAAGCGCTAGCAGTGTACACAATTGCTTCAAAACACCTTCTCCTTTGCTTGCACAATACCCCACTATCCAAGGTTTGCCTCCCAAGAAAGAAACTGCATTTCTTTCATCGCTAAGCAATGCCCCATTTTTAAGTCTATTGTGTGTGCACTATGGATGTGGCTAGCATAGCAATTGCCACTGAAAGTACACATCAGAGCTGAGGTCCAAACACCTGAACCATTCTGCTGGAAGATGAATCTACACTAACCCCTGTTAAGATAAGCAAAACAAGTTTGTATTCTTGTAGTCCTCTTTTCCAAACACACTGAATATTTTCCAGTGTGCCTCTGTTTGAATAGAAATAAGGATTCAGACCAATTCTGGTCCTCTGGATTATTAGTGATCAGATATACAGGACATTACAGATATTTAAGGATAAGTCATCTGTGATATTCATTCGTGCCCTTGGGTTGGTAGCAACGAATTGGCTTTTCATTAGCGAATAAATAATACTCTCCGGTTCTATCCTAAAACAATTACCCTAAGTGGGGTGAGATTCGCCTGTCGCCCGGATGTGGAACAATAATGTAATGGGAATCTAAGGGCTTCTCATTAGCACATCATTTGGTCCATGGCTTTGCAACTCTTTTTCAGATATCAGTGATGTTAGCTCTTTGCAGCTCCTTTATTAGCTGTGATTTCACCCTGTTCATATTTTATAAACCAAGGAACTTGGGATGAAAATCATATACTAGCAAATATTTACTCTGCATCTGCTACATGTGGGTGGGGTCTGGGATTCCAAAACCAAAGCAGATGTATCTGATACTCGTGAGCTTCCCCCATGATAGTAAGGATACGCTCAGCTACAAATGGGTTATGCCATGCGAAACCCATCATATCTTGACTATTGAAGTACAAATGAAGGAGATGTACCTAACTTATTAATCTTCTCAGTTCAGGGTATCAGCTATTTCTACTACCATGGAATGGCTGACAGGAAGCTGTCAGCTGTAATGTCCTGTATATCTGATTACTAATAATCCAGAGGACCAGACTTGGTCTGAATCCTCATTTCTATTCAAACAGAGACACACTGGAAAATATTCAGTGTGTTTGGAAAAGAAGATTACAAGAATAAAAACTTGTTTTGCTTATCTTTACAGAGGATAGTGCAGATTCATCTTCCAGCAGAATGGTTCAGGTGTTTGGACCTCAGCTCTGATGTGTATTTTCAGTGGTACTTTCACAGGAAGCTGCTACCGCTGCCCATCATCAAGAGTGGGTAGCAGGCCACATGGTGCCAGACTGGGAAAGATCAGAAGCAAACTAGTATGCAAACGACCACATTTGCTTCATGTTTATACCATTATACAGCAGAAAGGGCCTAAGTTGAACCTTTGTAAATCAGAGTCTGAATCTACATTACACATTTTAACAGAGTGGCAAGTTGCTTCAAGGGAATCTGCATAACACACAGAAAGAGTAGGAAGGGGGGAAAGACACAGATGAGAAGAAGAGCGTTCTGTGGGGGAGGCAGCTGAGAAGGGTTCTCGAAGAATCGAACTTTTCAGCGACTGAGAGGAAGAGCTTAGGAAATGGTGCGGTCAGATGAACAACGATGTAGTGTGCCTTAGAAACAAGTGAGAAGAGCCACTTCAATAGTCACAATGGGAGACGACAGTGTGTGTGTGTGTGTGTGTGTGTGTGTGTGTGTGTGTGTGTGTGTGTGTGAACTAGTCAGGCACACCAAGGTAAGGTGAAGGGAAGGGGGGAAGCTATACACAGGTGATGTGCTTTCTGCCAAGTCTTGTTGTGTGACACATCAGACTATATGCAACTTATTCCTGGGTTGATAGAATTCATGGTCCAGCCTTCTATCAACTATATGAGATGGAGCTGTGTGTGAGTGTGTGTGTGTGTGTGTGTGTAGTGGAAAGGTATAGCTCAGCAATTTCACTATAGTTCTTGAACTAATAGCATCAACACCAATTGGAAACATTTTAGAAATGCAAATTTGCATGTTTCACCCTTTGCAGACCTAGGGAATTATAAACTGGGCTGAGGACCAGTAGACTATACTGCTATAAGTCTTCCCTGCAGATGATCTGAGCATCTCTCAAATGTAAAGACCATTGAAATAGGGGCATAGCAGGCTTTCCAGTGTTTCCAAGGTGATCTTCGTCTGTCTTCTTTTTGTTTACAGATGCTTGACAAGGAATCCCAAACCATACAGGTTTCCCTAGTGATTGCTTCCTCAGTGATACTTTCCAAGTTTGTTTTTAAGCGTCTATTTCTTATTTATTTATTTATTTATTTATTTATTTATTATATGTAAGTACACTGTAACTGTCTTCAGACACTCCAGAAGAAGGCATGAGATTTTGTTACAGATGGTTGTGAGCCACCATGTGGTTGCTGGGATTTGAACTCGGGACCTTCAGAAGAGCAGTCGGCACTCTTAACCACTGAGCCATCTTGCCAGCCCTAGTGTCTATTTCTTAATTTGTTTATATACTTCATATTCTGATAGGGCGGCCAAGACTATCTTTTTAATGTACACTTCTTTCCCAACAGACAGATCTATAACAATTACAGGGTCAGGTCTCAGGGAATACTCTAGAAATGAGTTCATGAAAATTTAAGATGGTGTTTCATGCAGTCCAGTCTGACCCCAAACTCTCAACTGTAGCCAAGTCTGGCCTTGAATTCTTCATTCTCCTGTCTCTATCTCTGGAGGGCTGCGATTATGGGTGTGAGTCATTATATCGGTAAGAACACAGCTCAAACTTAATCAAGAGCAACAGTTTGTGTCAAGTAACTGCCAACAGAATAACTACACAACTTGGTTCTCAGCTGAGGCTGGCCTCCCTGCCAGAGCTTCACGGTCCAGCAGTCGCTGTAGACTGGTGGGCTGAGGTTTAAACACAAACCATATTTCAAACATGAATACAGAGGAGTGAAAACACCTCACTAATAAATATTATATTGGTCATTTATTGGGATTGTGATATTTGGATTGCACCGCTAAAATCAGTCCTTCCATTTCTGTGCACTTTAAGGAGGCGGCTTTGTGAGCAATGCGGCTTACGCGCATTTCTTCAGGACAGCACTAGGAAGACCAGGGCAAAGACGTCATGGTGGGATGGGCAGAAAGAGTCAGCGCTGCCCAGTACCACAGAAGCACATAGCAAGGCTAGCAAAGCAGTGATGTGCCCCTCCCCGAGCTTCATCCTTCCATACTCCTCAAAGGAACCCATACTTGGGAGACCAGGTTTCAATTCGCAATTCTGTCTTTTCAACATGGAGGCTGGTTTCTATAAATCTCTGGATCTGATACGCCCTTCTCTGCATGCTGGGCTCTCTCCATCTTTGAAAACCTTTAGGAAATGCTGACAAAAGATGACTGTGATTTATAAACACAGCCATTCCAGTCCTAGACCCACACCCTACAGAAACACACAGACGTATTCACCCAAATCCATGTGTAAGGATGCTCACAGAGGCATTGCTCTTGGGAATCCCTAACTGTACACTATGAAAAAGGCCTTCTGTGTAGAATAGATGATGGGGAAATTCTAGGGTCATGGCATGAATACCCAGCAACAGAGTAAACAAACAACACCCACATGTGAAGACAGGGATGAATTCAACAGATACAGGGTAAAAGAGACAGCTACCATGGAGTGTGCACAGAATCACTTTATCTTCATCAAGTTTGAAAAGTTTCTAGGTATGAGACAGCTGGAGATTTACTTTGTGGAAGAAGACAATAAATAAGAAGTTGGGGTACCATGCTGGAAGTGGCTTTTGGAAGGGTCTATTCCATCATTTTATGGGATATCTCAAGCTGATCACTTAGCCTCAGTGGTCTTCTCTATGTGTGATATGCTTTGGTTGAGAAAAAAGTTCCTGGGGCTCAGAGTTGGTCCAGTGAATAAGAGCGTAGGCTTGGAGGTATGAAGACCTGAGCCAAGTAAAAAGCCAGGTATGGCTGTGTATGCCTTTAACTCCCAGTATTGGCAGGGGTGTGGGGATGGCAAGACAAGGAGATCACCAGAGAGATCAGTGAGGGACAGTCTCAAGATAAAAAGCATAAAAAGAAATCACCCGGCATCCTGCTATGGCCTCTGCATGTGTACATGCAGGTGTACACATCCACACGCTTACATACAGACACCATGCATCTATATGCATTTACCACACACTAACACTACACTCTCACTCCCACATACACTTCCTAAAAGTAACGATTCCTACAAAAAGTCATGTAGATCAAGCACAATAATACACACATGATACCAAATAATGGTAAGGTCTTTCATTCTCCTACTAAACATGTAACAAAGTTAAAATCTTTTAATTTTTACTCAGAAAAAACCAGCATAAATTATGGAGAACAAGATTTGAAATATAGATTTATACCCAAGGTCATCAACAATAAACGTCGGTCTGAGTTTATATTTACATGCCCTGACCTGGCAGCTCTTAATGGTTTGAAGTCATCAGGACCAGACAGATTATTTAAAATATGTTTATTTTACTGTTAATCTGCTCTTTTTATATGTCTGTTAAACGGTTTTATAATATGCCTTATATATTAACAGAGAATATAATATACGGGTAAAGTTTATATGTAAATACCAAGTATTATTGATGTTTATCAAGACTACTGGAGTTTAAGCAAAAACTCTTACCTATCAGTATGGGCATAAAAACGCCATCTTATCTCTGAGAGAAAGGACTTTAGGGAATTGCAATTCTGTAGAAATCTCCAACCTTTAAAATACTGGTAAGTCTCCAACAAGAAAGACACAAGAATCATCTGGGAAATCTTTAGATTTTCAGTTTTTCTTTACTTGTGAAAACCCGGCTGAAGGGGGATGTTAAATTTAACTCAATCTCCCTTTGAAGCTGGAGAAATAGTCTGGAAAGATTTCTGTCACTGCCTTTGAGTTCCCACTGTGGCATCTTGATAAAGGGCAACAAAGGGGACCCAGCCGCTCACAACTGAGGCCAGACAAGCAATTAACAAGGAAGGCGCAAAACAAACCCTTCTGCTCAGAGAGATGAATGGAACACAGGTCTGACCCCACGGCCCCTGTCTGGATAAACAGAACCTTGTTTGGTCTGGAGCTGGTATGGGGTGCAGCAGCGGAATTAGAAAGGTTGTGGCCAGTAAACACCCTTACTCTGTGTGTGTGTGTATGTGTGCGTGAGTGTGTGTGTGTGAGAGTGTATGTGCATGAGTGTGTATGTTTGTGTGAGTGAGTGTGTGTGAGTGAATATGTATGTGTGTCTTTGTATGTGATATCTCAGATGTTCTTATTTGGATGCTATCCATCCTGAGTTTTGAGATGGGGTCTCTCACTAGACTGTACTTCATTGATTAGGCCAAAATCCAGCCCTGAGGATCTACCGCCTCCACCTGTCTACCACTGGAATTACAAGTGCTCACCACCATGCCCAGTTTCTAGATATAGGTTCTGGTTTCCCTACTTGCAAGGTAAGTACTTTATGCTCTATCTCCCTGCTACTGTTTGATTAATCAGCCTTGTTGCAAGAGACAGGCTCATGCGTTCAATCCAAGGCTCCTAGACATATAAGAGAGGTGCTATTTTTCACAAGGTTGCCTGGTTGAGTATCCTATAACTGAACATACAAAGTCATATACACATCCATGGATTCCAAACTTGCTTCACCCTGTTTTGCTTTGTTTTGTTTACCATTATGGCCACTAGCACATTAATTGTTGCTTTCTTAAAATTAAAATAAAATTACATCAGTTTCCTTTTATCTCCTTTCTTTCTCTCTCTCTCTTTTTTTTTTTTTTTTTTTTTTGAGACAGTTTCTCTGTGTGCCCTGGCTGTCCTGGAACTCACTTTGTAGACCAGGCTGGCCTCGAACTCAGAAATCTGCCTGCATCTGCCTCCCGAGTGCTGGGATTAAAGGCGTGCGCCACCATGCCCGGCTCCTTTCTTTCTCTACCTCTGAAACTCCTGGCCTCCTCCTCTTTGTCATTGTTTTACACACACACACACACACACACACACACACACACACACACACTCACACCATCACTGTTGCTTGCATGAGTATGACTTCAGGTTTGCTCAATTGGTATTAGATAATCAATTAGGGAGCTCCTCCTCACTGGAAGAAGACTACCCACTCTCAGGATTCCTTACTTGCCTGTGGTCCTTTGTCTAGAAGTAGGATCCAAAGAGATTGCCATTCTACATTAGTGTGGCCATTAGATTTCAAACTTTACTTCCAATGAGTTCTCGTCCCTATACATTCCCCTGGCCAGTGAAGCAAATGCACTTTTTATTGCCTCAAGAAGGAAATAAGCTATTTGTAAAAGAAAGCCAGGGTGTGTTGGGGGCGGCAGTGAGGAGGTGAGGAGTGAGGAGAAGACTTGCTCAGATGGCTAATATATAGTGTAAACAATAAGCAACATTCTAGGTTTCCATATAAAGGAATGTGTGGTGGCTGTAACCTGGAGGTGGTCCCTCCCTGGTATCTACCTACTGCATCAGCTATAGCTTTTGCTTGCTGTGGCTAGCCAGAGCATGCCATGATACTCTATGGCTTTATGGATGCTGATGTGTGTGACTCCAGTGGGAATGTACAGGAAGGCACAATCACAAATGGTTTGTGACACTCATTCCTAGATGGCCCCAGCTGGATGCTAAATTCTATGAGCACCTTTCATGTAAGCTGGCTCTTTCACGATCAATAAAATGTTCACAGAACGCCCATAGATAAGAATCATTCCACAAGTTAGGAGGAGCCAGAGAAAAGCCCAGGAAGTGTGAAAGCATAGGGTTTTGGTAAGTGTGTCCTGGAGGAGCCTGGTTTGGTTGAAGCCTGTGAGAGAGTGACTGACCGGAAGGAGAGATGGGAGAAGACATGCGTGGAGGTTAGTAAGCCTGCTCAGCTAAGTTCAAGCTGCCTGTTTTCTTGCTGCCCAGGGAGCCTGCTGTGATCGAAACAGTATGCTCAGAGGTGGCCTGTGGCAAAAGAAATGGGGTAGGATTGGAGAGTTGAGCTACAGGAGAAGAGAGGATCTGACTGGTGGGGAAGAAACCCTGGTATCCTGGACGTCAGACATTTGAGCCACCTCTCCCTAGCCCATTCTCTTGCTTGGCCACCTGTCATTTTGAGGAATGTCGCTCATTCTTCTGCTAGGACAGGCCACCACTTCCTGGACCTCTCCTGACTCTGGGACTATTTTTGGTTATCCCAGGCCAGTGCCCGAAGAGAAAGCACAGCTGCAAGGCACTCCCACTGCAGGAGGACTTGTTCCTAAAGGGTTGTGTCATTTTCTATGCAACGAATTATGGTTACCTGGACACAAGGGCAAAGGAAGGTTAGAATGTCCATGCACACTGCCTTTCCTAGGCCTGGGAAAAATAAAGAAATGCTTTTGTTCAACTGGGGTGGAAAGAGCCAAACAGTGGTATCTATGCTGTGTTTGTGGGGCAAGGATGAGAGCACTGGAGGTATGCTCACATGACAGTTAATCCAGTCAGCTCTGTACATGACAGTAAAAGCCAGCCATAGTTATGCTCCCTATAGAATAATCCTTGAGAAACCAAGGACTTCTAGTCCAGGAGGTATCTTCAGAAACATTTTGTTTCAAACAGGAATGTAGAAACATCACAGATACTAGCTTCCCTCCTACCTGGTTCAGTTCCCCAGCTCCCCTATGTCACCCTATCCATCCATTCACCCTCTCCTGCTGAAATCCCTTTAACATGTTCACTTCTCCCAGCCCCCAAGCTCTTGCCTATGAGATAGACTTTCAGAATTAGGTTGACAGTTATGAACATCTCACTCACTGGCAGAACCAAGTACTGGTCTTTGATTTCTCTGTGCCCAGTGTCAAGGTAAATGTCTGGGGAATGGAAGGACTAATGAGTGAATCAATGTCTGCCTCAGTAGTTATCCTCTTCCCCACACCAGCTTCTGAGAGTGTGCACAGAACCAGAGCTGTCTGAGAGCAGCCAACAGTGAGAGGTCAGGCCAGAAAAGCAATCAGTAGGTTTAAAGGGAGTCAGTTGGACGGAAAGACATGGGCAAAACAGCCTTTCATAGAGAGTGTCTATAGGCATCCTGTGTAGAACATGATAGCTGAGACTGTTTCCCCAGCAAAATGCATCTTGAGTTTGCTTCCCGTGTGTCAGCAGATGCTGGGAGAGCTCAAAGGGCAGGCCACTGTCACAGGCAACTGGTGGGTGTGGGTAGCGCTGGTGTATGCCACAACCCTTACCAATTACTGGCACCTTGAAAAATTAATAACAGTAACACTGGAGATGAAAATTACAGAGCCCCACTTAATTGGTATACACTGGGTGGGAGACACTGTGGTAAGCATTGGTGTCCTCTGCTTCGAATAGTGACAACAGGACTGGAAAACAGATGTCGTGTTGTGTGTGCTTGTAAAGGTGATTCCTCAAAGTCACACAGCTAGTAAGTGACATCGCAGTGATGGGGACAGTAGGTACTGACCTGCTACTCTGAGGAGCCATTTCTTCTATGAATAGTGCGAATGGCCATACTCCTTGGAGGAAGGGTAGGAGTGACATTAACACATAGGGTCTATGGCTGCTGGGCATTCATTATGCTGGGGATTTACATATGGAAACCCACCTAGATCCTGCAGATGAAGTGCCTGTAGCTCGGAGGCTCTGAAGTGATAAGTCCTAACTAGTTCAAGGGCGGAGAATGGAGGATGGCAATCCAGTGTCAGTAACCAACGGAGAGTACACATGCTGGGGTGGGCTGTAGGCCCAAGTGTTGTAGCAAACCAGATACTGGCCAGAGAGTAAATGGGACCAAACTCATGGACTGATGACTATGGACTTGGTGATATATGAAGGTTAAATTTTATACAGCTTCTTCTATTTCAATGCATTCTCTTACATTTTCTTATTTATGAGGGAATGCATGCTTGTATATGGAGGTCAGAGGACAACTTGTACCAAGGACAATAAGTACCTCCAACCACATAGATGTTGGCAATACAACTCCAGTGCTCCATCTTGGCAGCAGGTGCCTTTACACACTGAGCCTTTCGGCTGGCCTTAAAGCTGCTTGGCTTTTGCTTGTTTGTTTTAAGATTTATTTATATATACATGGGTCTTCTGTCTGCATGGATGTGGTGTGCCATGGCCTGCAGTTCCAGCAGAGGCCAGAGATTATACTGGATTTGCTGGACCATGAGTTACAGGCACTTGTGAACCTCCATGTGGGTGCTTGGAATCAAACCTGGGTCTCTGAAGGAGCAGCAATCGCTATGTCTCCAGTCTCCAAACTGATCTGAAGATTAGATTCCAAATATGAACCCATTCTTAATTTTTTAAAAATCTTGGTTGATTTTGATCCCCCTCCCCACTCTTTTTGTAAATAGTGTCTGACACTGGAGCCCAGAGTGAGTCGAAACTCTCTGCATAGTCCAGTCTCAACCTCTTAATTCTCCTCCTGTGCTGGGTTATAGTCATGAGCCACCACATCGGGCTCTCATTCATAACTTCTAAGAGCTCCTTTTGTTCTATGAACCTTCAACCACCAGCACATTCTGTCAAAGGCAAAAGTGGGTAATTATGGAAATCAACTCCAGTGGGAAATCTCCAAGGTGCACACAACTTTTTATAGGGGGAACACTAAAGCAAAGCCCCTCTCACTGAAGGAGAAAAGGGGCACACATTCATACTGTGATCTCTAAGTACATAACAGATGCTAAGTGGAAGCTGACATCCAAGTCCTCTGCTCCTCTGTACAGTAGGAACTAGGGCTTAGACCACTGGATGCTTTGGCTATGTGAGACAGCAGTCTCTAAGAGACAGGTGCTAAGCGTCCACTGGCTTTTATTCCAAAAGGCCACACATACCCACAGGAAAATTTTCTCTTCTGTCCATACCTGACATCAACATTCAGCCCATATGCACTAAAGAAAAAGAAGTTTCTAGTTCATGGAAGAAAGAACTAAATTACTGGAACTGTGAATATGAAAAATCCACCTTTATAAGCAGCAACGGAAGGCAGAGTTGGCAGAACTGTCTGCATATGCAGGTAAGGAAATCTCCCTAGAAACTAATGTATAGGTTAAGTTTTGACTGATGACTTTCAGGCAGCCATGCTTCCTAGTCTAGCAAGAAGTTGAAGAAAATTTCCCCAGGGATGGGTGATGGAAAAAATGAATACGAAGCACAAGGTTACACTTGCTTTGGGAATGATCTTGCTTGGAATCTGACTCAATGACTGATGCTTTGTTTACCAATGTCTGAGTCAATACGGAGGGCTTGCTGAATGCTACTCAGTGCCTTGCCTCTCAGGTTTAGGGAAGCAATAGTGACCAAGATAAAGGCTACACAGTCTGTGTCTCTTAAGAGTCTACTGAGATCAGTGTTAACCTCTGTCATTGTAACAATAAAGAATACTTAATTGCAGATGACCTACATACTCTCTCTGTTGTTTACTGCAGTGCCATGATAACATGTTATTTACTAAGGTACAGCCTTGACATTTATTTCCTTTCCTACTAACTCCAAATTTACTGAGCAAACTAGCGTTTTCTTGGGCTAGTAGGAGATACCAATTGTAAGTTACTATACCAAAGATGCACTGTGATCTATTTAAATAACTTCTTTGCTCCTCTCAATGGACTACTGGACATGGCCTGGAGTCAATTTGAGTTAAAACCATGCAGGTGGACCTTGTTGCTTGACTACTGCAAGGTGACAACAAGGAATTGTTTAATTGACCGTACACTACAGACAGTATCATAAAATCCATCTATTCTTCTACCATCAATCCTCCCCCATCTGTCCATCCATCCATCCATCCATTCATCCATCCATCCATCCATTTTTCATGAGGTCCTTTACCTATTTTTCTTTCTTTACATGTGCATGTGGTATATGCATACATGTATGGATTACGTTCACATGTGCATGACTGCATGTGCTTAAGTGCATATGCACATTAACATATGTGTGAATGTATGTGGAAGCCCATGGCTGACACTGGGGCCCTTTCTTGATTGTCCTTCCAACGTATGAACAAGATAGGGTCTCTTAATCCAGCCTAGCCAATCAATCTATTGATCAATCTTAATCAATTCTATCCTTAGGTCCAATCTCACTTGCTCTGGGGATCTGTGTCTCTGCCTTTTGAGGCTGGAATAATATACCAGGCTCTTACACTCACACAGCAAGCACTGATGAGGTTCTGGGGATAAAACTTTATTCTCTTTCTTGCATGACACATGGTGGTTTAACCACTGAGCTATAATTCTGTTTTTTAAGTGTTATAAAATGTGCATAAAATGTCTCATGACTTTTTTTATGCCTATGATGCTGAACAACTATTACCATTACGAATGCCCTAATAAGAATGTCCCAAATCTATTAAATAGTCACTCCCATACCCCCCTCTTCCTAGGTCCTGACAACCTTAGTATTCAGGATTCTGTGAATATAGAGTTGCTTATGCTGGCCATTTCCTATGACTAGCATCATACAGCATGTGGCCTCTTCAGGTTTCATTCACTCGGTATACTTTGATGCTTGGTTGTACCGTGTGTCAGCTGTTGTTGCCTTTTGTATGGCTTATACATGCCATCGTGTGGATATGACATCTTGTGCTTATCCCCTCATCTGGTGATGGGCTTTAACTGGTATGTATTTCAGTGTAGTGAAAATAGGTATTCAAGCCAGACCTTAATATGAGCGTACATAGAAGCACTCCTTCACATCAGTGACTGAAATACATACCAGTTCATAGATCCTGGCTTGGGTGAATCTGAACTCAGGCTTTTAAAGATCTACTGTTGAGATCCACTTTTAACCCCACTGATTATTTCCTTACAGTTAGTTTAAAATTTTTATTATATATCAGACATACTGCTTTGATAGGTAGGTAGAGGGAGAAAAGCCATCAAACATGGTGTCTGTCCCCAAGTCTTGAAGTTGTGTACATTAGAAACACTAGTAAAACACTAGTCAGGGTACCACTCCACAGATGGTTAGGTTGTAATGGGACACTTACTGGATGACAGGAGCTTCATATTTTTCTCCACTTAATTCTTATGACAAACCTTCAGGAAGGCATATCTAACATCAGTTTCAGCACCAGATTGCTAAGGACATCCATGGAAGAGAAAACTTTGATCTGTGTTTTCGAGTGGGACCAGGGAAGAGTTCTCAGCAAAGGCTGGTCAGAGGCAGGAAGTAAATGACAGAGATGCCTAGAGCCAGAGACACAGAAGAAGCATTCCAAAGGAGAAGGGAGAGACAGGGGTGGAAGAGCAAGCCCTTAAGAGAGATCTGTCCAAGAAAGGAGGGCCCAGAGAATGTCTCAGAAGAAACGCTTAAACAATGACATAGAGAAGAGAAGCCAACAATGCCAAAGGCAGGAATGTCTAGGTGCGCACTGACAAGCTGCTCTGCTATGGCTGAGGAGAGCAGCTACAGAAAACAGCAGCTGCCCGCTGGGACACTATACCAGCACACACATGCTGAGGTGGGGTCAGGAGGACATTGCAAGTCACAGGGGCAGAGAAACAGAGGGCCTTTCAATAAATCAAACTGAAAAAGTGAAGGGAGGGAGTGGACAGAGGTAAGAGAGTTTCTGATTGGCCCATTCTACCGTGGCAGAGCAGGAGGAGAGCTTAGGATACTGGGAAAGAGGAAGGAGCCTCTGCTGGGGGAGTCAAGTCTGAAGCAGGCAGAGCAGCAACTTCCTTCAAAGATGGACAAACAACAAATGGTGGGTACACATACCTGGATATGCTTGGGGTCAGATCAGTGGGCCAGGGGACAAGTCAACTCCCCTCAGGGAAGCCTAGGCTAGGCTGACCTGAGGCCACTGCTTCATCTAGGCAAGAGACAAGAGCTGCATAATTATAGGAAGATATGAGCCAGGGCAAACATGTTTTCTCCAGGGGAAATTGATTACTGAGATATGAAGAAACATCAAAACCTCAGACTCTAAACCCATAAAATGTACCCATCAAATATGTTAACTGGGAAACTATTCAAAGCCATATGCCTACTCTCTAAATCAAGAAGCCTACCTTGGGCAAATCCCAGTATGCTAGAAGATGCAGAAGGAGATGTCATTATTGGAATTAAGAATTGAATAAAGGGCCAGTGAGATGGCTCAGTGAGTACAGGGGCTTGCTGCCAAGTTTGACAGCAATCCTGAGACCTACAGCGTAGAAGGAGAGAGCTGACTCATGAGGGTTGTCCTCTAACGCCCACACTTACATCATGGCACACATATATGTAAATATGCTTGTCTGTGAACATATGCAAACATTCACACACTCATACACACGCACACTAAATAAATGTAATAAAGAATCTAAACACAAATGGTCGTTTTGATTGCAGTTTAAAAATCAATAGAGAAATGAAAAAGCTAGGGAGAAATACTCATGGAGAAATGATTATGTAGTAAATTACTCAGCCTGTGCAGAAGCACAGACTCTACACCTTCAGAACATAATAACTGGAAATTGGCAGGAATGAAAGGGTGAATGTAATGCATTGATTTTACACCCCTGTCTTCTCGGGAATGCCCAAGCTTAGAGGTATGGGGTGCAAGCTGATGTTGAGGTAGAAAAAGCAAGCAATGGGTGAAGGAAAGGGAAGCCATGCGGCTCCTCAGAGATACAGCCACAGAGGCTGAGAAGAGTGCTGGATCCCAGAAACCTACAAACACATCCTCAAGTTTCACAGAAAGGGTCCTTGTTGCTACTAAGCTACTGAACTCCTAGGCTGCGTCCAGCCCTTGAGAAGTCCCAAGCGCTTTAATGAACAGCAGGCACACCCAAGTTTGTGTGGCGACAGCTGGCTCACTGTAAGGCTAATCCTGAAATAGCATCCCTTTCTCCTCTTTCTGTTTACCACAACTTCCTGTGTCCTCTGCCCTTCTGTACAGGGAGCCAAGAGCGGAGGACACTGCATGGGTAAGGCAGAACTGTCTTTTGATAGAGGGGTGGTGTAGAAAATGGGCTATGGACCATGCTTGCAAAGGCAGTGGAGCACCAATTTAAAAGCATGCACACCTGCGAGTCAACTGCAGCCTAGCTGGCTGCCAGTTCATATTCTTGGCTCCAGACCAGGGCCCTCTCTTTTACGTTCTTTTCCACAGACTTCCTTAAATGGGAACGGAGGCCAGCCCCAGCTAAGCTTGTATCTACTGCGCTCCAGGTTCCTTTCCAGGCAGTGTTTGCATGAGATCATTTAATCTGATAAATCATCTAGGATCCAGAAAGACTTACTCCCTTCTCAAACGTAACAGAGCAAAACAGAAATGAAGGGAGTTGTGTGAGATTGCACAGCAAGCAGGGAGAGAGAAGCAATGGTGGGAATTCAGGCTCCAAGCCAAGAGCCAGGACCAGGGCCAGGATCAGGGAAGCCTGCAGAAGCCCCGCACTCACACTGAACCATGAGAGCTATCTCTTGACGTGAGTCTTCAAAAGCTCTAGGCTCACATCCTGACGCCTCAGGCTCAGGGATGCTGACACTCGTTGCTACCTATCTATGCCTGCTGTACTGTGAGGACTTAACTCCTAGACAGAACACATCTGGTTTCATAGAGAAAGTTTACAATAAAAAGTCAGCCTGGAGCTCGGAGTGATGACAGGCCAGAGGAAACACCTTTGCTGATGTTTCTAGACATACTGTGGAATTTTCCAGCACAGGAAATGTACCCGGAACCCACAGTAAAAACAATTATTCATGGCTGTCATAACATTCCCTTGTCCTTTGGGCTTGTCTACAGGCACCCTGGGCTGTGACCCCGGATGGCTAGCAGACAGACTACCTTCTAGAAGCTGCTTCCATCTTAACCAGGGAGTCTCAGTTCTAGCGTTACCTGGGTCATGGGTCCTGTACACTGTAGGATGCTAAGTCACACTCCCGACCTTTAACTATCAGATTCTGGTAGGAATGTTCCTACCTTCCAACCACACTGTAACAAGCAGCCCAAAGGAATCTGGACATGCCCACGTGCCCTCTGAGGTACTAAGTCACTCCATTAGAAACACTGTCTCTAGGAGCTCTGTGGCCAGCTCACAGCTTCCTCCTTCTCCTGGACAGCACTGTTACTTTAGACCAACTCTCACATTTTTTACCTGACAATGTGGCCCAGCCGCCTGTGTGAGAACACAATAAACATCGATGACCATGCCACACGGTTCCAACCAAGTGCTCTCAGATACGGAAAACTTGCTTCTTGGTTGGTTTGTGTAGTCAGCACTCATCTTCTGAAGAGGTTAAGGTAAAGATGACTTTGTAAAGTCATCACAGAAACTGGCTTGGCAAATCCTGGATCACTGTTCTTTGGGGAATTGCCAGCCACATTCCTTTAAGCTTTGGTCATGAGCGTCTTATGACATCAAGCTTTAAAATATAAATAAATATAAAAAGTTGGTCTCTTGACTGACAATGCCGGTTCATTAGCATTGAGACTCAGGCCAACAGAGCTGTCACACATGTCTGGTGTGTATACTTTTCCCATACATCGCATGTTACTTTGTACCTGGAAATGACACATGAGCGTTTTAGCACAATGCTTGAGGGCCATGTTACATAGGAAAAAAATCACTCACAAATGGCTCACAAATGTGGGGCAAATGAGACATTAGATAGACCACAGAAACGACATGTGTTTATAACAGGCTGCAGTGAGAAGGCAGAATGTTGCCTTATTTGACCTCAGCTGGCAACATGAGCAAGAGGAAAGTAGAAAAAAAAAGCCACTGTCCCATCCATCTGCATTATAGGTGCTGGACAAATTAGTGGGTATGGCCTCTATGGATAATAGAATGGACTCTATGTGCCTATTCATATACCTATGTAAGGATTCTGTCTGTTCCTCTTCCTTCCTCCCTCCTCCTCTTCCCCCTCCTCCTTCTTCCTCTCCCCACTCCCACACATACACATCCTAAAGGAGACACACACACCCTGAGGGTTCAGTATAAATTTCTGGGGAGGTGACATCCCACTTCTCCTGCTAAGAACCATCCCAAGACAGGCAGTATGGAAGTTCTGGTCACTCTTCTGGATGGGAAGGCTGCTGGATTCCAAGAGGGAAATTTAAATCCACATGACCTCCAGTTATCCAGTATGGTCACTATCTAGCTTAGATGCTTAAAATGCTGGGTTATACCCTCAATATCCATTTTACCCCAGAAGTAGCTGGAGGCTTAATGGGAGAGAAGGGTCACCTTTAAATGAAGAGAGAAGTTAAGGGCTTCTTGCCTCTCTCATTGAAGTCCTTGTGGGTAATACCCTGAGGATACCTATCCCTCATTACAGACTCAGCAAACACCCAAAAGACTTCAGATTTTACAACACCTCTGCTTGCGTGTGAGGTGTAAGAAAGAAGAACCTGGACCCTATGCACCTCATCAGCACCTTCTATCTCTCAGGCACTCTGACATCTTTGGTTCAGCTCCAGCTGGTGATGAGGCCCAGGCCAGTCTTGGGGCCAGTTCCCCAGCTGAATCTCTCATGGCAACTCTTGCTATGTTATAAGCAGGACTTACAGTCAGGCTCAATAACAAAAGGCTCAATGACAGACTGCAAAGAGGGTGCCCAGGATCACCCTGAAGGCATCTACTATGCTCTGACACACACCACAAAGGCCTGATTTGGGATGTGTTCCAAGCAGATTTTCGTAAGCAGCTCAGGATTCTGTAAACATTGTAAAACAGCCATTGGGTTATACAGAATGAGAATGTCAGTACGTAGGAATAGACAATCTCAAGGTCTCCCATCTCACCTTCAGAGGCCAGTGTCCTAAACAATGGAGCCATAAACTCAAAACTAGTTTCTAAAGTCAAAATACAAGGTGGATATCACAGACTCACGTTTCTTGTGAAAATCACTTAAAAGGCATTGTTTAGAAGACCAAGAAGTTATCAATCCAGTTGACAAATAAAGATAAGTCCAGTGTAACTAGATGTTTCTTTTTACCATTTTGGAGTTAAAAGGTATTCCAAGTGTACAAACTGTGTATACATATGTATGTACATATGAATGTTCATACACATGCATGTACATATGTACATGTAGATGCATGCACACATGTATACACACATACAAGCCTTTTGTCTTTTAGCTCTTAAGTGAAGGGTAACTAGGTGCTATACATCTTTGGTCAAATGCCACACTAGGGAATATTAACTCACGAAGAAACAAACTAGGAAATTAAGCATTCAGTCTGAGCTTTGCCAAGTCTACATTTTCTCCTAGCCAGCCGGAGTGGCTGGCTCAACTCAGTCTAGATCCCTGCCTAGTTTCTACCATCAAAAGTTCCATAGAGAAAAAAAAAAAGAAGTTCCATAGATGTAGCTTCGTCCCTCCCCATGGGGAAAGGGAGACTTATCCTGAAATAAGTAAACTGAGAGTCTGTAAGGTGCCAGAAGCCCTATGGATTACCTCCATAAGAAGGGGAAACCAAAACATAATAATAATAATAAGGGGAATTATTGAGATTGAACATTGAAGATAAATGTAGATTATAGTAATGCAGAAAAAACAGTTACAGTATTGAAAAGACAAAGATTTTCTTCCATAAAACAATGAGGTCTTAGTGTGCACATAAAGCTCAGTCTCCAGGTGATTCACCCACTTATGCATTCATCAAGTGTCTCCTGGACACTTGTGTGTGCCTGGCCCTGATCATTCACATGCAATGACAAGACAAGGTTTACCCTCCTCGGAGGTGGGGTGACAGGCTCACGGGGCACTGATGCAGAACCGGAAGCAGCAATGAAGGATGAGGATGCTGCAAGTCTCACTGGCACTTGACATGAGCTCTGCATATACATGGAGTAGGGCAGAGAAGGCCTAGACTGGGACTCTGGGGCTGACTCTACATGGAGCACCAGGGATTTGCCAGATTCTCTGGGAGGAAGAAGGAGAAAGATGATTCTATGTGCAAGACATACTGTGCACCAAGCACACAGGCCCAGGTAATCAAGGATGCCCTATGGGTACTCACAATTAATTTGGTGCCTCTGGACAGGACACAGGGATACTTAATGGTTCTGGTAGTGTGTGCACATGTATGAGCTTATGCTGAGCTTGTCTACTCTGTTCTGTGTGCCCTTGTGGAGAATTGACTGGCACTGCTAGGACAGAAAGCTAGGGGCTCCTCATCTCCACCCATCTTCACCTCCAGCTTCTCCACACTTCCTGTCGGCAGCCAAAATTTTGTCTGTAGTATCCAGGTTTGGTGTGATTATTCATTATGGTGGTTTGCAGAGCCCCATTGCTCTTACCTAGAGAGCAAGCATGATTCTGGTCCCAACTTCTCTGGACCACGTAGAAAACAGGTGTGGGGAATCCTAATAGACTACACTAGGACTCCTGGTCTCTGTAACCATCCAAGCAGAGCTCAAGAGAGTCTACCGAAGACAAAGTTTGCAGAACCAGAAAGTACCAAGCTAAGAGGCCAGAGAAACTCCACTCTGCCTTGCTGCTTTCTCCACGCAGAGCAGCTTTCCTAGGCTCTGATGCTGTGCTCAAAGCCAGGCACATGGTCTCCTCTGTGGACCCCTGGGGTTACTTCCTCTAAGAAATGAGCCCTGCATTGCACTTTGATGGGCAGGCAGTGAGTGCTGGCCTGGATACTTCATACAGCGATTAAACAGGACTGACCGGAGAAAATGCTCAAAGCATCTGTGCAAGTAAGCCAATGGGGAGGGAAAGAAGATGCAGGTATTCTAAGCCACTTTGCAGCTTTGAGAGAAGAGTGGGGGAGCTCCCCTTCCCATAACCCTGCCTGTGACTGTGCTCATGAGAACTGGATATTGATCCTTATAAGCAAAGAAGCAGGAAGAATATAGATCTGAGATCTGAGAGAGTGCTAGAGAAAGGGACCAATGTCTTCATTCCTACCACCATGCCATAGTCTCCCCACTCCCCACTGCAGTCAGCAGCACAGCCCTAAACTTGCTTTTGAATATTTGATAAGTAAAAGAGTGTCTGGCTATGTGATACATGATAGCCACCAGGATCTAGGAAAATTAAACAGAACCTGGACCAAGTAATCGATCCATTTGTAAAATGGGTTCAAATTATTTCCTGCGGGATTATCTATAATAAACGTGATTCATTCATAAAGCTGCGGTGGGTGTGGCTGTCTGTGTATTCAGGTATGACATGCATGCACAGGCCCTGACATATGTGGAGGCCAGAGAATAACCTAGGCATTGTGCCTCAGAGGCCACTTTTTTGTTCTTTCATTGAGACAAGGTCTCCCATTGGCCTGGTGCTCACAAAGTAGCTAGGCTAGCTGGGCACAGGGCCACAGGCCTTTGCCAGACTCTGCCTCCCTGGGCTTACAAGGGTCTGCCACCACATCAACATTTTTAATTTGGATTCTAGAGATCAAACTCAGGTCCTTGTGCCTGCAAGACAAGTACTTTATATACTGAGCTATCTCTCCAGCCTTTGTGTAGATTATCATTGTATGTCAAATGCTATCTGTCTGCAAAATGAGACGATGCTTCTAGGTCATATCCCCAAATCATATTCTGCGGACTTAGAAAAGAGGCAGGGAAGGAAATGACATATGTCATCCAAACAAAAGGCAATGCTGGAGTGGACATTCTGTCTCAAATCAGACACACAGCAGGGGGCTGGCTTTACCCTCCAGATTAACCTAAAGCACAGTTCATTTCTCTGAAGAGCAATTAAGCTGGCAACTGTGGACTCTGCTTCTTTATTCTGCTGCGATATGCTCAAATTGCCAAATTGTTGAAAATGTTTTTGTTGCTTGAAATTTTGACTGGATTTAAAATAAATATCTGAGTAAGAATTCCTGGGCCTTGTTTGGACACAAACCACTTTCATCTTCTCTTCTCTTCTCTTCTCTTCTCTTCTCTTCTCTTCTCTTCTCTTCTCTTCTCTTCTCTTCTCTTCTCTTCTCNTCCCCTCCTCTCTTTCCTTTTTTTTTTCTTGTTTATTTTTGTTTTGTTTCTTTTCTCTTTTTTTGACAGGGTTGCTCTGTGTAGCCCTGGCTATCCTGGAACTCACTCTTTAGACCAGGCTGGCTCCAAACACAGAAATCTGGCTGTCTCTGTCTCCTAAGTGCTGGGATCAAAGGTGTGCACTACCATGAAAGTGAGTGTGTGTATGTGGTGTGGTGTGGTGTGTGTTTGTGTGTGTATCTGTGCACATGTAAGTGCAGGTTCCTGCAGTGTCCAGAAGGGTATAGGATCCTCTGGAGCTGGACTTATAGACAGTTGTGAGCCACTTAAATGGTGAGCATTCACTCCAGCCCCACAAAATACCAGCCCTACAGATAAAGGTACTTAGAAATCAGAGTTCACTAATTCTAGAAAATTGACAGAGACAGTTTTTATATGCGTTATAAAGTTATTTAAAGTCTGTGTTCAAAAAACACAACTTGTATCCCAGATCCCTTGTTGTCCAAAGAGGGTTAGGTGTATGAGGCTTTAGGAAGTTAGATGTCACATACATGTGATTTGTAGTATTATAGCCAAAGAACCACAGAATTGACTGTTTGATACTTATATTTAATCAACTCCTAGTTTATCATTATGCAAAGGGAGGAAACCATTTTTTGACATACATAATGTCACCTGCTGGGTTTTCCAAGTGTCACCCAAGAACAGGCATGAGGCCTTCCAGTATTGGAGCACTCTCCTACACCAGGTTAGGTGGGATCAGAGACAGGTACTGCTTCTCTGTGCCGCATTTAATTTAATGTGTCTAGGAGTTGTCTCCAAAAAGCATCTCATCATCTAATGATACAAGGCAGCCCCGAGTCTACAGAACTAGGGTGCTGGGCGTGTACTCTGATGGGGCCACCTTCAGAACTACTCAGAGATGCAAGTTTTCAAATCTTGTAGTATGCGGCGTGCACACTCGTTCTAGGGCACATATGTAGGGACTGGAGGACAGGCTCCGATGTCAGGCCCTCTCTTCCATTCTATTTAAGAGACAGGGTGGTTTGCTGCTTGCTGCAGTGCATTCTTGTCTAGCTGAGGATTCTCTTGTCTCTGCCTATCATCTCATTGTAGGAGTGCTGGGGATTGCAAACGTGTTGCCACATCTGGCTTTATGTGGTCCCTGGGGCTCTGAACTCAGGTCCTTGTGTGTGTGTGTGTGTGTGTGTGTGTGTGTGTGTGTGTGTAAAGTGCTTTACCTTCTGAGTCCTCTGCTCAAGCCTTGAGAATCTTGGTGGAGCTCTGGCAGATTTTCCTTTTGTTCTAGGCACATGGTGATGCTGCTCAGAGACATATTAGCAGGGATCTGAACACAAGCCATTAGCATCCCCTTTAGTGTAAACCTCTGGGCTCCTGACTTCCCTGGCTAGGAACTTGTATCAGCTTAGGCATCAGAACCAGACTGGCCAGCACAAAGCCTGAACTCCTTTTTTTCCTCTTTGTCCCCAATCTGTCATGAAGCAAACATGCCCTGACCTCCTTCCTCTCAGCCACAGGGGCAGCCACCATGCAGGCAGGACTGCCAATCCAAGCCTCCGCTTCTGTCTGGGTCATTTTTCAACCTATATCAACTCCAACATTGTTGCTTCAGATCAGAGCTGCCCATAATTAGCCAGGCACAAATGCCCCACGGCTGCCAAAGTGATGATGTCCCATGCCTTCTGGGTGACTCACTGGATGAACCACGCAGACTCTAAGCAGGGCTGCAGAAGATGACACAGAACACGCAGGCTCCACAAAAATTCCCTCTAGGGTTTCGATATGAGTTTCCCTCCCTGCTTCAATTAGATTGGAGGCTGCAATAGAGGCACTCAAGACCAGATGACCTCAGATAGCTCAAGAGTCTTCCTGTCCACTGCCTCCAGAGGAGGAATTTAGAGATATGCCCAAGTCACCCTTAAGCATTGGCCCCACATATGCTCACTTGCCACAATCCACATGATTCTATAGGGAAAATATTCCTTCTTGCCTCTGCACCTCTCTAGCAAGATGTCTCCAAGGCCAGGGCTACCAACTCCCACTTCACGGGACAAGCAGGCCAGGTTTGGAAATGTTAAGGCTAGTCACACAGCAAAAGTAAAATGACTGGTAAGTGAAGAGGGGAGCCTGAGATCCTGTGTTACTAAGTGAGCAGTGGGTGATGGGTGAGCTTAAAGAGCTTGAAGTGGAAAGTCCTTAGGGGCCCATGCATGACTGCTGCTCAGTTCACAGTATATTCATGAGGACATGGCAGAGTCCCAAAGTCCTGTGTGCACTCATCACACATCCCATCCTCTAGGGATCTGTGTCTCCATCAAGGGTTCCCTAAGGAGCTGTAGACCAGCTCTATTTTTCCCAGCCTAAGGCAGAGGCAGGTTATGTACAGGCATAACCGCCAATTCTCCCATAGTCTGGGGCACTGGATTGTAATGTACAGCCATTCTCAAAACACTGAAGACTTCAGCCCCCCAGTTAGTAAACTTATCAACCCTCCCTGCCCAAACACCCTGTTGCCATGGAGGACCCAAGGCTCTGGTGCACCCTCCATGATAGCAGCCATGCTCTTCCTCAGAGTTACCATGATAACAACAAAAGAAGGCATCTAGTCACCTGGCTCCTCATCATACATCATGGAGAGTATGCAGAGAGTCTGGGATGGGACAAGCCTGAGCATCCTGGGTTCTAGACTGGCCCTCCGAGCCTTAAGGAAGCCACTAACATTTCTTGACCTTCCCTGTCCTCACATGCAACTTGGGAATCAGAGGTAAGCATTTCTCAGAAATGCTCCCAAGTCCTTAAGGAGCTATGAGTTTGGTACATGATAAACACTTACTCCCCGAGACAGACAAGGGGTGAATGACAGCAGAGCTTGGTTCTGCTGCCTTCTGCGTTCATGGTTCAGGTATCTCACCTACAATTCCAGCTCTGGCCACTGCACTAAGCTCCAGCTAGAGAGAGAGTCCAGAGACAGCAACCTTTGCCACTTCTGGCCTGGCTCACACTTCCCATTCCCTGACACAGACAGAGAAGTCAGCCTTGAAAATAATGTCCTATTGACAATGGCAACTCTAAGAAGGCAAGTGCCACCACTAGAAAGCAGTCCAGGTACTAGCCGAAGCTTCCTTGGACAGTAGTCGTTTTAGTAGCTACGTGTGTGGGGATTTGCTTGCTACAGCAGCGGCCAGGACCTATTTACTTAAAGGAGGAAATAGTATGAGACACTTCTAAATGTTCTTCATGAAAGTGACCAAAACCAATTGTCACAAAGGACAGGGCCGCTGTTCCTACTTTTAGAGTTCTGGCCATGACTCAGAGATCACGTGAGAGACAGAATGTTCCAGGTAAGTCTGTCATCTGAAGAGTTTTCTGGAACCACCACACATTCTCTCTGCCTGAACTATCTTGGACAAAAAGTAGAGAAGCAGAGAGTCCCCATCCCCAGTCCTACCGTCCAAAGCCACTGCCTCATCTCACACTGCACATCTGCCTTGGGGTAGAGAGGGTGATGTTCTCACTAACCATGCCTTCTTCCAGCAGGCCAGCCCTCCTCTCAGTGTGAGAGCCCCCCTCCTCACTCCAGGACACTCTGGGTATATTGTTGGGTATGGACGACAGTGTCTAGACCAAGAGAGACCCCATCACGAGTCACTGAGCATCTGTCCCACAGTCCTATGGTTTCCTGAAGCCATTTTTACAACACCGCCCCCCCCCCTCCTGCCCCATTGCTCTGCATACCAAGTGTCTTCCACAGCTTTGGGACAGTTTCCCCTGCCTTTTGTTTTTCTTTTCACATCACAGGAAATTCTTGCTCCCCAGCCCTTAAAATTTCCACACTGGGGTCACTGACTGCTATTTCACGTGTCACCACCTCTGCTGCACTCTGGTATCTTCTGGGAATAGTCAGATCCTGTGCAGAGGGCCTTGTAAGCCTGAGAGACAGAGGGCCACATTGGGACCCAGAAGGGCTAAGAGTAGCTCCAGCTATGATCACCCTTGTAAGAACAGCAGTTGTTAAGTAATCTACAGCCTGTGTTTTCCCCTGCTTTATGAGACTTATACTGCCTTTGCCCCGGGCACTGGTTTCATAGGCAGTTAGTATCCCATTCTATATTCTAAGAAACATGTTAAACTTTAAACATATAATTGTGGCATTGTGCGCTCATGGGGCTAGCTTTCTGACAAAAAGTAAGTATATAGAATAATAACCAGTGAAGGTAAGTCCTGGGGAAGGAAAGGAAGACAAGTAGAGGGACCAAGAGAAAGAGCAATGGGTAGGTAGAGAAAGCATGCTGCAGAAGGTCTCTTGGTTGGAAGGGCAGAGAAGCAGAGGCCTGGGAGGTGGGAAGAATAAGAACAAAGGTCTTGGGGTAGGATCCTATATCCATCCACACAGTAGATATGCACGTTTGCATATGTCCTTCCATGCGGATCAGACAGATCAAGCTTTCCTTTAGGAAAACTGAGAGAGCAACAACGTGAAGTTCAACCAGGACTGGGCAAACGGTCTCCATGCTGCCTTTGTTACCACATCTTCATCAACAGTCAAGACTTAAGGAATCTTCTAGAAATTCTTTTGTGCATCTCTACTGAGGTCACAATTAATACAATTAGGGAAGAGAAAAGAAGGAAGGAAGGAAGGGAGGGAGGGAGGGAGGGAGGTAGGAAGGATGAGCAAGCTTGGCATGAGATGGACTGAAAACATCACATTTTAGATGAGACTGCTCAGAGTCACGTGCGCTCTGAGAAAAATGACCAACTGTACCCTGTTGAGGAAAGTAACAAGACCACCCATGAAAACAGGAAACATTAGGCCACCTGGCTGAATGGAGGACAGCTGGGGACAGACAGAGGAGCAGCTAGGCAAGAATAGGAAGGAGTCCTATTGAGGCCAGATGAAGAGAAAAAGAAGAAAATGGTGGGAAAGCAAGCCTATGTTAGAAAGTGATTGTCTGCTGGGCTGATGACTATAGTCTTCTAAACATGTTCGGTTTACCCACTTCAGAACTACTAGGGTATCAGGCCTGACACAAGGTGTGACCAGTACTCAATGAAGCAGCCTGCATGTGTCCAATAGAGGGTCTCTTTCTCCTAGACACCGAACCACATGAACTTTCCTCACAACACCATGACAATTAACACAACTGGTCAACATGCTGAAAGGAAGACACTTACTTTGGAGTTCTCAACACTGAACAGGATGGCCATGTCACATCCCTCCCTTCAAGGCTCAAGGATCACTGTGGAAGGGTCAGAGGTGGAGGAAGACTTCAAAGAAACAGCATGTACAAGTTAGGCAATGCTTCAGCAAGGAGGAGAGGATGGAGTCCCAAAGTTCCACCACTATTTGAGGAACTGTTGGCAGTTGATAGTTGCTGGGAGAGGGAGAATCAGTTTCCTTCAATGATGTGACACCCAGCATATCATCCACATTCCAGGTCAGGGCCTATACACAGGAGTAGTTAGTCAACACAAACTAGAAAGATTTTGAGACAGACGGAGACAAGGACAGAGACAGGAAGAGAGGGTGGGTAGGAAAGTGGGGGAGGGTCTAGGAGGAAGTACTGGAGGGACATGAATATGATTGAAGTACATTGTATGGAGTTCTCAACTCATTTATGAAAACATTTTTTTAAGTGTAATAGAGCAGGAGAGATGGGTCATAAGTTAAAGAGTACCTTCTGATTCTCTTGACATGTTCTGTTCCTAGCACCCTTATTAAGACAGCTCACAAACAACTATTCCAGTTTTTCTTGACTCTGCGGGCACTCACACATGCACATAACACCCCTACACACACACATACACACATACACACACACACACACACACACACACACACACACAGAGAGAGAGAGAGAGAGAGAGAGAGAGAGAGAGAGAGAGAGTTAGTTAAAAAAATAATTAAACAAATAGAAACAAGCCACATGCCCACCATTAACAGGTTAATGGGTAAATACAATGTGGTATATCCATTCGGTGGCATATTACTTGCTCAAAAGAAATAAAGCCACATGGGTATGTTACAACCTAGAGGAACCTTAAAACCATTAGGGCAAGTGAAAGATGATGTCATGAACAGCCACATATTGTTTGATTTGAATGTCAACAATATGCTAAGCCATAAAGATGGAAGGTAGACTTGTCAAAGACTTGGCAGATAGGGGGACATGGATAATGCTGGTTTACATGTGGGCTTCCTTGTGGGGAGATGATGGAAATGTTTTAAAATCTGTTGTACCAATAGCTACACGATGATACTGAACTACATGCACTATATAGTGTACAGTGTGCAGATTATATCCCAGTTAGGCTATCTAAATGAGAAACTTTACCTTGTCCACCTAAAATGAATAAATCTAGGATTAAAATATCAAACATCCAGGTAAGGCATCACTCTCCACTGTCCGAGGGAAGAGAGGAATGCTCTAACAGGAAGAAAGGAATGCTCTAACAGGAAGCTAAGATCCCCAGACATGCACCATGGGGGCCAGAAGTGCTCAAAACAAACCCAGGGATTCTTATATCTAATACAGAACCTCTCTTTCTTCTTCCCCCTTCTTTCCTTCCTTTCTTCTTTCCTTCCACCTTTCTTATATGTGGTCAGCAGAGCCTGTCTGAGGAGATTATATTTTAGAAAAGTAAGGGAAGGTCATGAACACACTGGAGCAAGATTACTCAGTAGGCAGGAATAGCAGGTGCAAAAGTCCTGAGTCTGAGGTTGGAATATGCCTTAGGTATAAGAGGAATGTCAGACATCACTAAGGCTACAGAAAGGAAACAGGGAAGGGACCAATAGGAAATGAGGCCAGAATGGAGGAGGATAGCTGGATGTGGTGAGGGTTCATATCTGTAATCCTACCACTTGGGAGACTGAGACAGAAAGATGATCAGCTAGTGGAAGCTATATAGTGAGTTCCTGGGCAGCCTAGAGTACACAGAGAGATGCAGTCTCGAAACTGAGAAAACCAACCAACCAACCAAACAAACAAACAATCAAACAACCAAATACAAAAGCTAAATGGCTGATCCCATAATTCTTTGTAGGCTCCAAAAAGACAAGGTTTTGAGCCTGAGTGATGGCCTTGATCAGCACCTGAGACATATCTGTGTGCATACTTATTCTGTTTCCACAGTTTGTAGCTACAGTCTACAGGGACTTCATGTGTGTCCAACAGACATCTAGGAGTCTGGGTGAAGGTTTATAGCAATGGCCAGGGTCCCAGAAGTTCTGGAAGCTTCAACAAGGAGGATTCGGAAGGTAACTAGAGAGAGGAAACAAACATCTTCTCATAATACTGAAATAGTATAGGCTTTGGATTCAGTTCTGTCTCTTGGAGGTGGGTGACATTCTGGCTTCACCAAGGGACACTTTTCCTAAGATTCTACAGAAAGGCCAAGTTCCCTTCTGCAGGCTCATACAACATTAAAGTTCCCCACACACCAGAGACTAGGTCCTGCTGCAAGATGAGCCATTTATCCCAACTTATATTCTTCTCAGCTTTTGTAAACTGCTTCCCTTTGAAAAATTCTGCTTATTCTGCTTTCAAATAAATATGCCAGCAGATATACAGAGCTGGAGGGGGGAAGCCAGAACAAGGCTGCCTGGGCTGCCCAGCACTGTGAATGTGGAATTGTAGACATTAGCCTTCTGTCTTCAACCCTTTGGGCCTATTTGCAGAGAGCATCCCTCAATCATTTGCTCCCAATGGTGACCGAAGGCCACCCCTACCCCCAAGCCATAAGAATTTCTGGAGAGTTCAGCAACCAGCCAGCACCAACAGGAAGTCAGAGATAAAGCTAGGACAATGGCTAGGGCTTTGCTGGTTTTTCTTCAAAAGGTAGCCTCTGACCCCAGCCCACACCCTGAGGATGGGCCACTGACCACCTTGACAAGTATTTTCTCTGCTTCATGTTTGTTCAAGGGAACCCATAACCCAGGGGTGAAACCCACAGCTCAGGGCAGGGCTTGGAGAGTTCCAGGCCCAGGAAGCCTCTGGCTTTTGTAACAGAAAAAATAACATACCTTCAATTGGAGAGGCCTTTAAGACAGACAGTGTACAAAGCCACCACAGGAGCATAGCCCCCAGCACCTAGCAGTTTCAGAACCTGCCCTGTGTTTAAGGTCTCACTGCCCAGATGCCATTCTTACATGTGACACTCATCTGGTTTTGCTCTTTTCTTTCTCCATATTATTCCCTTCTTTCTTAAAGTGAGATGCATGAGGCATGATGTTCAGGAAGGGGAAGGGTAAAGAGGAAAACATGTCAAATTTACAACAAGCACCTACTGTGGGTCTTCTCCAAGAATACAAACATAAGGTCCAGAACTGGAAGGAAATGACCAGAATGAGAAGAAGCTAAGGTCAGCAGTCCAAACTCCATTCAGACTGTAGGCTCATACCTAGAGTCTAACGTAAACACACTTGCACTCTTGCTCAAAAGTATTTGGTCCGCAGAAGAATTTGGGGTCATTACTCATCTCCCCAATACACACTGGCCACATATCTATTCTCTACTTTTCATGAACCCTGCTGCACTCTGCCTTCTATCCCAGACTGGCTTTGAACTCACTATGTAGCTGAGGATGATCTTGGACTCCTAACCCTCTTGCTTCCATCTCCCAAACACTGATATAACAGTCATGCACCAAGAAGCTTGTTGTTGTTGTTGTTGTTGTTGTTGTTTTTATGCAGTGCTGCACATCAAACCCAGGGACTTGTGCATGCTCGACAAGCACGCTAAAAACTGAGCTAGATCTCCAGCAGTATTTTGTGTCTTTTTAGTTGGAGTATTGGACTAGGTAGCTAAGCTCAACCCAGTATGGCTGTTGGGACCAGGGTTTTAACCCTAATGCTCCAGTCATGCTCTCCTGTCCTAAGTACAAGGTCTTCTGATGTTCTGGGCCATTGTTTCTCTGTCTGTAACATGGAGACAATAGTCAGCGGCAGTCCGCAGTGGAAGACCATATGGGGGGCTGAAGTGGGAAGGGCAGAAGAGTAGCCACAGTGTGAGTAGCTGCTGTGATGCTTAGAAGACACGAGGCAGCATCCACACGTGGGTGAGTGAGGTGAATGGAAGACTCCTGAACAGTACACAGAGGGCTTCATTAGGGTCCTACGCAGAGGGAACAGCATGGATCATGGTACCGAGCTGGGGAAGATTTCTGCCATAGAGAGTCATGATGATATACTGAGGATCAACAGAAGGTGAAGGACACTTCAGAGAATGGCTTTCTGGTGTCCAGATGAGCCAGGGACTTCATACTCTTACTTCTATGTTGGGAGCAGGAAGCAGAAGGCCCTTGTCCTCTAGTGTGCCCTCCTGGTCACCAATCCCAGGGACTCATGTCCTGATAAAAATTCCTCTCAGGCCAGTGCTTGGCACCTGGTGCACTCCATGCAGCCTCCACCTTCCTCTTTTTCTTCCAGTCTCTGCTTGGGTTTACCTCTCAGGGAAGTCTACAACGCTCCAACTGCGATGTCATTTCTTTTCTGTGGCCTTATTATAGCTATGACATAAATACTGCTCTCCCACTAGCTATTCATAGAGCCTTGGACTGTGGGAAATGTGGAGGCCAGGACATCAGTGTGCAGTGTGGCCTGTGTCTCCTCCCAGCATGGGGTCAAAGCCAGAGGACAGCACTCATCTTAGTGGACAGAGGGTGAGCCTGAGAGACTTCCAATACTAGGTAGCTATGACAGTGTTAGTGGTCTTGAAAATTATGGAGGATGGACCAGTTTTGTGCTTCAAAATCAATGACCAGGAACTAAAATTTCAGGGCTTTGATTGCTGGTACAAAGAATGGGGTCTGAGTTGTATCTCAGGTCTTGGATGGAGACATATAATTCATTCTAAACTACCCAAAAGATTCTAAGAAAAAAAATATAATATGCTCCACCCCTTCTTTAAGAGTTAATTCAAGTGGGACTGTCTACCACCAAGGGAGGAAAAACTACTCAGAAAAGCCCCTGGTCATAGGGCTTTCAAATATGCTATAAAGACTCTCAAAGCATAGGCTAGCAATATAGTGTTTTGGGCCATTGTTTATTCTCACACCTAGACAGTCTTTTCCTCTACAATGGCATTGGTTACTGTCTACTCTCACATCTGGAAAGACCTCATATGATTAGATAATATCCCCTGCCCATCTCCTGCCCTACAATCTGTCATGGGATTTATTCCATGGAGATCATAAGAGTCAAGAGTTGAGGAGAGGCCAGAACACAATCATGTTCCTCAAACAAGTTAGGACATGGTATAATGAGGTACCCATGTGCCTTCCAACCCAGTAGGATACTCATAGAATAGTATGAGAACTAAAAGGGCTAGCAATACCCCACGGGGTCACCCGAGAGATCAAAACAATCTTATCTTATAGCAGTCACAAGACAAAAACAGAACCAGTCATAATGCTAAGACCAAATCTGCCTTGTGAGATCTTATTCTCTGAGGAGCCTGCAGTGCAGGTATCTGAAAGACATGCTCATAGACCTCATACATGCCTGGTTTGAATGACTAACATGGTAAATATCCACAGGTCTAAAATGTGTGATCCACAAGATCTTTGAGGTCCTCAATAATCTGTAGGAGTCCAAGAGACCCTATTCACTATTGGAATGCAGCCATCCCCACATTCTCACCAGTAACGAAGATGCCATTCCAAAGATGGTTCCACAGCAGAATAAGTACAGGGTGAAGTGGGGCTTTCAGATTCCAGAGAGGTCAGTTTGTCCAGACATTTACAGCTACTGTGGGCATGTGATGTCACCCCATGGGCAGCCCAGAAAGACCAGGTTACTACATGCCGAATCATTCATGAAACTTAGCATTAGGGTGGAGTTATCACCACTAACCTCCCTTTCCGTATGCCTGGGTGATACCAGTCACCATACACTTCACAGTTCCAGGTGACAGGCTTCAGTAAGAGAAGATGCAATCGCACCATGCCTGATAATCTTAATAAAGCACCTACTCTTTCCTGCAGCTCTACCTCTTGCCCTGGAGAAGGTCTCCTGAGCCTCCAGTCCAGCTCCACCCGGTTTCCTCTTTCTTTGCCTCCTGTTTGGGATCCCCCAGGAGGACACACCCTACCCCAGAACTGTGGGTTCATTGTACTTATCTCCCCAGAAGTCCTGGTACATTTTTTTCCTGGGATGGGTTATGACTCAACAAGAACATATACCATGGGAAAAAGTCCAGAAAATAAGCACAGGCTGATGTTCTCTAACTCGTGCTAGCTACTTCAGAAACACTGCCTTCTACTGGGATAAGAAGGGCAATTTTTGCAGGACTAAGGAAGTCTCCCTCTTAGTCTTACTCCTCCCTAGGAGGACTCACTCAGTAACCATGAAGAGGGCACTCAAGACAGCTGTCACAAAGTAATGACAACTCCAGAGTGACACGGACCCACCCTGTCTCTAAATCTGAGGACCTCCCAAGGTCCCAGGTGCAGATAGATCTCCATATGAGATTTCAGTCCCTTTCCCCTTCTGCAGCCAGCAGAGCACCCAAGACTCCGGAAATGTCACAGAGTAGCATCGCCTGCGGGAGGAAACCTACCACCAAGCAAGTGCTGAGAAGACTGAATCAATACGTGACAACTGTAATTCTCAGTGCGATAATTACACAGCGTTTCCCGGGCTCCTCAGAGTCACTCCATTGATTTCAGCAAAGTGTATTTGCTGCATCCCAAACACAGCTGGAAGCACAGCTCTGCACTCCCATCTCCCCTTCATTGATCTTAACAATAATACCCAGGTACAAGGGGCTTCAGAAAGCAATCTTGCAGCGTTGGCCTCTGTGGTTTTGTTAGGCAATTCATTATCCACTTTGTTCTACCTTACCCAGATCCATTCTGACTCTCAGACAAAAGGTAAAAGAGAACCGTGTGTCTCTATCCCCAGCTCCTCCCTCAGCTCCTCCCTCAGCTCCTAGGCTCCCACTTCATGCCAGGCACTCACCTGAATGCTAGCTACTGAGCCAAAGATGCAATTAGTCTTTGGTGGAGTTTCTGAGGCACAAGCCACTCTTGGTGGTCTGCCAGAAGCTGTGATTGGTGTGGTGAACAATGCAAGTTCAAAATGTGAATGAAGGCAAAGCCCAGGATGAGGGGAGATGTTTAAGGGCTTAGTTGTTAGACAATATTAACAAGTCAATAAAAAGAATTACTTATATTTGTCAATGGTATAAAGGCTGGAAGGGGGCCTCAGTGAGTAAAGTCCTTGCTTTGCAAACATGGGGACGCCCAACTACCACCAAGAATCCATGGAAGAGAAGCAGGCCACAGTGGCACACACTTTTAATTTCAGCACCGGTGAGGCACTTCCCTAGGACTTTCTGGGCACACTTGGCAAAGTACAGGCTAGAGAGAAATCCTGCCTTCTGAGAAATGACAGTCAAGGTTGTCTTTCCAGTCATACATGATCCTGCCCATGCACAACCTGAACACACATGAACACGCACATATGTACAAAATAAATAAAGGATTTGGATGGACATTTTTTTTTCCAGGAAAATATAGACATGTCGAATAATATCATAAAGTGATGTTCAATATCATGAAGGTTATGCAAATGCAAACCACTTCACACAGCAACAGCAGAGACACCCCGGATGACAGTGACACTCCAGATGACAGGAATCAGGGATTCCAAGACTGAGAAGGAATTAGAAGCTTGCCACAGGACAACTGGAAATGTAAAATGGTGTGGTCACTGTGGGAGACAAGCAGCCACTCAAAAGACAGAATTGTCACACCACTTGACAGTTTCATCTGAAATGTGTGTCTACACAGAAGACTACACAAGAGGGATCAGAGCTGTATTCATTTGAAAAGATTTTATTTTATAAGTGTATGTGTGTGTGTGTGTGTGTGTGTGTGTGTGTGTAATTGTCAATGGAGTCCAGAAGAAGATGTAGGACATGACTTATATCACATTAAAAGTATGTATATGTAAGGATCCACCCTCAGATTGAAAGCCATCTCACCCCCAGGGAACCATGGGAACCGACTAGCATGAGAACACATATAAGAGCTTAAGCTTCTCTGTCAAGTGAAGACAAATGAAGAGAAAAACTGTTCTACTTTGGTTTTGTCTTTCTCAGGTTGGAGGTTAGCTGCCTGTCACTGGAGACTCACGGGGTAGCTCCCTGGCTGCTAGCTCCCAAGATGTGTGTCATCAGATCACCAAAGCAGAATTAGCATCTGGCTCACCATGAAATTCAATAGTGTCAAAGACAGTCAGGTAACGAATCATTCACCAATGCTCACGCCAAAGGCAGGAGACCGGAACAAGAGCTGTCAGAAAGGTTGTGAAGTAGCAGACACAAATGAAGTCAGACAAAATTAGTATCTATCTCCTCTTGAGGAAGAAATACCAGGAGGTGTGTGGAACATGGGAATTCAAATGCATTAGTGACAAACTAGGAACCTTGGACAGCTACAAAGAATGGCCTAGGTCATAGACGCAATGTCAGAAGCCCACAGGATTCATATGCATGTGTGGGGTACATCCTACCTTCCTTTACAGCACCCTCTACAGTAGTCCCTGTACTTCCCTGTGGCTACCACATGAATTAAGGACCCCACTGTTCAAAACTCAAAATTGAGGGCCAGCATCAGGTTGGTCAGTTTCCCAAATGACATGAAAACCTACGGTCTTAGTAATCGTCTCCCTTTCGCAGCATCAATAACCCAAGTGGTACTAACACATAGTTTTCTGCCAAGACTCATCTATGCCTCTCTAGTGAGCATTTACTTGGGAAAACACAGGAGTGGGATCTGAAACCACCTCCCACCCTGACATATTCCTAACTAATGATGTCTGCCATCCTTCTTGATGGTGCCACATGACTGTATGCCTTCAGGACATGGAAATTACAAGAAGGAAAGGGGTACTTACAGCATACCACACATGTGTTTGGGCTGTATCTTTAACTCTCAAAAGCCTTGCATCTCCTAGAGGCCAACCACCAAGAGAACGCAGTGGTGAGAACGATGGTCTAGAAGAAAGGCTACCATTATCAAGTGCCAGAGCCTTCTACTAACTTGCTGGCTCACTTGTTAAATGTGTGGATAGTTTGCAAAGGAAGGCAAAAAACCCTTCCCTTCTTATCTCTGTTTGGCCCTATATCTGCCAGTTCGGTCTTCACAGTCAAACAAGAGCTCTCCCTTGGAACTGGAACGGATGTTGCCAACTAGACAGCTGCCACTTTCTAGAGTTTAGTGGGCACAGGGGACTTGCCAACAGCTCTGTCAGGTACAGATCCAGGAGGGCATTCCACATTGTGAAGACCAAGCAAGTCTCCTGCAAGCATGGGGGCCATGGGGGTAGATGTGGGGCAAAAAGAGAAAGTCTGCCTTGGGTGGGACACAGCCACTCCCTGTCTCCAGCATGCTGTTCCAGAGAAGCCGAGATCAGAGAGAGTCTAGAAGCAGACTCTGAGATGCACTAAAAGAAAAGACAAAATGATGGAGGGCTGATGGGCCAGGCCTGCTGTGTCTGCCTCAGGGAGAGCAGCACTCAGTGCAGGGTCCTTTTACTGTCGAGGACAATCAGCTCCTACTGATCTTCTCTGTCCAGTTTAGAGCGCCATCCACACCAAAAAATAACTTACCATAGAGCGCTCACAACAGAGAAGATGCAAGAGGAGGTGTGTAGGATCCCACAATAACCATGCATGGGGCATAAAACCAAATTAAGAACACAGGACTCTCTTCCAGAAAGGTCCTAGAGAGCTCAACACTACCCAGGGTCCCAAGTCAAAGGTCAGCCACTCTTCCTGTGTGGTTCCCATTCTGGGCCACCCATCCTGAAAGGTATGGAAGGGGGTTATCACAGGAGCCCCATAAAGAAAAGTGTCTCCCCAAAGTGTAAGTGTGACTGCTTCAAAAAGCTGGGCTTCCTGTGGCAGGCCATTCTGAGCCTGGTAAAACAGAAAAAGGAAATGCAAGGGGGCAGAGACAAGCCAGACCACACAGACTCTCATCCCTGTCTTTTCCTGTGGTCACCTGGGCCCCATGTAGAGAGCTTCCTCTGATGATTCTGGGGTGTTGCTGAAGATGGAGCAGCAGACCAGGAGAACCTTTGTACTGATGATGCTCCCCTGAATACACATATTTGATTTTAAACTTTCCTCAGGAGCACACACTGCAGACAGCACAAGTTTCCTCCAGGGGAAGGAACCTGGAAAGATGCACCCCCCCCCTTTCTCTGAAGAGAAACTTGGTAACATGAAAGGGAATTTTGGTAACTGAGCTCAATAAAACTTGCTTTGTAGCCTTTAAGTATCATGGAAAGAAAGTCATGAAAACAAATTCCACTGGCCCTTTTCTTTTGAATGTAATAACACGACAACCGAGACAGGACTAGGAAAAGCTAGTCTAGTTCCTCCATGTCTTTTGAAAGTTTCATAGTCTGCTTTTTGTTTCTTTGTTGGTTTAACTTTGTTCTTGTCTTAGTTGGGCTACCTGTTGCTATAATTAAACACCATGACCAAAATTAGCTTACGGTAGAGAGGGTTTATTTCATATTAAAACTTGTAGTCCGCTCTCCACCAGATCTCCTCCATCATGGACACGAGTCCTGTATAGCCCATCAAGCTGGCTAGGATAACCAAAGTGCTGGGCAGGACTGGCTTGCAGGGACAGTGCACGCAGGTGTGAGTGGAATTTATGGATGACACCAGCCGGCTCTATCATCCGAAATGTCAAAGGCCCTGTTCGAGAGGGTGATGTGCTCACCCTATTGGAGTCAGAAAGAGAAGCTCGAAGGTTGCGTTGACCTTGCTGCTGGGTTCTGGATATCCACTACTTAGCCCACGGAATGGCCTGCAACTGTTAAATAAAGCATTTGTATTAAAAAAAAAACTTGTAGTCCAAAATCTAGGGGAGTCAGGGCAAGAACATGAAGGCAGAGGCCATAGAGGAATGCTGCTTCCTGGCATGCCTTCCATATATTGCTTAACCATGTGTTCTCATAGCACTCAGAACCACCACCCCAGGAATGGCATCACCCACAGTGATCTGGGCCCTCTCATATCATTCAGGAATCTGCACACAGTCCAATCTGGTGGAGATATTTTCTCAATTGAGATGCCTTCTTACAAAATGGCTCTAGCTTGTATCAAGTTGACATAAAACTAGCCAGCACCATTCTATTCTCTGATATACATTCCAAGGTTAGGGAATACTCCCCTAATCCTTGCCCCTATGAGTTGCAAAGGCTTTTCCTGAGTTGAGCATTACAGAAGTTGAGGTCTTCTGATGACAATTCCATTCATAGTGTGTAGTGACCTCAGGCTGGTTTTGCTAGTACACTGGAGATGTACTATGTCAAAGGGAGTTGGGCTTCTGATAATGTGTGGCCTTCCTCTGTCCCTGTACATGCAAGCTATTGTCCCTGTCCCTCTACTGTCCCTGTACATACAAGCTATTAGCCATGAATGTGCAAGCTACTTGTGGCTTTCTTGTTCTTCATGTATTGGGAGGCAGAGGTCAACATCAGGTTTCTTTTCCAATCTCCACCTTGTTTTAGAGAAGGCCTCTCACTGAACCAGGAGCTCACCAGAATGAGCTAGATTGACTGGCCAGCAAGAATACAAACAGCACCCTCCTGTTTTTGCCTCCACAGTGCTAGGATCACGGTTATGTGCCACTGTACCAGGCTTTTCTATGTGAGTGCCCAGGAAAGAGGGAGGGTCCTTACGTTTGCAGAGCAAGCAAACACTTGAACTATCTTCTTAGCCTCTCTATCCTTTTAAAGAAAACTTTTATATTTCTGTCTCTGATAGGCTTACGAAATCAAAAGTGCTCCCCATCACCCCTAACTTACTTCAGGTTGAATATCTGTTCTCTGAAATGTTTGGGTTGAAAAGCGTGTCCAAATTTGGAAGATCTGCATATATGTAATGAGACCTCTTGGGATGCATCTCAAGTCTAAACACAAAAGTCATTTATGTTTCATGCACACTTGACACACCTAGCCTGAAGCTCATTTGATACCACGTCCTTAGTGCACCTGTGTTCTGACTGCAAACGACTATAAGGAGTCAGGTGTGGAATTTTCCATTTACAGCATCGAGTTGCTGCTCCAAAATGTTCAGCTTTTAGAGCACTCTGTGATTTGTATTTTTGGATCAGGAATGCTCAAACTGTATTTTAATGCTTTGGCCTGAAACCTTCCCCTCAGAAGGGAATGCTTGATTTCAGACTGACATTTTTGCCTCCTGGGTTAGTGAGTTTTGTTTTGACTATACAATATTCAAACCTGTTTGAGGGAGGCTTTTAGACCATGGTAGAACTTGAGTAAGCTATCTAGTACTGGTCATCCTCAAACTCTCTCTCCTCTGGCCTCAGAGCTCCTTGCTGGCTCTGTGCTGTATCCAGAAGTGAGGGTGCCTAAGACCAGAAAGTGATGAAACTGGGGCCCATAGTGTGTTCAAGGCTAACTAACCGCAAAGGCAAGAGTGTAGTTCACACTTAAAGACACTTAGCCTGCTTCTCTGCCCTGAATAAACTGAACTGGTTATGGCTCTGTCTTTGCAGCGCTTGAAAAATTAGAAACTACAGGGTAACTACCCAGGGAATCCTGGGTATTCTCCACTCTCCTCACTCTCCTCCCACCGCTGTCTGCTAAGAATCCTGTGACTGCACCTGAGAGATGCCTCTCCACTCCAGCTCCAACACCCCTCACTCCATCCTCCAGACCTACTACTGGATCATCTACTTGCTAGAAACATCTTGCCCATTACTCTATGGTAAAACATTCACAGATCACAGCTCCTATTGGAAATGGACCCAGTAAACAAGGCAGGATCCTAACAAGGCCCATCTATCCCTGTAGTAGCCTTCTATGGCCACCTCTTGCCTTCTCCATCTTCTTCCTGGTCACTTAGTCTTGGGGAATCTATGTGTTGTATTGCATTGCATTGTATTGTATTGTATTGTATTGTATTGTATTGTATTGTATTTTGTTTTTCTTCCTACATAGTAGCTTCCCTTCCTCTCTACAACAGGTTCCCTCTGCCTGTGGTAACACTCCCCCCTCCCCTCACCTAGAATTCATTATAATTTGCAATTATGTTGTTTCCTCATTTGAACTCCTTCCTTGTTTGTCTCTCGCACCCCACCTCACCCCAGACTAGAATGTAAACTCCATAAAACCAGAGCTTTGTTTCCTTATCCATTATCATATACCCAGCACCCAGCTGTACTCAAATAGTTCATGAATATTTGTCTGGCAAGTGAAGCAAGCATAGAGGTCACAGCTCAGAAGGAAACCTGTCTAGCGTCAGCCCGATGAAGGTTTCAGTGCTCACACAGAGGAACAGAGAAAACTGCATTCCGGGTGTGGCAGGGGCATCAGTATGGGCAGTTTCAGAAAGGTGTTTCGGCTCTATTTCAAGGGTGAACATGCACGGGCACAAGTGTGCCTGTGTATGCATGGGTGTAAGTATGTGAATGAGAATGTACACATAGGAGCACATGTGCGTGAATGGGCAAGGATGTGGAGCATGAGTGCCATGGGCATGCGCTGTGCTGCTGCTCCAGCCACAGGCATGCGCTGTGCCGCTGATCCCTCCATGGGCCTGCACTATGCGTCTGCTCCCTGCCCTTGGTACTTTCAGTGTCTCCTGGCAGACACCTCTCCTGTACTAGCACTCCCTGCTCCTGGATTCAGGTATCTCACCTCAAAAGGGGCTGCCTCCTCCTTGATGGGCCCTTATGAACACTCAGACTCCTTCACATCAGAGACCCAAAACCCCCAGAATGCATAGCAACTCAGTATCCTGCTGTCTGCATTCCAGGAGCAGACTGGGCAGCAGAGCATGGAGAATATCCGATGGGACATGAATTCGCTCACCTCTGTGAGGCCAGAGCCTCTCTGAGCCCAGCTTTGCACACATGCTACCCAGCACTGCTTAGCTAAGAGAAGCTAAGAGCAAGGCTTGCTTGGCCCCATCCAGGATCCTTAATCACACTCTTCTCTCTTGTCATCCTTGAACTTTGTGCCTCCAGCTCTGAGACCAAGAACTGCTGAATCTGAGGGGTTCACCCTATAATAAGGCAACACTAGGTACCCCCTACAGGTGATATTATAAAGAGGGATCCTGCAAAAGAATGCAATAATTGTTCAATATGTTTCAAATCTGGGATGAACGGCTCAGGTGCCTTATTTAACATATCAAAGTGGATTCTGGCTGCCAGGTTCTCCCTGCAATCCCTCGGTCAGTCCTTGCCTGTTACAGGACACTCTTGGCAGGCATACCCTGCTCCCTATCCTGAACACTCTAGCCCAGGGGTCTAGGCAGCTTTCCTCTAACCATTTTGGTTACCCTACTCTCTTTTGGGCCTCCCAGCTGCTGGACCTAGCTCCCCTCTTTCCCCCTCCCCTTCTCTTCTCATGTCTCAGGGGCACGTATACTCTAGACTCTCCTCAATATCTCTGTCTCCGGCTGTGTTCTCCCTCATATCTTCCAGGAACAGTCATGTCCTAGCCTCTTTCTTTCTTTCTTTCTTTCTTTCTTTCTTTCTTTCTTTCTTTCTTTCTTTCTTTCTTTCTTTCCTTCCTTCCCTTCACTAGCAAACACTGAATGGAGCCCCTCCCCTGTAGATACGTTAACAGCATTAGGGAAGCAGTGAACAGATGAAGGAGATGGAGGTAATGAATGGTCACTGCATTGTACCCAGGTTCTCTGCTACTAACTCGTCCTGTCCATCATGAAGTATATTTCAAGGCATCCACTGAAGTGTCCCCAAGGGAGGATAGTTGCTAGAGGGCAGGACAGGGCCAAGGGGCACACTGAGGATCACTAAGGCACTGAAGACTGGAAGGAAACCACTAGGCTCAGCCCCAAAGAGAGAAGGGGGAAGATGTGTCAATCAAATTCAGCTAGAGAAAGCCTGGGAAGAGTAGCAGCTTCCTAGGAACCATGGCTCTGCTGGGATGGTGAGAAGGCACTCCCACATTTCTGCCTCCCATTCAGGGCTCAGGTTTCTTGATGGAGCCTCCCAGTGGCCTTCATTTCACTATCAATGACACAGAGCAAGTGTGCAGTGACCCTGTAGGAGTACAGAAGGGAATAAGGCAGTTTCTTAAGGAGCCAGATCACTGAACGCTTCATAAGTCAGCATTTCCACTTCCGGGTATATAGCCAAGAGAACTGAACCGGAGATTCTGAGACACATGCAGATGTGTATTCAATGCAGCATATTCACAATATCCCGAGGCAGAGACAGCAAAAGCAGATGTGGAATAAGCATGAAATGGACTATTATTCCAGCTTTACAAAGTAAAATCTAGGGGCTAAGAAAATAGCCCAGCCAGTAAAGTTCCATGCAAGCAAGATGACCCAAGCTTGGCACCCCAATATCCCGAGTCAGCAGAACACAGCTACAACCCCAGTGCTGAGGATGTGGCGACATATTGATGTCTGGTGCTCCCTGGCCAGCCAGCCTAGCCAAATGAATGATGCCCAGACTCAGTCAGCCATCCTGTCTTTAAAAATAAGGTAGAAAGAGGTCAAGGAATTTACCCAGCATTGATCACTGATCTCCAGCCTACACACACACACACACACACACACACACACACACACACACACACACACACAGAGAGAGAGAGAGAGAGAGAGAGAGGTACACACAAAGGCACACACACACAAAGGCACATTCATGTGCACTCACACATCACTGGCATGCACTGCACACATCCATATAAACATGTACTCACAAAGGAAATTCTAGCACACATTACAATATGCATGAGCCATGAAGGTACAACATTAAATAAAGTAGGTGTAAATAGAATTAGGATGTATGGCGTACCTAGAACAGTGAGCCCTCATAGAGACAGATGATAGAAAGTGCAAAAGACTGTGGTGGGGTCAAAGATGGGGAGTGATGTAAGGGACAGAGTCTCAGTTTTACAAGATTAAGAATTCTGTTAATTCTATTTAAAACTCAGCGATGATTAAGAGAGCAAATTTTATGTTTTGTGTTTTGTGTTTTTAAGTAAGGTAACCACAGAAAGTACAATGGACCAAAGATTTTTTTTTTTTTTTGACAGCCTGTTTTGTAGAGTCTTTGTATGTTGGAGACAGAAGTCTCTGAGAGGTACTTTTAGGAGAGGGTACAGGAGGAGGAGGTGAGGGAGAGTCAGCCAGCTGGCTGTACACATCACACTCAAGTGGCAGAGTAGCTCTGCAGAATCTGGGTGATGCCGGGGTTCCCCTGAAGATTTTTCAACATGTAAGGTGCTGCTGTGATCTGAAGTTAGATATGTTAAATCTAGAGAGAAGGCTTTCAAATCAGAGTCCAGGGCAAGTGATTCAAACTCCCATCTCTGCACAGCACCCCCTGCAGGAGTAGCACTGAAGTGCTCCAAAGCCAGCTTTTCTGCACAGCTGTAAGGTAATAAGTAAACTGCAAAAGGGTGGCTGGGTTTTCACATGAGGGCTCTGTAATGGTCCCAACTAAGTCCTGCAGTGGAATGACGAGGATGTGGCAGTTTATAGTTCAGCCTACACTTACATACACATACACATACACATACACATACACATACACATACACATACACATACACATACACATACACATACACTAGCCTAACCAGATGCCAGTGTAGGCCAAATGGCAGACTTGCCCTTTTTCTAGTTCTACAGTCAAAAGTCAAGGGTGATAGCTACTGCGAAGCAAATGGCTTTCCTAAGCTGGCAGCAAAGCTATAGGATGGGGAATCGTCCCTTCTGGATAAAGAGCAGGACTCTTCATGTTTATATGAGTTCTTCCATTTTGCTATTTTTCTCAAGGTCGCCATGGTAGGTAGGTAACAAACAGTTCCCAGCCAACACACATACGGGCACTTTGATACAGAACCCCACTTGTACTACCAAAGCTGTCCCTCCAGGCCAATTCCAACACTTGCTTCTAGAACTGTAGGTTCCTGACACCGTGTGGCATTTATAGAGCCCCTGCAGTATACAAAGCTGAGTCCAAAGGGAAACTGGATACTCTGAGACAAGATCCCAAAGGAGAGAAACTACATAACAGTAAATACAAGTTATTTTACACTAATAATGAAGAAAGGGAGGGTGTATGTGAAAGCAAAAGAGAAACAGACACCCCATGTGGGAAAGGGCAGGAGACCCATGGGAGACTGGGCTCCCAGCTGTGGGTGACAGAGAGTTTGTGCTGTAAACAGACCTCCAGCTCCTCTCTTTTCTTTCCTCCTCACACAAAGGCTGAAAGGGGTACTTAGAGAAGTCAATCTATTCAGGCAAGGACACCCGGCTTTCATCTAGAGTTGGGGGCTGGGGAAACCAGGCCCTTCATCAGGTCATCACTTGCTTGAGGGATGATCTCCTGCCGCCCAGGGAGTGTTTGTCTTCAGGGCTGAGTCCTGATGGGTCATTTGTTCTCTCCCACACAGACCTAAATAAGCTATCACCCTTGTCCCAGGAGAACCCCCACGAGCCTCCCACAGAAGGAAATCCACCTGCCTGCTTGCCTTGACCCCCTGCCTGGGAGCTGTTTCACTCAAAAGCTACAGGGATCCTGAAGGAGTAATTTTACATGGTAGCTGCCCAGCAGCCTCTAATTGCATGGCTGGAGGTTCTCACAGTAATGCTGAGGAAGGGTCATAACTTTAAAAGGTTAATTTCCTCTCCACACCCTATTCGAACTTCTGTTCAATAAATTACCTTTCTAAACTGGCAAGGTGGCAAAGATCAAGCGCTCCTGACTGCATCCCCCATTAACATTTGGTAACTCTGGCCCAAGACCCTTGCCAAGGCTTGCAGAAATGCCAGGTGGTCAGAAGGTGACAAGACACCTTACCCATGAAAGAGGTGGCAGGAGGCAGAACAGAAAGAATGAAATTAATGATGTCTTTAATATCATTCAACGACAGGAACACTCACTTAATAACCAGCTCAGGCTGGTATGGAGCACACCCTGAAAGAGTTGTGGTCCCACTCTGATTCCTAGGCACACTGGCAAACAGCTAGGAGGGGCTGTCAGAAACCCATAGTATGTGTGTCAGGGGTGAGCTGGGGTCAAGGACATTGGGCAATGGATGTCCTTGGATCATCTTGTTGTTGATTTTCAGGACCATTAAAAAAGGTGCCATATGTTTAAGCACTGACTTGAAATTCCCTATTCTAGCTGAGCCACTTCTGTACGTATATGCTAAGGGCCAGGGTCTGAAGCCAGGGTCCTAAGTTCAACCCCACTGTGTCAGGCTCAGTCACTCCACTCCCTTCTTCTCCAAACAGACTTGCAGGGAGAGGCTCAAGGGCACTGAAGGGCTCTCATGGAGCTGGCATATGTAAGCTTGGTAAATACCCTCATCCATTGCTACTGTTTATACTGAGAACAGGTAAATGTCAGGCCTCTGAGGAAGGTACTAGAAACAGAGATGAGGCTGACCTGAGCCTGGATCAGGAAAGAACACAGAAGCCTGACTCTTTCCACTCCATGTAGGAATAACTGTGACTAAGTAGGACCCAAGAATGAAAAGCATAGGGAATGGATGGCTGGGGTTCAGGAGAAGAGAAGGCATACCAGCCACACATGGAAGAACGAGCTAGGGTGCAGGGTGGGAAAGGATGCTAATAGCTCCTTGTGCGCAGTGAGGAAGCAGGCAAAGTCTGGAAACACTGTTCCAGGGTTCAAATGCCTAGATTCAATGCATGATTCTGCTTTTCTAGCTGTATAGCTCTGGACAAAAGACTTTGGCTGTCTGTGCAACCTGCTAAGGCCTGGCTGGGTGTACAGAAGGGCTCAGTGGTCAGTGCAAGCCTCCACTGCTGAAGACAGCAGTGTGTGACAGCAGTGGGTTTGGAGCTGAGTGGTTTTATAGTAGCAGGGAGATTTTGAGCAAGGCACGAAGAATGGAGAGAGAAAGGCAATGAGGGGTGTGTAGAGCTGTAGAAGACCCAGAGCATGGTGAACATGGCTCTGGCAGGCCTTGCCCTTTCCCCATTCCCTCTGCTTTGCTGAACTGTTACATTATATTCCTAAAGCTAGCCACCAAGGTTTATTCCATTATTTAGCCTCTTCCTCCTCCTTAAGCTGACCACCAAGGTCCATCTATTGCAGTCTTGAAGTCTAGCAATCAAGGGCCCCTATGGCTCACCTAATTAACATGTCCAATCAAAAGAAAACTCATCCCAACCCTGGGTTTCCCCTTCCTCTTTATAAAATGCCATTGGCCTATGAGCCATGCTTGTGTCCTCTCTGTACAGAGGCAGTCCTTTGACCCTCTGGGGCGTATGACTCCCCACCCCCCTGCTCCTTTGTCCTCTTCTCTCTCATTTTCTATCTTTGGACTTCGTCTCTTGCTCCCTGCTCTTTGTTCCTCTGGGGCAAATAAATCTCCTGTGTGCTGAGACCTTGGACTTGGTGTGTCTTGTGCCAATTTTGGTCCTTTGAGGATGAGTATAAGCTGTGGGCTAGAATCCATAGGGAAGCAAGAAGCAGTAACTTGGGGCCTATCTGGCTTCTTTTTTTCCTTTTGGCTCGCCTGTAATTGGAAGGTGGAGCCTCACTGCAGAGCCATGGCTTCTTCTCCATGTCTAAGGCAGACTCTAGGAATAGAGCAGGTCATAGGCTAACAGGAGCCTATAAGGTACCTGGAGCATCAGAGTCCAAGCTTAGGAAGCCTACTGTCCCCAAGGAACCTTAACTTATGCTTGCTGCCCACCCATCCTCCACTGCACCTCTGTGATTCCTAATCACAGGCGGGCTTGATATGCACATAAATGCTAAGCAGAAAACTTAGCTTCATGCTGTCTCTGGAATCTCTAAATTATCAGTCCACCTAATGAGTACATTAATTAATTTCCCACTGCTGTGACAAAATGTCTGAAAGAAAGCAACTTAAGGGCAAAGGTTTAGTTTGAGGTCACTGTGCATCATGGTGGAGAAGGTAGACCAGAAGGAGCAAGAGGCAGCTGGTTGTAATGTAACTGTGAATGTCCACAGTCAAGAGGCAGAGAGAGGGAACCGTGAATGGCTGCTCTCAGTCTGATTTCTTCTTTTTATTCAGTGCAGGGCCCCAGTTTGGGGAGTCATTCTGCCCGCATTTGGTTTAGCTCTTCCATTCCCCAGATAAACCTCTCTGGAAATACCCTCCCAGACACCCCCACAGGCTTGCCTCCTAGATAATTCTAAATCCAGTCAACATTAACCATCACAGGTAAAAAGCATTAATTATAAGGGCCCTGGGCTCAAATTCACTGGACCCTGGCTGGGTGAGTTCATTTCCCAGTTTCTTGACTTGTAATTTAAGAGAAATAAACACTTTTTTTGTGGCTATCTGGAGGCTAAATCAGCAAACTTCAGCACAAAGTTACAGCACAATGCCAGATGGGAGGAGGAGACAGCAGTGCTCCGTGGCATAATGGAAAATACAGTTAACAGTGATGCGCTGCATGTACCTCAAAAGAGCTACCGGGGAGGAGTGTGAATGCTCCTACCATAGAGAAATGACAGAAACTGAAGGTGAGAAACATGCTGATTACTGTGATTTGATCATCACCCAGTGTGTGCAGGAATCAAAACATCACAGTATGCCATATATATATATATATATATATATATCCACACACACAATTATTGTGCTAATCGAAGAATTAAGTAAAATAAGCTAGCTCTACTGAAAGCTGTTAGTTTATAGATATTTATTTAAAAGCTTCACATTGAAATTCTGAAAACCCTTAAAATTTGATTGCACAAAGAACATACATCTACATCATCATCATCATCATCATCATCATCATTTGGAGCAGGTTGGCACATGGAAAGAACTATTACACTGTTGAAGGAGCCATTTTGTAACTATGACACCAGTTCCCAGATATCAACAGCCAGTGCACTGAGTTTTCTAATAGCATTGCATGTAGCTCCCAGATTCAGCCCCTCACTTGGCTGTTAGATACACCTCCATCAAGTGTAATTTCACCTATCACTTGGGGATTAAACAGAAAAGATGCTCTCATGTGGAAGGGAAGAGGACCAAAACTTTTCTATGTCTAGCCTTACACAAGGCACTTGAGGACATTAAATTTCAGTGTCACAAGGAGCTCCCTAGAGAGTATCCCTATTTTAATGATGAGCAGAATAAGTTGTAGTAAGCTGTAAGCAACTAGCACAAGGTAGATAGCAGGTGGTGTGTGTGTGTGTGTGTGTGTGTGTGTGTGTGTGTGTGTGTGTAACCCCAGAGACAATTTCTATTAATTGTTCATAGATTCACCCATTCCCATGTGTATATGTACCCATGCATTCACATATGTGCAGCAGGAGCCATCCACCTTGTTTCTTGAGATGAGGTCACTCACTTTTATCTGGGGCTCAGAGATTCAGCTAGAGTAGCTGGGCATCAAGCACCAGGAATCCCCATGTCTCTGTTCCTCCACACCGGGGTGACAAGTGTTCACTACAACACCCGGCCTTTTCTTGTGTGCGCTGGGAATCACAGGTCCTTATGTTTACATGGTACACACTTTACTGACCGAGTCATATCCCTAGCTCCAATTTCCCTCTCACTCAGAATAAAACTATTAAGAGGACAAGAGGGAAACGATGACAATGACAAGCCATCACTGAGGGCTTACTGGGCACCAGGCAATGGTCTGCAAACTCTGCTCATTGTAGAGATATGAAGATCAACAATAAATGCACAGGGCCCAAAGTCCACATGCTCGGAAGTTGGGGAGGTGTTCCTGTGTCCCTCTAGAAGCATATGCAACATGTTGTGTCTGGGATGTTCTCTCCCATTCTTTCCTAGCCACCATTTCCATGCTGTACCCTCTTCTATAAAACAGGCTCAGAAAACCCGCTTCCCTGAGTGCAGTGTGGGCAAGGATAGTCCCAGCCACCCCCAGGACCTGCTACCAAGAGCTTACTGCTCTGCTACCTGCTCACTAGGTGAAGCAAGAAGGTGACAGCTGTGCACAGAGCCCTTATTAACAGCCTCTCTAATGAGCCCTCTGGAGCATAAGCAGAAACGCGTTTCTCACGCCAGTGGGCGGCTGCCTTTTCCATCCTCAGCCAGGAAGCCAGCAGTTACTTAACCTACACAATGCATTCCTTTCACCCACTTCTCATGCAGATGAAACCCCCAAAACAGGGAACTGAAGTGTCCGGGCCCAAGGTCCTTTGCAAGATGGACATGTACTCAGAGCAGGGGTGAAAGACTCCATGTCTCATACTCATAGCAACCACACCTGTGGAACCCATATAGGGTCATTTGGTAGCTATGAGGGAAAAGGGGCAGGCCATTAGAACTTAGGAATGTGCAGCCTTAATGCCCAGAGAGTCTATCTGCACAGAGGACTGTGGGGCTCAAAGGCACTTAGAGACTCTGCCACTTCTCAGGACAACCTCACCCTTTCCCTTGGAGGAGCTTCATCGCTCTGAGCTATACCTGCAAGAACCTCATTATCTCTAAGAACCTGCAGTCCCTGGAGTCAGTACATTCTTTTCTAATGTACAAAAAGATCTGGTGCCGGGAATAGAGCCCTAGAACCAAACACCGGGTCCTTACAGCATTGTTCAGATTCTCAGTGCTCACACCCTGCAGGCCAGAACTGCAAGAAAGAACCTTTGCAAGGGACAAGTGTGTTCTGCAACCCCAATTCTCCAGCATAGGAGCCAGCAGCTACTTGTGGAGTTGTGAATGTTCTAACACGGGGGAGGAACTGAATGGTCAATGCCATGTGGCTCTAATGAATTTACAGCCACATGTGGCTTATAAGTGTCCCATTAGAGCATCCCTAGATGGTACTTAAGGAAAAGAAAAAAAGCATCACCTGTTTTTTAAATCTGGAAATCAAGGTGGGGCTTGAGGTGACATTTAGAACTCTGCTAAATAAAAATGAGTTGAGCACTTCCTGTGAGCCAGCAGAACGTCTTCCAGTCAGATCTCTAGGAAGGGGAAATACCATCATACACATATTGGCTATAAATAAGTAGCCTCAGAGCTAAGAAGGGGCAAAGAACTAGGAGGAAAGCCAGCCAGCCCGGGTCAGTGTCCAGGCCTCCATCATAATCCATACTATGGTTAGCTTAAGAAACAAGGCTTACCGTGCTCTTGCTGTGAACCGCTGTAGAGATTGTAGTGATCCAGCCTTATATCTCCTCTCCTGTTCCCAAGGCTAAGAATGTTACCCCCTCAAACAGTTTGGAGGTCTTGAAAGATCCCATTGTGCCTGCTTCAAGAGAGATGCCTTCCAAGACGAGGCCAAAGAGAGGTGTGAAATCTCCTGAAAGAGCAGCTATCAGAGACTCATAACAGCTCAGCAACAATTCTGTACCTCCACACACCTGAGATTCAAGAACTCACCAGGAAGGAGAAGTTTTACTGTATGTAAACTGTACCCTGACCCTTTCCCATCCCTAAACATCCCCAATGCCCACCACCTTTCGTTAAGATTCACAAACATTTCATTTGAATTTTTCCCTTAAAAATGTATAGATTGTTTAAGAGGTTAAAACTCAGGAAACAGCATTATTTTTCCATTAAAAATATCCTAACTTTGTTCTCATCTGGCATAGCACACCTTCAATGCCCAAGCTGGTTGGATTAAATTGTTCTCTTCCTAGCAGCTAACAGTGAAAGACTAGAGTTTGGGGTGAAGGCAGGAGATGGGGAGTGCTTCCCACCCCTTCCCTGCCCTGGGACCTCTGACTTTCTCCTCTGTCCAGCAGTCTCTCTCTTTCGCTTCCCTCTTTGGTGCCTGCTTCTCTCACTGGAGCCAAGCTAAGACCACTCTGGCAAACACACTCCATGCTGCTTTTTGTCTCTCTTCCAACTCAAGAGGCCACTTCTCCCATCATCTGTAGAGAGAACGGACTTTTAACATTTTCTCATTTAACCAAAGAACCCTAATCAGGAAAGTCACCGGATGTTGAACTGCTCAAGAGAGCTCCCTCCGAAGAGTGTTTCTACCCAGAGCCCAGTGGGTTTTGCTCTTTGGTGAGCTGAAGCTATACCCAGGGCTCCTGAAGGGCAGGAACACTGGTGAAGGTTCTTTGCCAGTTTTCATAAAGCAATTACAAGCCTGGGCTCCTAGCAACAAGTAAGGCAATTCAATGAATTCATGAATACAATATCATTTACTTGGCTTCTTCCAAAATGATCTGCATGCCACATTAAAACAAAAACAAAAACAAAAACAAAAAACAAAGATCATCAGTTTCAATGTGGCAATATTTGGAAACATCATGGGAAGAGAAAATCACCTACCATGTGTCTTATGATGGACAAGCAGGGTGATCACTCCTATTCAAATCCCCAATTCAAAGGTCTCAACCATAAAACTTCTTTCAGTGTCAATATGACATTCAGTCCTGAGCACATGTTACATGACAGTTTGGAACAGAATGGGTCCAGTTGTTGGTGCATTTGAGATTTCGAATTTCATGATTAGGTTTGTTCAACCAGTAAAGTCCATACAAAGACTCCAGATTGCGAAAAGGTTCAAATCTGAACCACTTCTGGTCCTGTGAATATTACAAAACAGACACTCAAACTGTGTGGGTCATTCCAGGTAAGGGACCTCCTGCCTGAAGCAGTTGGGACTAAAGATCCACAATGAATTAAGGATGAGGGCATCGGCAGGAGACGGAGGGGAAGCCAAAGAACAGCCATGAGACGGCAGAAAACTAGAGGGCAATGAACACTAATGACCAAAGACTGATGACAGAATTACTCTTTAATTCTGTCCAGAGGAAAATGGTAGAAAGAACCGTTCAGGAAAAACGAATGTCAATGGCAAGTGTACACGCTATAGGCATGGAATGGAGGCACACATTTGCAACATCATCACTCGGGGTGTGGAGGTAGGAGGATGGCTCCAAGTCCAAACCCAAACTGCTCTATGCAACTAGAATTAGAACAACCAAGACTACAGAGTAGGTGCCTATGTCCAGCAAATAACGGGCAAGTCAATAGCTGAGAACAGGGTATATTAGATCTGACATAAGTTGTTGTATTTCCCCCTTGGAGATAATTAACTTGAACATTAGCACTAACTGTATATTGCTTAGCATTAAGAAAGTATTAATAATACTGTGATTTTTTTAAAGACTCTCTTATCTGGGGCTAGAGAATTGATTCAGCAGTTAAGGGTGCTTATTGCTCTTGCAGAGGACCTGGGCTCTGTTCCCATCATCCACAGGTGCCATCTGTTATACCTCTTCTAGAGGATCTGGCACCTTCTTTTGATGTAGGTAGGTACCAGGCCTGCCTGTGGGTATTCATACATACACACAGACAAAACATTAATATCCATACATTAAAAAAAATTGTATTAAAAGTTAGAAGAAAACTCAACATTTTAAAGGTAAATATTGATGATTTTATTACTTAGTTCTAAAATGTGTATGTGCACAAACACACTCAGAGAGAGAGACACAAAGAGAGTGACAGAGGACAGAGTCAGGTAGAGAGACAGTCAGAGAGACAGGGAGAGATGGGGATGGAGAATATTATCAGCCTTATAAAGGAAGATAAACCTTGACAAACGCTGCAGCCTCAATGCCCAGGGAGGACATACTTCTAAATGAAGTAAGCCAGTCACAAGATGACACATACTACATGACTATTTATATGAGGCACCAAGAGTAAAGTTTATAGAAACAGAAGTAGAACAGTGGCTTCCAGAGTCTGGAGAAGAAGCAGTGGGTAGCGCTTCAGATGATCAGTTCCACGTTCAAGTGGAGAGCGTCTTCAGCTCCTTTGGAAGCATGTACTCGGGATGGCTGAAATCGGCCTTTCCCTCCTCCAGCCTTCTGTAGACAGAAGTTCGTGTCCAGGGTCACTCTGCTGCTGACAGTCTCCCCACATCCAGGGCTCAGCCACCATAAATGACAAACACTGCTCTGGCTTGGGAGGCTTCGTGCCTGACACTGCTTTATCTAGCAGAGCTCTGCCTATTCCCTCGTCCTTCTCACATGTCCATCTATGATCCGGAATGCCCTCTTCCCTCTACCTGTCCCTGATGTGATCTAGAAGGTTCTAAGTTTGCTTCTTCTAAGTCTACTTGCCAGAGTCTGGGCATGCAAAACTCAAGTCCAAGTTGCATAATCACCACAAATGTATACCGAGTAAATGCTGCTGGGCCCCCAAAACGTAAATAAAGCCATCTGGTGAATACGATTTTCTTATTGTAGGAAAAGGGGGTGGATGTTGAAAACAACCCTCTTTTTTAGACTGCCCCCCTCTCTCTCCCTGTCTCCCTTTCTTTCTCTTTTTCTTCTCTCCCCCCACTCCCCATCTTTCTCTCTCTCAGAAAGAAAGCTTCATCTGATAAAGTTTCCAATTTTCCAGGGAGCTAAATCCTGAGAACACCAGGATTCTCCTAGGCCGTAACTGTCTGGGTACTTCAGTTGTTACTGATGAAATGACAGCATGAAGCACAGCTGTGTTTTATACTCAAGAGACACAGCAATGATCAGGTACTAGGATTAAGTCACAGTGAATGTGTGTGTGTGTGTGTGTGTGTGTGTGTGTGTGTGTGTGTATTCTGGTGAGCCTTATCAATTATGGAGGCCAGAGATCAGTGCCAGGTGTTTTCCTCAATAACTTTCGCCCTTGTTTTTAGGCAGTTTTCCATTAAACTTGGAGCTATTTCAGTTAGAAGGACAGACCTACCAAGTCCCATGATCCACTGTACCCACCTCTCAGTCCTGGGATTATAGGACACATGCCACCATACCTGGCTTCCTCACGGGTGTTTAAGATCTGAACTTCAGGTTTCATGCTTGCCCAGTAGGCACCTATGAAAGGCCATTGCTTGACTCCAGGTGAAGTCATCACTCATATCCAGCTTGACACTTGTAGGACTGGATTACCCCCATGACAGCATAAGCACATGTAGGAGCAGCAAAACGGACAGCCAAGATCAGGAAGATTAGGCACCAGGGCAATGGATGGAGATCCATAATCTCAGCCTTGCCATTCACCAGCTGGAGGACCCTGGACAATGCTCACTCTCCTACATCCTTGGTGTATTCCACGGAAAAATACTATTTACCTCCCTGGACTTCATGAGGAGAGGATGAGCATGTGTCATAGCTCAGACCCCCATGAATGGCAAGCTGGTGCCCTGGTGTCATGATAGTCATTATCCAAATTTACAAGCACTTCAGACACTTGCTTAAATACGCAGACATCACAAGCACTTCAAATGCTTGCCTAAGTACGCAGACAACTGTGATGGTTTCTTTGTGAAAATAAGGAATACTAAAATTAAACTCTGGCTTGCAACCAGTAAGAAGGATCATACTAAAAACTAAAATCAGATGCACCAATGTGGGCTATGGCATGTTCTTTCATCTTCCCAATGGCCTCTGAATCTTGCTTTCAGCACCGGGATCACAGGTATTAATGTATATTTGGACTGATGTGGTGGAGTCACCTAGATGAAGGCAGATGTCTTTGCCCCGTTACACTGATGACTACAGACAAAGCCAGGGTGGGGAAAATGATGGAGAGCTAATAATAAATGCTAACTGGTTGCAAAAGGTTCTGAGTGTCCATACACAATTCCTGAAACTATTAGCTCCTCTCTGTGCTAATGAGACCTCTTACTGGGAATTCAAATTCCCTTTGTAAACTCCATTAGCAACCTACAAAGCAGGTGGACAAATGTGAACCTTTCATAGGGAAGCGAAGTCTTGTCTAGAAAGGGAAACAGGAAGAAATCACAGCCATGGATATAGTATTCTCAGAGCATCAGAGAGATGGACTGGCAGCTCTCTTTGGAGATAAGCTAGAAAGAACCAAGCTCATACACATCCTCTCTGTCTCTCTCCTTTTCTCTCTTACACACACACACACACACACACACACACACACACACACACACACTTCTGAAATAGGATACTATGGTATAAAACCCTTTTTATCTGCAGAGGAATTTTCTTGAATGGAGCAACTATTCCTGCTAAAGTTTTGCCAAAAAGTCAGGCCAGTTCAATCGTTTCCCCAGATGACTGTTTGGGTCCCTCATGACTCGGTCTTTGATTTGCAAAGTCTCAAGAGACTATCTTTTAGTAAGAACACATGGAAACTTTTGACTCTCAGAGTTCAAATTCTATTAATGATTCCAATGCATTTTTAAAACGTTTTCCCCTTAAAACAGCATTAACAGAGTTTTGATCTTATCTGTGTATTAGTTCAAACCAGCACAGAGAATTGCTGAATATCACCCAAAATATTCACAGCTAGGCTAAAAGAAGAGATGGAAAATTTCAGCTCTACAAGAATTTTTTTTTTTTGCAGGAAGTGGTGAGATTAGGGGGCACGGGAAGAGAGCAGACAGGTGCCACCAAGTCCACTGGGAACACATTCTGATTTCCCATCCAAGTCGCATAAGTTGTTAGGACAGCAACTCTCCAGGGAACAGCTCAAATTGAGACCCTCAAACTGAGTAATAGTCACCCTATCTCACCACAACCACCTTGGATCTATCTATTCCACTCCACATTGTCTATCACCAAGCTCAACCCAACTTAAGCATTTCCTGGGGCTTTAATCACTTGGGGGTCATAAACCTGGCTAAGATGCAGGTGTTAGTGTTCTCTTAAAGAGCATACGTACATCCCAGTTTCTATATAAATTTAGAAGGGCAGCAGTCACCCTAGCTACACTAAGCACATCGCAGAACCTGCAGCTTGAAGAAGCTGTAAAGGAACCTCATTGAGTCCTGGCATCGGTAAGACAAATTGCAGGATTCCAACTTTAAAGATGATACTTAAGTTTTTATGAGTGTCCATTAACCAACTAAGACTTTGATATCTGCAGACTGCATCTGTGGCGTGGACTAAAATAAGCATGCCTGCGCAAGTTTTCTCTCTCTCTCTCTCTCTCTCTCTCTCTCTCTCTCACACACACACACACACACACACACACACACACACACACACACACTCCGTATTCATATACACATGCCACTTGGCAGAAGTGAAATGGCATCGCTGAGCTGGATGGAGCACATTCATTTAGCTTATTCATTCCTGGCAATATGAAGTCATTAGAGGGAGTTAAGGCAGCTTTGGCAACTGCAAGCATGGAAAGAAAGAGAACAGGGTTGGTTATGTTTCTCATTCAATAAACGGGGCCATTGACTAAGCTGTATGTACTCACCGCTCTCTGCCTACATAAGTGATTTGCTATTAAACACATACTGCTCTTGTCAAACGCCTGACAATGGGTTATTTTTGCATGCTTGAGTTTGGAGGAATAGAGACAAGGGGTGGGGCATTCCTCTTGACCTCTGGTCCCTGACCTGCAACTTAAATGACTATGAGATAATAAAAGCAAGCACTAAGCCAGAACCTTCAGCCTAGCACTTGTTCTTTTATGTGTTGAGTCAGGAGCCCTGCAGAGGGTTAGAATACATATCTTAGTGCTATGAAAAATCCAGCGCTTCCTTCAGAGGCCAACCACATCCCAGGAGTTCAGTTAAGGTCTGAATATGAAGCACCATGCCTCGTCTCACCCACAGAACGTAGCACCTAGTACATGAAGCTTCACAAGGGGAAGTCCTGAACCTTAGATGGTGAGGCTGAGCTGGACCAACAAGATCAGCGGTGCAGCTGAAGGCTACGCCTGTTCTCCAGTTCATTTTGCACTCTCTGCGCCTTGCCCTCTATGGTGTAAAGAGCCCCCTCTTTCTATGCCATAATGTCCTGCTTCATCATGGGTCAGAACCTAGAGCCAAAGACTATGGACTAAAATCTCTGAGCCAAGAGACAACCTTCCTTCTGTAAGTTGGTGTTTGGTTGACTTTCAAGCACTGCAAACCAAGACCTACATGACATCACAGTGTTTGGGCCTAAGAGGTAGGATCTTGCCTCTAACTGCAAGTGCTGAGAAGGATAATTTACATAACCAAATAAGCAGGATTTTGAGGGCTGGAGACCAGCTTTAAGCACAACAAGCTCTGGGACAGCCTCCTGCCCTCTGATTCTCCAGGTTGACTCTCTTTGCTGCTGCAGTTATTTCCTCTGTGTGTGGCAGCCAAGCTGGACATCAGACTCCTTGTGCATTCTGGGTTCTTACCCAAAATGTTCTAGAGAGAAGGTGACTGGTGTTTGTCTGAATCCAGAATAGATTCTGATTGACCTAATCCCTTGGGCCAATCACTGTAGAAAAGGGCTTTTCTCCATGTCATAATTGGCTATCCCTAGACCACATGATCATTCCTGTAGCTCACAGAAACCACTTGAGATAGGAAAGGCTATTCCTCGTATGAAGGAAGATGCTGGACAGACAGACTCCAGCAAGTGTCTACACTTTTCTTCCAATACTAGTTAGCAATGAAGGATGGTTCACCCAAGTCACAGAGAAAATACCACCAAACAGCATTGCTTTCTACACAGTAAACCCTTCACACCATCAGTTCTTACAGAAGGCTTCTGAAGGGTGAAAAGAACACAAAAAAGTCAATATTGTTCTTAGAAAAAGCAAAGAGTCTAGAAATAAACTAGATGAGAAAATACACCTATTATGGAGGGAGATCTTAAAAAATCTTTTATTTGAGAACAAGACTTGTGCTACAGTTAAGGAAAGAAAATAGGCCTGTATTCATCAGCCAGGTGCAGCAAAGTGGGCTGTGGTGAAGCCAGTCTTTGATATCCTGGTGGAAGGAAACTGCTTTTGCAAGAATCTATACCTCAACCTCTCCAATCTTCTCTCTTCTCTATCACCCACGTCATTGCTATGTCTGAATGTCTCTTTGCAAAGATGCAAGCATCCACTCAGTAGACATGTATGCCCAAACAATCCAAATTGTATTCCTTTCACATTCCAATGTTTTCTTTAGGGAACTGTAGGACTTTACTTTATTTATTAATTTATGTCAATGGCTCATTGTTCTTATTTTTATAAGGCATTAGGCATGGTATCAGCAGGATCAGAACCATAAAAGCCCATGAGCATCCCCCCTCATCCCTGCCAGGAAGTCCTGATACAGGTTACCAGTATTGACTCACTGTTTTGGTTTGAGTACGAAACACCCCCCCCCCCACACACACACCAAGGCAAGTGGCACTGTTTGGGGGAAGTTGTGGAACCTTAAGTAAGAAGGGCTTAGCTTGTAGAAGTAGGTTTCTGGGAAGACAGGCCTTGAGGTTTTATGGCCCAGGCCTACTTCCTGTTCTGTTTAGTCTTCCTGTTTTAGCAAGAAGTGAGGAATTCAAGCTGCACACTCTTACCACCCACCACCATGCCCTCCCATCACAACGGACTTTGTCCTCTCAAACCATGAGCTAAAATCAACCATCATTACCTCAAGCTGTTGTGTCTATTATTTAATCAGAGGCTGAGGGATTTCAATGAGTTAGCAATGCAGTCTGCTTGGAAAACAAGCATCTTAAGTCTCTCTTAAAAACCAGCAGCTTGGAGTGGGGCTAGAGAGAGATGGCTCAGAAGTTTAGAGCACTGGCTGCTCTAGCAGAGAACTGGAGTTCAATTACCAGCACCTATACAGTGGATCACCGCTCCCAATAAGTAGTGTTCCAGGGAATCTGATGCCAGTTCTGATTCCTACAGGGACAAGGCACGCAGGTTGTGAACAGATATACATGCAGGCAAAACCTTCATGCAAGGGCTCTGGTGGTTTAATTCAGGAATAAGAAGGTTTCAATTCTCATGGGTCATACCTGCTACTGACAATCAGGACCCAAGGACTCTAATTGTCTAATGAACTGTCCTCAATGAGATAAACCTGCCACTCATCTATGCCTCCGTTTCTAGATTTGTAAATGGAGAGACTATAAAGATGATCAAGGAAGTGCTTTTTGATTCTGCCCTCCCCTTAAGATACACAATACTTGTTGCTTAGGAACAATGAGCCTACCAAAACCCCATCAAACTGGAAGGGTGACGAGTTCCCAGCAACAGGAAGCCCAGCCAGTCTGCAGGAGTGAGGTCCACAGAAGAATCAAAATTCAAATCTTGAAATGACTGCGAGAAGCCTAATTCAGAATGCTCACGGTAACCAAAATGATGAACCATGATGTCTCAAGCCACCAAATATGAAATATATGCATTTAGAAAGGAATGAAAATCAGCTACCATCACAGGCAATATTGAAGCCCCAGATAAGGACTTTAGATGAGTTGCATAACACAGTGCCAAAACACACTGAAATGGCATCTCACCAGCAGCTGGAATGAGGGACTGGAGCGGGGCCAAAACAAGCTGACCACTTCCAGTGCCATTTAGTTCAGAAAAAGAAATTAATGAGAGAAACTTCAATATCAATGAAGTTGCAAGAAAATAATGAGCTACGCTTGCTCCCAGGAGGAACAGATTTTCAATTATTTCTTTTAAAAGAATTGCAGTCACAGTGTGTATTTGATCCATACCTGACCCACACTCTTTGTGGAGAATTAGAACACATTTTACCCAATGTCAAGTTAAAATAAAATAAAAAAACTCATCAGAAGCAAAATAACTCTTTGCTCCCAGGGCTCTAAAAAGAAGCACGGTTCTCTTTGGTGGCTGGCTGGTACGCTTGTGACCTTTGTACTAAACTAACACTTGGCAGGTGAGATCTGAGAATAATTCTCTTTGCATCATTAGCTAAAACACAGAGGGCTGATCTCGGTTGTAATCTAAGTGATAGCAAAGAAGACATGATAAATCAGGTCTAATAGATATGCCCCAAGGCTCAGAGCGACTGTCCTGTGTAATCCAGCACAGAGCAGGGTCCCTGCTCCTCCAAGAGGTCCTCTCCAAGATGTACCCAGACAACCACTTTCCTCTAACAGGATCCCACTCCTTCCAAAACAGCCATGCTCAGAAGACTGTGCAGCCATCCCTCTGCCTGTGTCTGCCACTTCGTGTGTTAGTATTGTGTACAAATCTGCTAAGGACACATACGCAATTCAAACTGATCTGATTTCACCTCCATCCCAATCTGCATCATGAAAACTAGATCACACACGTGGGAAAATGATGCATACAGCCCACCTCCCCAACTGATGACTGCATAGCAAAAAGGAGGAATTTAAATGGACTCCATGTGTTGTCCAGTGCTAACTTCCTCCTTTGTGGGTAGAGAATGCTGCTGTAGTTGTTTCATTTTTTAAATGGCATTCAGGATCAAACTCCAGGTCTTTTGTGTGCTATCAAGTAGTCTACCACTGAGCCACAATTCCCTGCCTCCCAGTGTGTGTGTGTGTGTGTGTGTCTGCACACATGCATGCACACATGCATGTTTCTGTGTATGGGTGCATGTGTTTGTGGTTGTGGTAAAAGGCAGAGAACAGCTTTGAGTGTCAGTCCTCAGGCACCAGCAACCTTTGATTTTGAGAATGTTCTCACCAGTCTGGAGCTTGGCAAGTAACTGAGGATGGCTGGGCAGAGATCCACTGGGTTCCACCTGTCTCTGCCTCCCTAGCACTGGATTTACAACCACATGTGGCGAAGACAGGGTATTTTTAAAATCTGAGGTCTAATGATCAAATTTGGGTGCTCATTATTACAAAGCAAGGCCATTGCTGGCTAAGCTTTCATTGTGTGCGATGTTACTGTCAAGGACAACTGGATGGCAGGCTTCTCTAATAGTTTGCGACAATCTGTGGTTCTATCATTATTACAAACTTAAAAGTTGAAAATTTGACATTCTTAAGTAATTAGTTGTATAGGGCCTTTGAAGAGGTCTTTGAGGTTAAATGGCCCTCTGTGAATGGGCCTTAATCCAATCAGATTGCTAAACATGATTAGATGGAAGTTAGGCTTACAGAAGTGACCTTAGGGCCATGTGATCCTAGAGGGACAGCCATGCAATGAGTTGGTAGTATGATGGCCTTCTGTGGGCTTCAGAGAGAGGCTTCAGGAAATACCAACCTTACCTATACCTGGACCTAGAACCTCTCCAGAACTTGGAGGAAACATTTTCTGGAGTTTAACCTCTGTCTTAGTTAGGTTTTACTGCTGTGAACAGACACCATGACCAAGGCAACTCATAAGGACAATATTTAATTGGGGATGGCTTATAGGTTCAGAGGTTCAGTCCATTATCATCAAGGCAGGAACATGGGAGCATCCAGGTAGACACGGTACAGGAGGAGCTAAGAGTTCTACATCTTTTATATGAAGGCTGTTAGCAGAATACCGTCTCTCAGGCAGCTAGGATGAGGGTCTTAAAACCCACACCCACATTGCCATACCTATTCCAACAATCCAACACCTATTCCAACAGGGCCACACCTTCTAATAGTGCCACTCCCTGGGCTAAGTGTACATAAACAACCACAACCTCCCAGTACAGGGTGTTTTGCCCAGCAAACTGATGCACTGCCCCATGGTTCAAGCCCTCCATGTATTTGAATTTGTCTTATGACAGATCCAGCCCTCCAGCCCTTGGCATCTCTTCTTAGGAGCGGAACTGAGGAGGAACTCATTAAAGAAGGAAGCCTTAGGCTTTAAGCATCCCTTCTACCCTGGCAAGGTTGGTGCTCAGGGAAGTTATCACACTACAGAAAGGTTGAGGGGTGGGGGTGCAGAAACCTGTTTGTTAGGCCCAGAGTGCACAATGAGAAAGAGTTAGAGGAAGCTGTAAAGAAGGGAAGCTCCAGCACACTATTAGGCAAACTCCCTGATGGCACCGATGGCTACAGCTAATGATAATGGAAGGAATGGACAGGTTGCATAGTGGACAGGGTTGGAGTAGAAGGCAGACTCTGCCAGCTGCCTTGTTCTGAGGGGTCTGGGTTCTGAACTCGCTTCATCTTTATACATAATGAACAGCAGTACATCTCTTTCCAGAACTTTGACGTGAATACAAATTATACCCACCCATGTTCATCCTGCCCTCAAGCACCGATTCTAGTTTTGACCCCCACTATTCACACCAGCAGCCCCCTCTCTTCATGGACTTCAAACAGAGTCCTATGTCTGCCTCCACCCTGGCTCTTGGCATTCCCAAAGGTTTCAAGCTCTCTGGTGGAAGTCCTTGACTCCTGCTTGAGCTTGGATCACATCCCCACCACCCACCGACCACCTTCTGAACAGACCTCAGATACACCTGGAAAGGGCAGTACTCATACCCACAGCCCCGCCACATCCAGCTCAACAATTTCTGTAAAGTACTTTAACCTGTGGTTTACCCCTGTGCTTCATTTATAACAGCAAAAATTCTGAAAGCTCCTTTCTAACCATTGACATCATTACTAATATGGTGTATGCTCACAAGGGAATATTTTGTATGCGGTCAGAGCCATAGAAGAATATTTAGTAAGATGGCAAAAAGCTCATAAAATATTAAGAGAAATGAAATTACAAAGTCTTGTTTATTATAAGCACATTTATTTTGGCTGAAAAGCATATCAATGCAGAAAAAGAGACTAGAATTTTATATATATATATATATATATATATATATATATATATATATATATATACTATAGAGCCATATTTGCTCATTACTCTTTTTATTTTTTATGTATTTCTGAAATGGCCAATAGTAAATGTGTAACACATTTCCATGCTGTTTAAAAAGAAAGAAAAAAAAAAACAACAACCCATCTTTGTCATTCTCATTTCACCTTTCTCCTTCTTAAACAACAACAACAACAACAAAAAAAAAACAAGCAAACAAAAAACAAAAACCCCCAAAACAGGCACTAACAAACTAAAGGAGCAACCAAGTAAAAGGTGAAAGTACAGAAAGTCCATGCACCATCCCACTTACACTGTCAGAAGAAGCAAGTGCCACTTGATGTATTTTGAACTTGGAGAGAGAAAAGGACAGCTAAGAAAACTAGGCTAATGGATGGCCACACCATGGAGCTACAGCATGACAGGACTCCTAAAGAGTTGACTCTTGGACCTTAGGAATGCACAAATGGATTTTCACCACAACCCTGCCTGTTTGGTCCCTATGGAAACAAAGAGTGCCACGCGCCACCCGCGGGTCATTATCCAACCATCCTAGGAGGCTGAGCTCCACATGCTGCTGTATTGAAATGGAGTGAGAAGGCTGCCAGCAGGGCTGAGTCCCCATTCATCTAGTTTTGTCCCTTGGTAATGAGCTCCCTCAACTCCCTCCTCACTCTAGAAAGGACCTGCTTCAGAACAGGGCTAGCCTTGTGAGAGGCCCATGAAGGAATCCAGGAGCTCTGGGAGAGTTCAGCCAAGAGAGTCAAAGGAAGGAATCCCTTTAGTGGGAAATGCTGGAGGGACCTGAGTTGAACTCTTTCACTTTTGTCTGCACATGGGAGTCTATGACCTGGCCATGGGTGTGTGGCTAGCACCTATCTGCTGACCTACTGTGTGGGCAGCTAACAACAGGTCTGGTCTCAGATGACCTGTAGCCTAGACAGTGCAGGCTGATCCTCTTGGCCCATGCAGCTTAAAGGATTACTTGGAAACAAGCCTGTATTTTCCATATATAATATGTACATCGTTTCTGTCTCTGATCCAGGGTTAAGTTAGGCATGTTGACAAAAAGGCCCCTCTAGGCCAGCTTTTCTGGAGCCAAACTCAAAGTTAGCAAATATTCTCCCTTTCCAAACAATTTACCTAGAGGCCCCAGCTACCCCTGCTACCCCTCCTCTCTGCTACCCCTCCTCTCTGCTACCCCTCCTCTCTGCAGTGTGTTCCCTTGGATACTTCTAAAAGCAGAGTTGAATGGCTTCCAGATCTAGAGCCTAATTAGAAGAGATAAATACTGTGACAGTTTCAGGACTGTGGACATGTCTTTATGGCTCCTGCCATAGGCTATAGTCTTCTGAAACTGCTCTTGGAGAATTCAATAAAAAAAAAACTACCTATGAAGGCCAATCTGTGCAAAAGGCTTGCTCTCTGCCACTCCTTCTAAACAGACCCATGAAACCATTTCAGAGAGACCTAGAAGAGCTCTCTGCACAACTATGCACTAGTCTGTCTGCCATGCATGGTTTAGAATTTGGTGAGACAGACTAGAGCACTACACTATCCATATACTGTGCAAAAATAACACTCAACTGACTCTTCCATAGAAGAAAAGAGTAGCCCAAGTATAAATTTGGGTGACACAGTCTTCCTACCAAAAGCTATCTACAAATCTCATATACCAGATCAGAAAATTAAAACAAAACAAAACAAACCCACACACAAAAAAAACACCTTGCCTTGTTTTGTCCTAAAAGCCTTGGTTGTACCTCCCATCTCCCCAAAACCCAAATACCCCCCTTGGCATAGAAATCATACTTCATTTGACTGTTCAGGAGGAGACAAACTCAGCTTTTCATTGGCCAATTCCTTCAGGGTTATGTGATCCATTACTGCTACCAGAAAACTACTCTCCCAAGGTCCTAAGGAAGCCTCCTCAGACTTCCTTAAAGTAAAGAATCAGCATAGGCACCACCTCAGTGGATCCCCGCCCCCTCCAGGTATAAGACAAGCCATAACATGGAGAAAGGGGACCGACCAGGACTATGCATCTTTGCTTCAACAGTTCTAAGACCTGTGACACAAAGATGTCCTAACTGGGTCTGGCTTGCATAGGGAAGGGTACATGCTCCACTCTTCTCTCATTCATAGCCTCCTCCTACACAAAGGTCATACATCGATCTACAATACACTTGGTCAATCAAAGCATCAACTCTATGGTAGGCTTCTGGGTGGATATGTGCACCCAGACATCCTATCTCAGAAAGCTCAGGATGTGTAAAGTAGAAGCTTACTAGATAGGAAGCTTATGTCAAATTCAGTACAAATTCTATTTTAATTTAAGCCTGCATAATTAGCTGTATATTTCAAGGCACACTGCAGACAGGTGACACCACAATCCCTCGGGTAGAGGTCATTCTTTCAAAACTCCACATTCAGTGCTGGGAGATGTTTTCTCATTGGAAGCAAATGCACACTTAGTAAGTCAGGGCTAGAGACACTTGGCAAGTGACCATACAACTATCCACCAGCTCTTGGTCAAGGACACCATTTGTCACATGAGCAAATTGCCACTTAGCTGTTTCTTGAAACCCTAAACCTTAGGGCTCTTCCATCTTTGCAGTATAAAATGTCAGAACCTACTTCAGCAGAAAATTGTTCTTTAAAGTTTGCACATTCTTCATTTCTTCCTAATACCCAGTTCCTGAGCAAGTTGCTAGTTGAAACACTACCAGAAGTTGCCAACTTTGAGTTATAACAAATGCTTACAGTGCAATCAATTACCTCTTTAAGTCCAAAACAAAAATCAAAACAACAAAACAAAACAAAAACCAAACATATAAGAACAAAAACAAGAGGCAGTTTTGATTCCTCAAAGTTGACGTTTCCTAAATGAAGACCCCCAACAGATCTTGGTAAACACTAGAGTATCAAATGTCTCAGTACCACAACATGTGCTCGCGCGCACACACGTGCGTGTGCACACACACACACACACACACACACACACACACCAGATTAACCCCAAACCCCTCCAGACCAGATCTTCCCCGCTGCAAGGTCTGCATCTGGTAAGATCCAGGCAGTATCTAAGCATTCCTCAGAAAGATTTTCAAATATGTTCTAGTTGCATTGCTCCTAGATCAGGCATGTGAGACTTTCTAGGGATCCAACCGTGGAGACTGTTAGGCAGTTCTGTAAACCAGTGCTCCAGCAAAACAGGGTCCAACTTTGCACCACTACACCAACCCAGACAGCAGGGGCAGTGCCTACCTATGTAGAGTGAGGAGTCCTTTCTCCGCACGTGGTCGTCAATGTAGGAGACCCCCAGGGGCTGCACGGGGGTAGCACCGATGCCCAGGAGCACTTGAGCCCCAATGAGCAGCAAGTACATCATGTTCGTGGCTGTCCGGTTACGGCAGATTAGGTCCGGGTCGGGCCCCTCATCACTGCTGGACCCATTGGTGGCACAGACATCGCGGCCTTCTGCTCCCCATCGGATCTCGCCAGCCTCATACTTGTACTGGTGGGTGAGGAACTCAGGCAGTGCCGAGAGCAGGGCGCCCAGTGCCATGACGATTCCACCACAGCCGATGAGGCGCGGTCGGTGCCCACGGGCTCCGAAGTAACTCACGAAGAGAATCAACGCCAGGTTCCCGATCTCAAAGCTGCTGGCGATCACACCCACATCGGCACTCTGGAGGTTGAACCTGCGTTCCAGGGTGGTCAACACGCTCACCTGAGGGTGGCAAAAGGAAAAGTCAAAGTCCATCTTAGGAGACACGCAAGGGGACAACCTCCTGCCCTTTCTGGACCCTCCCACATGCCTGGTGATGTGGCACCAGATGCAATGAATCAGACGAGCATTTCCTTCATTTGATAACCCTAACTCAATGAAAGAATTCACTTTCTTAGTAGCAAAGATGATTTTTGCCAATAGATGCCCCCATCTTCAAGGGTGCCATGTATCTCTGTAGAGGGGACCTAAGAAGTAGTCAGGAATAGGTCCCCAAATCCATGCGTCATTCCCAAATGCATGCTATCTATGAAGTCTGTAGTTGCTCAAGAGCATTGGAACCAGAGGCGCTTTCTACCAAGATACCAGTCCCCAAACACCTAAGTAGCAAATCAGACCAGCTAGGTTAGCTCAGTAGAGTGTTTTATTTATTCACGTGTGCCCCATCCACACTTCTCCAGGTCCTACGCATGCTAAGGAAACACGCTGCCACTGAACTACATTCCCAGAATTCTTTTCACTTTTCGAGATAGAATCTTACTAACTTGGCCATGTTGACCTTGAACTCCCTCTCTGTAGGCTAGGCAGTCTTTGTCCTTATAGGCTAGATAAGTCTTGACCCTGTTCAAGGCTCCTCCCTCAGCTTCCCTATAGCTGGGTTCACAGACTGACACCAACAGGCCTTGTACTGGGATGATATTTAGCACCATTTCCTTCTGGAAGTTTCTAAGTGACATAGGTTTCCCTAAAGAATACCTAATATAATAAACAAACAAACAAACAAAACCAAACCAAACAAAATCCCTCTGGACTGTTGTAAGCACCATAGCCCTGCTAGGATATTTTTATGGGATATTTTTATATTTCCCTTTTTTTTTTTTTGTATTTCTGTCTGCCTGTATTTGTTTAACAATATTTACTAAACGTATGTTCTTTGCCTGGCAATGGCCTGGATAAAATGGACAGAATAAATGAGGACACCTGGTCTTAAGAGGCCACCTGGCAGGAAGGTACACACAGACATGACAGAAACACAAATTCAAGGGGCAATGCGCTATTAAAAGGCTCATTAGAGGGAAAATGTAGTACTTACTCTCCTGTTTGTGAGCCCCATGCCCGGCCTCACAGGACAGCTGTCCCTGTTCTGAGAGATCTGGCAGGTGATTGGGGCCCTCACCGGGCAGGGAAGGACACTTGAAGCAAAGCTATGAACAAGGGAGCATGAGTCCCTGATGGAGGGGAGAAGTGACCCAGATCATAACAAGCCAGGAACAGCACTGTGAACAATGGAGGCTGTTCATGCCGTGCGGTGGTCGGGGGAGAGCAGGCTCACCGAGAGAAAGCAGAAGTGAATCCCTGCTAGTCCTTGATCGGCTGTGACCCTGTGACCCTAGCCAACTCAATTACCTTCCCTCAGCTTTGATTCTGGGAAATCAGAATCCTAATAGCTCTACAGTGCTGGATATGAACGCCAGAGTAATAGTGCAGATCTACTAGCCCGAGAAGCCTTCCATTCCAGTGTGTGATAGAACAGGGAGATGGTAAAGTACTAGGGTCAGGCCAGGTATCTGTGGCCAGACTACATGGGTTCCCTCCTAACTCCAGGTAACCAAGTCACTCTGTGCTATAGCTTGCCCACTGTGGAATGACGGTAAGATCTGGGGCCAGGATAAACCTAAACCATACATGAGGGGATCCCTGGAGAGGACAGGCTGCAGCTCTTATGAACATTCTGGCATTTCTCTAGTTCACTGGGAGCAGCCAGGGTTTGAAAAGCCTAAGTATCACACCAAGTAGGGGAAAAGGCATGCCAGAAGAATGCAGAAATGAATGCCAGTGGGCCAAACAGACAGGCTCTTATGGAAGGTGGAGAGTATATATACAAGGGCCCTCATCAGCACAGAATGATAGACAAGAAACATGGGAGGGACTTTATTTTAGACAGACTGCACTAGATCTTCAGACTGTTAATGAAAGGGCAGGGAGGAGAGTCCCAGAGAGCTAGCCTTCCTCTAAGATTATACACAGGGATGTGCTTTTAAACACCCAATCATCTACAACCTTCCAATCCTGACCCATCTGCTGGAACCCAAGCACATATGCAGACATCTGTGATAATGTTAGTGACTAGGGTCCCTCTGTGTGCCCTTACTATCAAAAGAACTGTGTGGCCAGGTCACCATTCCTCACCTCTTATTTAAGCCCTTTAGGCCAGAGGATCTCAGCCCCGGTCAGAAGTCCTGAAGCACGAGATGTGCTTCACCTGGGCTGTCACAGTGTCTGTGACTCAGCTGAGGCCCAGGGGTAGTTTTGAATCTGATCTCCAAGCTGACCAGAAGGAAGGTGGGAGGCAGGCTGCTAAGGTGGTGGCACATCTTGGGGATCTTTGCTTCAGTACCAATGCATGGGCCAGCCCCACAGAGCAGCTTTGGAGCATCTGTCACACACTTGATGTCAGCAAGGTTCCCGTTCAGGGTCCAATTCCACTGTGCTTTCCAGCCAAGGGCAACCCACAGCCCACTGCCCCCGCCCCTGGCTCCTTTCTCCAAATAAACAGATTACAGTTGTTGAGAACAGGCGATAAACAGGCCCTGGCCTGGTTACAATGGCTCTAAAATGTTCTCAAAGATGTGCTTTCTGAAAGCCCTGGGCAAGGAAAAAAGAAAGGCTTCAGTTATTCACTTCTTTCGGCTGTAACAAACGCGTGTACCAAATGCTCTCTCTGGCTTTAAACAGGTGATACGGTTTGTAGGAGTGATAGGGTAGGTGGACTAAGGGCCTGGGAGGTGGAGAGCAACATGCTGAGCCTGGAAAGATGACCAAGGAGAGCTGGATGAGAAGAGGTCTGGGACTAGCTAGGTGAGCGGCCCCAGGCGCCGATAGATAACAGGAGCAGAGCAATCTAATGGTGTCTTAACATCCCATTGCTGTGACAAAATGCCCAAGATAAGCAATATCCAGGAAGACTTGACTTGGGTTTGATTTGAAGTTTCAACCATAGTCGCTGGGCTTCCTTATTTCTGGTCTATGGCTAGGCAGAGTAAGATGGCGGTCACCACACAGTGGAATAAATACGCAAAGCTGCTACTTCAGGAAGGCCAGGAAGTAAAAAGAAAAAGGAAGGAAGAAGTGGAGGACCCACGGTCTCCCCAAGGGATCATCCTAAAGACTCACGTATCCTTTCACTAGGCACTAACTTGGGAAGGTTGTCTGCCTCCCAACACCACCACAGGCTGCAATGAAGCCTTCAGCACACGGCCTTGGGAGCATTTAAGATGTAAAACCTCACCAGGCATATCTGCAGCTGACATATTCCACCGTGATGCTGGATGGTTACATGGTACAGGAAGGGCTGAAGTGAAGTCTCACCTTATTCTGCCACGAGGCCTAAGGACAGACACAACAGGCAACATATCTGGACCCTGGAACCCTGACAAGAGCTTCAACTCAGCAAACATGCTCCATCATAAACTACCTCATGATAGATATTTACGTTCCTGAGGCCAGGGAAAGGTGATGGGCATAAAGACTGCAGTAGGCGAGACACAAAATAGTCAGTTTCTCTAGAGCTAGATGATGCCCGGGGCTCATGTCCAGGGTCTCTCCTCCTTGCAGCCTCCTTTGGGCCTCAGGGATGCTCATCTTAGACCAGCAGTTAAAGTGACTGCAGCCATTCGGAAATGGTGCTTTGTGGATCAATTAGATCGGAGGCTAATGTCTTCACTCATTTAAGGCACAGTTTTCAGAAGCTGGACTAATTAAGTATGCATGAGACCATAAAAGCCACTTGTAGCTTCTTTTATGTGGCAGAGACTAACCCAGCACAGAGGGAGGGAATGCTGAAGGGAATGGCTGCCTTTACTTAATGGGCAATAGGGGGGCTCAAAGAAACAGCTGGATAATTAGAGACAGAGACAAAGGGACAGGGATTCCAGGGGGAAAGAGAGGAGGAAGCGCCCTTACCCTGGGCCAAGAGGAAATGAAGTTAGTGTGAGAAGTGTGCAGGATCTGCCAGGCTTCTGCTACTTTAACTAAGTGGAGGAGAAGAAGTGGGGAGAGAGGGAGGGAGGGAAGGAGAGGGGGAAGAAGGGAAAGAGAGAGTACAAGAAGGAGGAAGGGAGAGATCTACATTTCAGAATCTCTTGTTAATAACAGTTCCCAGGGCAGGCAAAGATTCCGTGAAGTTCTTGCACAACAAGCATGAGAACTCAAGTCCAGCGTCCAACAACTGTGTATAAAGTCAGTACTGGGAAGACAGTACCCCTGAGTTCCCTGGCCAGCAAGTCCAGACTCTGTAATGAGTCCCAGGTCCCAGTGAGGTATCCTGTCTCAAAAAAGCAAGAGAGATGGCTTGTGAGAAAGTATACATGAGAACGATTTGATCCCTGGCATCCACCACCACCACCACCCCCGCCACATATATGCACAGATGCATTTGTATACATGCACACATGCACACACAGGTGTGCCCAAAGGGAGGACTTTGATCCATGCTGACATCAGTACTGTAGCATAGGGTGGCCTACGGGCAAACATGTCTGAATCCTCCCTTGCTCTCTAAAAAAGAGGCCCAGGGGAAGTTGTCACGCATTCTTCGGGAGGATCCCAGGCTCTCAGGACTGTGGTAGAAGATTTCAATCTTCTAAGAGATAAGCCCACATTTTCCGTCTGGCTTGGGTGCTGGGGCTGGCACTAGCCACTGCAATCACCTGGGTAGCTCTGTGCAAATAACAGTGCCTGCTCCCTAGGTCTCTGTCACAAAGGTGATGATTCTAACACCCAAGAAGGTAGAGGGTGTTGTATGAATACCTCTGACATATGTGTGCTTAGGGTACTGCAACCTAGTCTATTCCTGCAGCTTTGGAGTCTTTGTAGTGAGTGGGAGAACCTTGAGGTCAGTATGAAACTCCTGACCTGAAGGTATTAGGTCTTGTCAGGAGATGGACATATCTATCCCAGGCCGACCATGAAGTCACTCTGTAGCCCAAGCTGGCTATAAACCTGAGATCCTCATCATCCTTAGTGCTGGGATCACGGGCCTCTACCATCATGCCTGACTCCAATCTGGCTTTGATGGAAGCTTTGTTCATCAAGCCAATCTGCCAGAACCCATTTCCAAGCCTTAGCAATGGGTATAACACAGCATGTTCTTGTGAGCACCACTGGGGTCCTGTAGCCAGCACTCAGTAGGTATGTATCAACCAACTATTCTCAACACTGGCCTACATGATCTGTGTGCTTTCTTCAATTTAATCTGATTCCACAACCCCCAGTGCCTGCTGCGTGGGCAATTCTGGAAGCATGGCTGTGATTAAGAGACAATCCATCCATGGCAGAATGAAACCATTTAGTGACAGCATAGGCTACGGCACCACAACAGAGCGGCAGAGCAATCAAGGGACAGACAACACAGGTAGTTGACCCAAGACACAACAAGAGTGAACTAGACTCTAAAAGACATAAAGTAGGGGCTGGAGAGATGGCTCAGCGGTTCAGAGCACTGACAGCTCTTCCAGAGTCCTGAGTTCCATTTCCAACAACCACAACCATCCACAACCACAACCATGATTGCTCAAAACCATCTGTAATGGGATCCGATGCCCTCTTCTGGTGTCTCTGAAGAGAGCGACAATGTACTCACATACAATAAATGAATGAATGAATGAATGAATGAATAAATAAATAAATAAATAAATAAATAAATAAAAGATATGAAGTGGTAGGAGTTGCTGCACTATTTCAAAAGCAAAGATTGGTGACAAAAAAAAAAAAAAAACAGGTGGAGAGTTCTGGCTGGCTTGGGGAAAGAGGAAATAGCACATGACTCAGGGTACTGACTAGAGTCGTCAGAGATAAAACAGCCTTGAAGGCAACATTACTATGGATCTAGCTTTGAGGTCAATGGGGGAAAGGACATTCTTGAGCAGAAGCTATCCTTTAGAAATAGCATAGCATTCTACACAGTATGGAATGGGGGAGACTACCTGATCAGCTTCTCAAATAGTCTTGGTAAGAAACGATATCCACTTGCTTACTGCTGATAAGTCATTAAGAAAGGACATCAGTGTGGAGGTGACACCAAACTCAGGTTCAAAATCCTGGAAACATGGGGTAAAGGGTCCACATCAGCAAGCAGATACTAACAACAGCACAAGAGGTGTCAACCTCGACGTGGTCAGGACAAAGTAATGTAGCTGCCTCTCTCAGGGGTTCCTGGAAAGAAGAATTTGACACACTTACTCTGAAAAGAGTGAGACAGTAAATATTTTAGGCTCCAAGGCCATGTGGTCACCATAGTAACACTGGCATCTGCCACTGTAGCCCAACACAGCATCCATGGCAACCTGTACACAGTGGACATGGCTGAGTTCCAATAAAACTTTACTAACAAAACAGGCAGAGGGCCAGGTTTGGTCTAAACCCCTTTATTGACTGCCCAAATCTTGGCTCTACACATTATATCTTTAGCTGATAATAAAACTTCTCATTCATAATAAATTTATATAACACTCTAGTTATAAATGCCAAAAAATAATTTCTAGACACTTCAGTTCCATTTTGTGAAGGTTTGGGGGTTTGTTTAATATTTATTTTTAAACTCATGCAAGTGATTTGTAAAGTAACTCTCTCATCCATCCTTCCAAGGACATCTCTTTCTGAACTAAAAGGACTATTCTCTGCTCTCTGAAGCCAGTATTCAGTTTCTGTGATAAAACTGTGATCTCAGCTGAAGGAAGTCCAGTGTGCTATGCTGTCTCTCATCTGAACAGCCAATCCTTGTGGTGGGAAGTTTTGTGCACTGGGGAAATGGTGTGCAAAACACACTCACTTGTGAGGTTTGCACAGCCAGGTGGCCCAGGACATCAGTGTCCCAGCCTCTTGCTCTTGCTACAACCACATGATCCACAGCTGGGCCAGGTGAAGGGGACATTTGGAAAGGCTGCTTTATGTCTGCTGCAATGATTGAGCACAAATTGGGCTCACGGGATAACTGGGCATAATTTTCAAATCAGTCTTCTTTAAAAGGCAGAGAACAAATTAGACAGAGAAGCTTTGGAGACACTGTGGCCCCAGGCATTTGCAAGCACATCAATGATAACAAGTTTACCAAGCATCCCTGTTATTATCAGAAGTGTTCTAACCAAACTTCATTTTTTTAAAACCCATGAGAATGATCTCAAGGTAAATTTAATCTCTTATCTGTCATGCCAAGGGTATGTCTTTTCTCTTTTGAAAAACACTCTTGTTGTCAAACCTCTGCCTCCTGAAGGCTGATATTAGTCTGTACCACCATACCCCCACTATAACATGTCTTCTTATATAGAGACATACATACGTGAGATTTTAAGAGCTTCATATTGACTTGGCCAGTCTGGGCAAGACAAGCCCCAAGACTCTTTTTGTCTAGTCTGTTTGTGAACAATGGACTCTCCTCAAAGCTGTTGAACAAAAGCCCTGGACCCCAGTAGGCACTGTGACCACAGGTAGGCCTGGCCTTCAGCATGCCCCCCAACCCCACAGCAGGACCCTGAGCCACCAAGGTTCTCCCAGGCCCCTCACTCACGGTGTCACTCTTTGGATCCTGTTCTTACATAGCCTTGCATAGCACTTTTCTGATCACCTTGAAAGATAGTATCAGTCTCTGCCTGCTCTGCCTTACAAAGACTTCACTGGCCTCTTCTCTAAGAACCTATCTCACCTCCTCCTCTTCATTCCTCTAAGCCATGAACTGCATCTTTCTTGGACCATTTTTCTCTCTCCCCCCTATACTGTGGTTCCTTTCGTCTTTTTTCTCTCCCTGTCACCCCCTAAACAGCCCTAAACCACAACAGAGGCAACTGTTTTTTATGATTCCTTGTACTCTTTGAATTTTATGTCCCATTAATTAATTCTAAGAGAATGTGCAATAGTTTATGATCCTCCCACTCAAGCTAAAATAAAATAAAACTACCACTAAATGTAATTACTTCCAATATGTAAATCACAACACTGACCCCTCCACCACCCCCAATAGCTCTTCCTTACAGCTTAGATAAACAGGTTTTAGGTTCCAACCAGCCTCAATCAACAGAACTCTCTGCACTCTATGTTTGAGCTGTGAAATCACTAGCAGGTATTTAGGCAGCAGGCCAAGTCTTAAAACAATTGGTATTGAGCCTTGCACACCTCAACCTAGAGCACCGCTTGAACTCAAAATTGGTATGGTGACTGCTCTGTTTTATTGGCGAGCAGGAGGAACTCAGTTCCCTGGCTTTCAGGTATAGGGGACAGGCGTAAGCCTCCAAGAGATCTTGGAATAAGGCTCACACTAACCATTCATTTCAACACAGGATCCTCAGGCAGAGATGTCTTGTGCAGAATCAGCCTCTGCATGCCCCAAAGTCCCAGAATACCACTGTGTCCATTGAAAAACCCCCATTTGGGCTATGGAAATAACTTACCCAATACAGTGTTTGACACACAAAACTGGGGATCCTAAATTTAATCCCCAGAACCCACATTTAAAAAAAAAAAACGGTGTGAGTTGGGTGACAGTGGTTCACACTTCTAATCCCAACACTTGGGAGGCAGAAGAAGGCAGATGTATTAGTTAGAGGCCAGCTCCATCTACAGAGTGAGTTACAAGACAGCCAAGGCTACACAGAGAAACCGTATCTCAAAACAAAACAAAACAAACAAAAATTATAAGGACAGAATTCATGCTGGACTTTTCTTACAAGGAATATGAAAGTAGTTCCTTCAGGCAGAAGGGGGGAAAACACCTACAGAGATTCAAATATGGACTCTGAAGTTAAAGAGATGGCTCAGTAGATAAAGTAGCCAGCAGACAAGCCAGCAGCCTGACTTTGATCCCCAGCATCGACATGGTAGAAGGAAAGAGAAGACTCCAGCAAGTGGTTCTATGGCTGCTATATAAATTCTGTGGCATGTGTGCCTCCACTAAATAAATAAAGTATAAGAAACAAAGAACACTGTAAAAGTTACCGTGTGTGCAATACAAAAGGCTGTGTGTATGTATCTACTCTTTCCCTTTAAATAATAATTTAAAAATCACATGATAGAATAACACAGCTGCACTGTGTCCACAGTCTATCCAGGTGTCACAGTCTACGTACAGCAACCTTACCACTCGGGAGCAGAGAGAATTGCAGCAGGCTGGGAGCAAAGCTTCTGTAGTTTACAAGAACTCAGTTAGCATAGCCCTGAAGGAGACTGTGCTCCCTGAAGGTATATATTTGTAAAAGCAGTCACTAAGAGAATTCTCTGAGGCTCAAGGGAAAAATGAGTTAAATAAATAAGAAACTAGTTAACACAAAGGGAGCCAGTAAAGAAGGAACCAGAGAAACAAAGACATGTGTCACAAGACAAATCACAGCATGGCTGACAGAAACTCAACTTCCATCAACTGATCCCACAATACATGAAAAAAGACTGACAAAATGAAAGGCGAAATTGAGCCATAATGACTATAGAGGTTAACAGCCCACTCAATAACTGATATAAACAGCAGACCAAAAAAATCAGTAAGGCTGAAGAGGATTTGAACAATGCTCCCTTCCCATCTTAAGCTCAACCCTAAAATGACAAACAGCTCATTTTTTCAAAATCGGCAAGTGTCATTTGAATAGACATTTCATCAAAGAAGATGTACACATTTCTAATAAGCATCTGAAAAGATGCTTAGCAACATTAGTCTTAGAGAAATGCCAATCAGAACCACGGTGACATATTACTACCCGCCCACCAGAGTGTTTAAAAAGACACAGAGACCAAGTCTTCAAATACTGCTTGTGAGAATGTGAAGACAAAATGCGTACAGATGCTTTGGAAAGTAGTGGGGCAATTTCTTAAAATATTAAACTTTATTTTATAATGGAGTAATTTCTCTCCCAGAGCTCTACTGAAGAACAATGAAAACACATACATCACAAAAACCCTAAATTGTGGCAGTGTGTATCAGAGCCAGAAACGACTCAAATATTCATCAACACACACAGAGAAACAAAATGTGTTACATCCATAAGTCTGATGGCAATGTCATTTACTAAATCAATATCCGCAGCGTCCCAATAGAAGGAAAAGTACTCAGCGGTGAAGTTAAATAAACTATTGATACATGTGAAAGATTAATAAATCTCAAAATGACAACACTTCATTTATATGACCATCCTGAAAAAGATTAATATATATCAAAAGGGCACTGGGAGGAAGGCTCAGCAGCTGACAGCTAGATGTTTGTAACTAAAGTTTCTCTCAATCTGGTGCCCTCTTTTGGCCTCCTCAAGTACTGCATGCACATAGAGCACATGCATACAAGTAGGCAAACACTCATAAACATAAAATAAAAATAAGTAAATATTTTATTTATTTAGAAATAGAAAGTACATTGCATGAGGCTTGCTAGAGCTGGAACTGACAAGAATCTGGGAAGGAAACAACTTGATGGCTTACTCATTTATTTTGGTTTGCTTTTCTGAGACAGCATCTTACTTATATAGCCCAAGATGGCCTCAAACTTTCCCGCATCTGTCTCAAGATGCTGGGATTGGAAGATATAATACCACCATAGCCAACTGAGAACCAATTTTTACAAGAACATTTCAAAATAGAGCGTGATGGTGATCATATAAGGATAGAAATCTGTTAGAACTCGCAGACTGTATGTTTTAGGCAGCTACATTTTGTTACATGAATTATGTTAATTACTTCTGTGTTGTTGAGATTTAAACTATCTGACACGGACAACTTAAGGCTTATTTGAAGGCTCATGGAGTCGGAGGGCTGTAGAGCTCAAAGATAAAGGATGCATGAAGAGGATTTGTGGCAGTAGGAACAGGCCACAGAAAGTCCCCACATTTCAGTGGGCCAACCAGCAGAGCAGGACTGTAACAGAGGCCAGACATAACCTCCCAAGTCCCACCTCTAGTGAGCTAGTTCCACCAGATAGATATTCCCTGGGGGTGGGAGGGTGTCCTTTTAGACTTGACATAAGCTAGAGCTATCTGAATAAAGGAACCTCAATTGAGAAAATGACACCATGAGATTGGCCTATACTATCGGCAAGCCTGTAGGAGCATTATTGTTGTTGTTGTTGTTGTTGAATTAGCAGTACCCAGCATCCTCCTCCTCTTCCTTATTATTATTATTATTATAATTATTATTATTATTGATTTGGCACCCAGCCCACTTTAGATAGTGGCAACCCTGGGTAGGTCATCCTGAGTTATATAAGAAAGCAGGATGAGCAAGCCAGGCAGAACAAGCCAGCAAGCAGCCCCTCCTATATGGCTTCTGCTTCAATTCCTCTCTCAAGTTTCTACCCTGACTTTCCTCAGTGATAGAGTGTGACCTGAGATCTTCCTTAGAGCAGATATTGGTCCTGTGACTGAGGCTGAGCTGAAATAGCTCAATGTCCCCTCACACGACTGAATGAATCTCTGTGGGCACCAATGGGAAGATTCACATTTGTTAGAAGTGAGGGACATCATAAAAGTGCAAAAACACTGTGCATGATAATTTAAAAAGGCTGTGGTGATAAACAGTGCTGCCACACTTGGGGGCTTGGAAGCCAACACAGAAGCAGGCTGGGTGAGTACTTGCCACAGTCTCCCTCTGTACAGATGTGAGGGGGGGTCAAGAAAATAGCTCCAATCTCTCATCGGCATTTGAAATGGGCTAGGTTATGAAAAAAACAAAACAAAACAAAACAAAACAAAACAAAACAAAACAAAACAAAACCTACTAGAAGCTCCATGAATCAATAGTGTTGGCTGGGAAGCCAGATGGCAACCGGAAGCCATTTTCTCCCAGTAATCAAATGCTACCTCCATTCACAAAGCACTTCCATATGGAATCCTCCATCAGTAAAACACTCTGTGCTGTCCCTGGATGATCAATACGGCTGAGAGAGCTCTTCCTATACAAAGGAATATACCAATTTTCAAACACCCCTAGAACCTCTAGCCTCATAATGGGTTTCACTTACCGCAATGCTTGCAGCAAAAAGCATCCATTCAACTTGACACTCCCTAGGCCCATTCACTGTTTCCTTAAGGAGTGGATCTACAACAAGAGGCAGGCCTTTGGAGTCAAACATCCTCTGATGAAACTGATCATCTCACTGTTGATATCTCTAGTGGGGCTCTCGTCCTTTCTCCTATCTAACATCAGGTAAATATATTGTGTTAATAGCACAGAGTGGATGTGCCCAGGAATCACACTTGCTACCTACATGCCCAGGGGCCACACGGCTTTTAAGGCTTCTTTTTCATGTAAAACAGATCCCCTCAAATGTACTTCTAGAGATTGGACTTGAAGAGATGTGCCCGCACTGCCACAGGCTCTGAAATAATTGCCAGGGAAGTCCGTTCCCCAGGGACCAACAAAGGATCAGGGACTTCTGAGTTCTCGCAGAGCAAATTTTTTGTGTCTCTGGAGGCACCTAAGTCACAAGCCCCAGGGGTGTTCGTGTGGATCCAGAGGCCAGAGTTCAGTTCTTGAGTGATCTTCCAGGCTAATAACCCTCTAAGGCGCACTTGTGTCTCAACATACGTCTCAAGACCCCTTGGGGAGGGGCAAACGACCCTATTACAGTGCTCACCTTAGACCACCTACATATTCCTAACAGTAGCAAAATGACAGTTATGAAGTAACAACAATAATGATCTTATTGGTTGCGGATAACCCCAACCTGAGTAACCCTATTAAAGTGTTGCAGCACTAGAAAGGTCACTAAAGGTCACTGCTGGTGCCTCCATGAGGCAAGAGCCTATGCAAAAAGGAACAGCCCTCTATAGTTTACAGGAGTTCTCTGGGAGTGACATGGACCACGAATCTCTTAGAAACACAAACCTCAAAACCGTCCCACTTCTGGGTCAGAATCTGTATTAGTAATATCTCCAGATGGCATGGTCATCCATGGAGATCAGAGGCACATACTAGCTCTTGCCACATGACTCACAAGCTCTGCCCAGTCACTTCAAGGTGCCCCCAAATGTCTAGCAACCTCCCAAGATGAGATAGAAGGAGAGGAGCTCACCCAGTGAGAATTCCTAGTGACCAATGACCCCATGACTTGTGCTGACAGAGAAGGAACACAATGAGCTTCAAGTTTAGATCAAACAAACTATCATCTGCCTAAGAAAGTGGACCATAGGAAAGCCTCTTCTCGTACCTAGGGGCAAAGATTGAAACACATGGTGATTAAAACGCAGACATAACTGGAGATCCACACGACCACGGTCTAAAAAGGCCAATGTTTTCCTTTCTTCCTCTAATCTGCCTTTCTTAGGAATGGGGTTGGGGCAGTTTATCCTCTTGGTGCCACACAGAGACAGTCTTATGAACCAATCCAAGAAATGGCTTATCTAGGTCAGGGGTCTGCACACTGTGACCCTCAGCCAAATCTCTCCAGCTACCTGTTTTGCAAGTAAAGCGTCCCTGGATCACAGCCATGGCCTGTTTGTGCAGTCAGCATGGCTTTGTCCTCACAACGACGACACAGATCTGACAAATGAGAATGCAATAGAGACTGTGTGGTCCGCAAAGCCTGAGACCTTACTATCAGCCTGGTTGAAATAAGTATGCCAAGCTCTGGCATAGAGGAATATAGATGGGTTAAGTTTCACTGTCGATTATGTATCAAAGACACCATGAAGCTCCAAGTCTCTCTGTCTGTCTGTCTGTCTGTCTGTTTGTCTGTCTCTACTCCCTTCCCCCCCACACACACAGAGTTAGAATTTCCTCTATCCAATGCTTACTTCTGACCTTCCAAGTGCTGGGATTTGGCATGTGCCACCAGGCCTGGTTTACGAAGCACTAGAAATTAAAACTCAGAGCTTCATGCACACACTAGGTAAACACTCTGCCAACTGCCTAGAGCCTCAGTCCCAGGCCACTCACAAATTTCGTACCTGGATGTCATAGGTTAGGTTCCCTTGGAACCGACCATGAAGGATAGCTGTGGACTACAAGTTGTAAAAGCCAAGCCCTGCAGAAGAGAGTGGCAAGAGACCAGTTGATTGGAGATAGGTTAGATTTGAGGCCAGCAGCAAGGCAGGACCGATGACCCTTGAAAAATTCCAAGGAGCAGCTTGGCTATGATACACACTAGTGGATTGGACACAGCCTTTGATGACAGAATGGCTTCAGTCAAAGAGGCTTTTTTCAACTCAGGCTATCCTTGAGGAGAGCAGAGGGTAGGGAGTCTTCTGCTGGCAGCCTTCCCAGAAGAACTTGAGGCTGAGTACAGTGGTACAGTACAGCTGTATCCTTGCTACCACCACCTCTCATGTACCCAATGTCTGCCTCCCAGCGTTCATACTCGACAAGATGCTACTAAGTACCAAGGCCCTCTAGGAACTCTCTGAGACAGCTTTAGCAACTTAGCGATTCTCTCATTCATGGGCATAAGCAGGCATCCCACATGAGCCGGGGGATGGGAAGCCACAATCACAATGTATCGTATGAAAGAGAATTTATCTTCAATTTAAAATGTGGGAGTCTAGAATAATCAGAGGGGTGGGGGCATCTCTTTTACCTTTTAGCAATTGTGTTTTGGCAGAATGCACATGTTAAATAATAGAAATGCTATTGGTAAATTGGTATGTGCTGTTTGAGCTCACTAAGAAGATGGCTCTGGAATTGGGGTTCCCCCAATAACTCAGACAGAAGCATGTTTGTCTAAAAGTCTTCTCCAAGGAGCCCTTCCTTGTCTGGGATGAGCTGAACTTCCTCTGTGACAGGAAGATGCGTGAACTTCCAAACAGACTGCCATGGAGAAGAGCTATGTTGTGAACCATTTCCAAAAGAGGTGTCTATTATTTATCCCAGGATATAAAAGTACCTGGGGTGGGCGAGAGCAGCCGGAGTTCAGCACATAGCCATATTTACTATCTGCCTGGTAAGAGTGGGCGTGTCATCCTTGACTGAGAAGAATGTATCTGGAATTACCTCCATCAGGAGCTCCAGTTGACTCCCTCAACTTCCCTGGCTACTTTCCGGTGGATGTTGTGAGTGCTGACAAGATGACCTGATGATGTCTCTGCAACCTGTTACTATTTGTTCTTTGACTCAGAAGTCCCATTTAAGGGGACAGCCACTTTGCTCTCTGCCTGGGACTCCATCTATGGAGAACCTCAGACGGCAGCCGGAAGGGGACTTCCCTAGACGGTTTCTCTGTGAGTGTTTTTGAGTGCCCAATCTGCTGCTATTAGCTCTGCTTCTAGTGTTCTTTTATTTGGAAGCATCCAGTGGAGGGTACATGCTGCTTTGCCTGGGTGACCATGGTAGGAAACTCCAGCAGGCTTCCTTAAGGACAGGTGATTTCTGCTGGATATTTGTAATGAGCCTTTAATTTGGTGAGTTGCTTTTCTGCTGTTATTTATATTTTTACTTGGAAGTACCAAGGGGATCCTTTCGTCCACTGGGGACTCTCTACCTGGAACTCCAGCTAAGCGCCTCCACAGAGATTCCCTAGCCGATTTCTGCTGCATATCTTGAGCACTTGATCTGATGGTGTTTCATTCTCTCATTCGTTCTCTTTTTACATTTGGCTTGCTATACACTCAAAAACCCACAGTTCAACACTGAAAATAAGGTCATAATGGGTCCTCCTCCAGACCATACAAAACTATTGTCACATTACACCAGGTACTTGTCTAAAGGGACTGAATACCTGGTTCCCTCTCCACTAGGCCTTCATTTCATCTGGGCCTCTGAGCCTAACCAAGACAGTGCCTGGACATCAGGACAGGAGTATGACTCTGACAAGTACTAGAAGGTCTGGCAGAGGGTTTAAGGAGGCAGTCCTGACCAGAGAGTTGGGGCAGGGATTACCAAGGGGGAACCCTAAGGCTACATCAGTGGGCCTACATTTGTGAGAGCCTTACATGACACAGAGCCCCCTGCCTGGAGAGTGCTCAGGTGTGGGGGTCTGACAGAAAGTTTTCAGAAGTTCAGTGATGTCTCTTTGTCTCAGAAGGTAGAGCAACAGACAGCATAGTCAATATTCTATCTCCAAAAGGTGGTGAGCAGCAGAACGTCAAAGGCAGAGGGATATCACTGTTGAGTTGGGGGAGGCTCTGTGGGCCATCAGCAGCCTCTAGGTTTCTGCAAGAGGTCCCTGCAAGGCTCAGAGAGAGCCCAGAATGTAACAGGCTTCCTGCAAAATGAGCACATGGCCCCATCACTGACAGATACTTACTTAGAGATACAATTAGCAGCAAGGAGATGGAAATGGATGAACTGAAAGACAGAGAGACGGAAAAGTATCCAGCGAGCCACGGCAAGCAATGTGCTCATTGTGGGACCACCACAGGGGGCATTCAGGTGTCAATCAAATAATCCAAGCCTTCTCTAAGTTTGAAATGTCTCAAAAATACTGGAGGGAAATGACTGGCAGCAAGCAAAAATATAAGTTCATTCCCTATAAATGTGCCACATTTATTATAAAATATACATATTGACATGCATGCTTATAGCAAATATGACTATGACAAACATGAATGTGTACAGTGCGCTAATGTAAATGAATAAAGTAAATAAATATATGTAGAGTACTGGGCACGAACAACAAAGAGAAAGAGACAAGCTGCACCTACAGATTGTTTCTAGCTCAAAATAAATGTCACAGTGCTTCCCAGACTGTGTAATTCTGGTAATGGTGAACTATTTTCCCCTTAAAGTAAGTTATTCTTCAATGTAAGGAAAGCTGCTCGGGGCAAACAGTATTATGAACTAGAAGTCAGAGAATCTCAATAGTTCCGATTGGTGCCAAATGAAATCATCCCCCAACCATGCCAGGAAAAAGAGGGAACCCTAAAGAGCAGACTTCCACTTGAGTGGCACCCCTGAACTGCCTGAGCAGAGAAGCAAGAGAAATAGCCAGGACCCAGGGCTTGTCTCCTTCCTGTGTCTGTCAGAGTAATGCCAGTCATACCTTGTCACTTACAGACAGGGGGAAAGAGTATTTGGGGCTCAGTAACTATCAATGACAGGATGAGTGCAGGGGGTGAAGGTATGGCGCTGCATTTAAATCTGGTCCCTCTGTCTTCAGGAAGTGAGTTCAATCAAGGAAGCATGGTGTATCTTTACACCCTGCACCAGTGGCCAAGGTGACCCTGGGATGCAAAGAGAGGCAGGGTGAGTACAGGATCTGGGATCCAGGGATGCTTTAGGGGTGAGGATAAGGAAATAGCCCTGGGTAACAGCCTCGGGAGAGACAGCAGAGTCACACAGGGCTGGGAGGACTTGAATTATTTTCACTGCCCTCCAGGTTCTATAATGTGTGTGTGTGTGTGTGTGTGTGTGTGTGTGTGTGTGTGTATGTGTGTATATGTGTGTGTGTAAATATAATAAAGTTTTAAAAAGTAACCTCTCAGGCTGGGAGACAGATCAGCTGGTAAAGTGAGGAGTTTGGTTTAGTTCCCAGATCTCATATAAAAATGCCAGAACTGGCTGTTTATACTTGCCTCAGCACAGGGAAGGCAGAGATGGTTGGACCTCAGGATACCACTGGCCAGCCAGTACCAGGTCAATGACAAAGTCTCTCAAAACAATGTTTCTCAGCTTCTGGGGAAGAACACCTGAAATTGTCCTCTGACCACCTTATGTGTGAGCACATACACACATAAGCACTGGCACACACATATGAACCCACACAAATGAAAACTCACATGTACAAATTAAAAAATATATACACTTCAAAAAAACAATAGGATTCAGTGCACAGAGCCACCTACCATTTCCTCATCTGGACATGCTGATTCTGCAATAACGAGTACTCAGATATCATCTATTGCTAACGTTAATCCAGGTGATTCTTACAGAGCACCTCCTGTGGAGTGCGTGCTGTGCTAAGCACCTTTACAAACTGATCTCCCTGGACTGTGCCCTACAACTCCAAGAAGCGGGCACTGTCAGTATTCCACTTGGCAGGAAAGGAAACTGAGGGTCCTCGTTCCTGATCAAGCCAGTTGAAGCAGGCACAGGGCCTGGGATCCCAGCAGGCCAACCCCAGCATCCCTTTATCTGTTTCAAAAATCAAACAGTGACATATGCGTCACTTGGAGAGCTGCACTGCGCCACAGGACTGAAGTGAACAGGAAGCAAGGGACAACAGCAGGAGTGCCTAACAGGGACAAAGACCACACATGGCTAGGAGAGCCAGCTGTCTGTGACAAGGTGCCATCAGTCTCTCAGCCTAGCCTGGGACCAAGGGCGCTGTGAGCCCTGCAGAGAAAGCACTGACTGGGCTCCTGATGCCAGCCTGCCCTGCGTTGCAAACATCAACTGCAATAGGAGGGTGGCATTCTGAGACCCACTCACCACAATGTAGGCAAACCACAAGTGTGGGTATAATTAAAGCTCTTTTATTTTGATTGGGAAAAAAAATTGAACTCTGCCAGATCACTACAGATAGCAGAGTGGTGTGGCGTGGAGCTCGTCTGGCTTTTCCCTCTTTCTTGAGAGTCTATCTGAGGAATCTAATTATCTGCTATGTCCTCAAGGTGTGCCAGGCCCTGAGCACAGTGCTCAGCACAAACACCATCTCATTAAATTCCGATCCAAACACTGTGGACTTGGTATTACAGACTTCTGAATCTCATAGAGGCAAGGAACCTGTCCAAAGATACAGACCTCGAGTGGCAGGATGATATTGTAGTTCTTAAGCACTTGTGCCCAGCCCAGTGCCAATAAAACCCTGTGGCTATCTCAGACCTTCCATCAAAAGATAGAGAAGAGGAACCAGGTTTCCAAGGTTCTGAGAATTCGAAATCTGTCATTTATGGGAAGTGGCAAATCACCTCTGCAGGGTACCCCTGGCTCCTGCTGGGTTTCTGAAAGGCAAAGGCTGCCTAGCCATACTGAGAGGCCACATAAAATGAAGCATTGTGTGGTCCCAGCTGCTGTGGGGCCTGTGTGAGTACAGGTAGTGCCATGTCACTCAGTGGGAGAGGGAATATGAGTGACTGCGGGGTCAAAGCCATTAAAGCCAATGGCTATCCCAAAATCAGAGCTGTAATGTCACGGTTGTGGTAGACAGTGATACTCAGAGTGGGAAAGCCAGGCAAGAAACATCACTGTATCCTGAGTTCTGGACAAATGATAGCAGAAGGAAGGAAGGAAGGAAGGAAGGAAGGAAAGAAGGAAGGGAGGAAAGAAGGAGGGAAGGAAGGAGGAAAGGAGGGAAGGAAGGAAGGAGGAAAGGAGGGAAGGAAGAGAGGACAGGACTCTGGATGAGAGAAGGAAAGTCTTGGCCCTCCTAGCACACCTGCTATTGAGCACATCGCAGATCTGCAGCACTTTAGAACCTGCCCAAGGCCCAGCACTCACACAAGCTCTAGGAAGTGTTCACTGACACCTGTCAGGCAATTTGCCTTCCCATAAACAGCCATGAAAGCCAGACCAGATCCCACTGGGAAACTGAGGTTTCACCACTATATAGAGCTTAGAATGGAGCAGAGGACACACCCCTTTCCACCTCCCTGGTCAGCCACCACACCCACGGCTGGTAGAGTTGTTAACCTCAGTCTCAGGTGCCAAAGGACTGCACAACTATGAAGTTTGAGAGTACAATTAGATGCTAGCCAGCACCTGCCATCCAGCTGGGACTCATGACTACTTACAGTGCCAACATTTAAATAGATAGACCCAGTGTCATTGCCACGCCCCACTGAGTTCCTGCCTAGAGTTGAGCTCAACGATTCAAAACAAGGAAGGGGAAGTGTGAGGTTTTGAATCCACCGTGATAAGATACTCAGCACAGTGTCAGTGAATGCCTTGATGGTCGGTGAATTCATAAACATGGGGCCAGAAATCAGGCTGAGGTCAGGACTCAGTACCTGCCCTTTCTCAAGAGGTGTGCCCAGGAGTCAATCGCCGAGTTCCTACAGGGACCGCACAGAGCATGGTGAGCTTGGGCACTACACAGAGTCATGTGGCTAAGACTGACATACATACATACAGAACAGGAGCTCCCTCAAACCCAAGACAGGGTCAGTAGGCGTGGGGCTAAAAGGAAGAATTCAGGAAATATCACCGAGAGACACAGGATGTGACAGCTGATGTCACTGTCCAGCTGATAAAGTCAGCTGGCGAGGAAGAAAAAAAAAAAGATACATTCCTTCCAGCTTCCCATGGGGATTTTGTGCTTTGTCACTCCAGAAGGGAAATATTTTTCCACTGTCTAGTTCCAAGAGACCAAGGACAAGGGCAGGGCTCACTGAAGGAAAGAGACAACCAGAAGCCAATAGCAGGGCTGGGGACAGATGCTGTGGACATGGACTGATCAGATCTTCCCAGTTATCCCTCTGGTCTTAGCAATTCCCTTCTGCTTCCTCTGCTGGAGAGTCGCCGTCCTTTCTAGTTCTAACCCCAGGGCCTTTGCCTTTTCTACTTGCTCTATAGGAAATACCATAGCTCCAAATAATCCTTAGAAATTGATGCTGAACCTCCTTTAAACTGTTTCCTTTAGATGATATTTACCCAGAGAGAGGCCATTATACAGAAAAGATTGTATTAATAGAATTCCCCATCCCTCCAGAGTCATAAAGAAAGAAAATGGGGAGGGACAGAGGAGCCCATTTAGACAGTCCACACTTCAAACTGCCCATTGTGCATGGAAGCAAGGCAGGAGAATTCTGGAAAGATATGTCTAAACAGTCACCATAGGAGATGGAATGTGAAGCCTTGAAATGTTGGAAGTCAACTAGGAACCTATCAGAGCATTGAGGGAAGACTACAGTGGAGGGTGGGGCAAGGAACACCCAACTGAGAGCAGTCAGGGGTACTTTGTCCTGTTTCATACTATCTCCAACACTATGGGGTCAGGCCACAGGAATAAAGAGCACCATGTATAACATTGTCACCAGAGGCAGCTCTCAAATTTACTGCTCACTTAAGAAAAAGTAGGCACAGCCCTCCTACTGTTAGGACTGGGTCCTCAGAAGTGAGCCACAGAGAGCAGAGATAAAGAAAAGCCACTATAATGTGGGCTCTTGTCTCAGTCCTGGTAATTAAAGTGCAAAGGAACCAGGAAAAAGAAGACTTGTGTCTCTTGAAGACGATCAGCAAGGTGACCCAGAGAACAGAATAAACTTGGCACCACTACCCAGTACCACCATCTGCTTTCTGCATGCCAGTGTCGGGTGGCAAGGTTCTTTCCTATGGAAGGAGTGTAACTGCAGAAGCACCAGGCCACATTCTCTGAAATGCAGGGAAGCTGCAGAGAAGCAATGAATGCACTGGGGGACACCCAGGATGGGGACAAACCCTGGCTAACTCCCACACACTCAGTTTTCTCAGACCTAAGACATCCCTATGATTTAGCTATTTCTAACCAGCGGGCTGTTACAAGGATCCAACAGCTCGATAGTGTCAGAGTTCCCTCAGATAACATCTTGACACAAACCTGGAGTCATCTTGGGAAGAGGGAGATGTAAGTGCTGAATTGTCTCACAGACTGCTCTAGGAACATGTGCATATAGTGTATTTTCTTGACTACTTATTGATGTAGTAGAACCCAGGCCACTGTAGGCAGTTCCATCCCTAAACAGATGGCTCTGAGCTACATATGAAAGGCAGCTGAGTGTGAGCCTGGGAGCGAGACAGTAAGCAGAATCCTGCACAGTTACCAATTCGAGGATCTGCTTTGAGTTCTTGCCTTCCCTTCCCTGGTAACACACTGTAACCCACAAGCCAAATAGGCCCTCTCCTCCCCAAGCTGCTTTTGGTCATTGTCACTAAACTTCTTTCACTGGCAGAGATATAAATAATCTCTACCCTTTTCTTCTATGGTCTCAACCACAAACTAAGGTACCATTCCACCAAGGTTTACTATGGAAAACTAATGAACTGGTTGCTCATAGAGCAATGGGTGATGGCTTATGATCGGGTGCATCAGTGACTTTAAGGCAACCACAGTGGGGAAGGGCATGTCGTCAATATGGATGATGATGGCTCCAGTTCTTCCCTGTCTTCATCAACGAGTCCTTCTCCAGACTCCATGCTCATCTGCAGGTGCAATTAGGATAGAAATGTACTCAACTGACTAGGAGGGTTGGTTAGGCACCAGGTGAGATTCCCACGATCCTCCCTGCTTTCTCTTCCCCTATAAGAAGCATCAACCATCAACAAGCCCAGCTATGGTCCTCTTTGATGAGCAGGCCCAACCAAACTCCTGAAGGTGATGGTGGTGAGGTTTGGAGGATAGTCCAGCACAACATCGAGGATGTTTATCACAGCAACAAAATGTAAACTAGAACAAAGAGAAAATCCTTAGAGCAGTACCAGACATTAACTGTTAGTGTTGGCATCCCTGGAGTTAAATGAGATGTGGAACATACTCAGAAAGGGACCTGACGTAGAACAGAAACCAGAAGAAAAAAAAATCTTAACTTGAATAAATCATCCTGATATTGTAAAATGTCAAAAGAAAACCAGAACCTAATTATTAAAGCTTCTAGAGAGATGTGAATTAGGAGCTCACTTAAACTCCATTTAATACCAGAAAATTGACAGCTCAGAATAATTTCTGATTTTAGTAATTCACATAATGTCTACTGAAAAATCAATAATAGTGTCTTTATTTAAGATGAGCTTTCCATTTTACTTTTTCAAGAAGGCTCTGGAGGGTGGGGAGACTGCTTAGAAGGTAAAACCACCTGCAAGTTTGATCCTAGAATCCACATTAAGGAAAAGAGAAAAGAAAGGAAAAGGAAAAGGAAAAGGAAAAGGAAAAGGAAAAGGAAAAGGAAAAGGAAAAGGACCACCAGCTGCCAGAGTACGCACCTGGCATTTGTGAGACAGACTGAGACACAGGAAAGCCCCAGAACTGTATCATACTGACTATTCATCTTATATTCTGATCCTAATTTGGTCATTGATGACACTGCCTTGTGAAGCTGTGCAGGAAGACCTTGTAAATCAAGCCTGACCTTTGTGGGGGTCAGGCTGCCCACAGGGTGGCTTACATGGTCAGCATAATACCACTCATAAGGACCATTCTGCTTGGAAACAGGTGGAACCAGGTTTCTGCCCACCGACCAGTAAAACTCATGACATCATTCTGAAAGTGTGAGTCACGTGGGGAATACACTGCCTTATGCTTACTGAGAGTTATGAATGTGGACTTGGAATTTGTGACCAACAGTCACATATAATGACCTAAAGCAAGAAAGGCGATGACACATAACTGCGAAGGGAAATCCCTGCGAAATGGCAGTTCAGTGGAAGGAGGTTTCTAAAGGCTCCAGGGACCTAAAGATAGGCAAGTATCACGGAGGGGCTTTTCAAGGAAGAACCCAGGCACCGGGGCAAGAAAATGAGGCAAGGGACTGCATGCTTCAGCCTCAATGTGATGCTGCTTTACCAACGAGCCTAGGGTCCGTGGCATCTCATGGTACCTCAGCTGCTACAGTGAAATTATAAAGCAGATTGTAGTGTCTCTGTGCCAAGTTTCTCTCTTCATGCTAAGGACAAATGGGTTTCAAGACAGTAGCATGTCTATCCCTGGTGTAAGTGAGCCCCCGGGCTGTTTACTGCCAGGTATAGAAGTCGGGTGGGTATCTCAGGAGGTTAAGATCATCTGACACAGAACTGGAGTCTGGACAAGGGAGAAGCCAGTGGCTCCTTCTGAAGACCTTGGAGCTTACCTCTCTGCTTACATGGGATGGTGCCTGCCTGCTCTCTGGCTGCTGTCCCAGCCATGACTGCCCTCTTCCAGGCACTAACGAAGCAGTCCTGCCAACTTCTTATAGAGCAAGGTGATACCACAGCTCCTTGGGATCTGTCTGCAGACTGAACCCCAGAGCTCTCCAGATCACAATTCAACCAGCTTAGAGAAAATTCTCCTGGCACATTTTTATCAAGACCAGTGAGTGAAAGCTTCTCTAGGGTAGAGCTGGGAGTGGGAGAGAGAAGGCCTGAATCTATTACCATGTTAGTAAACGGCAGAGCTCTCCACTCGACCATCTATTCACTGGTCTAACAAATATTTACCAAAGGCCATCAGCTGGCTAACCCTGAATGGAGATCTTTGAGCACAGAGAGAAGCAAACACAGGGCTTCAACAATACATCCTTTAAAGTGTATGAATGGCTTATTCCCAAGTCCCCCTCATTAAATGCCCCTGCTTATCAAGAACATGTTTTGGGAAGGGACATGAACTTCCTGTCCTCTCCCTGGCCACCAATCCCCACCAACCCTCCCCCATGTGTGTGGAATTCTCCATGTAAGGGGGACTCTAGTCTTCTGAGGTGGTCCTTGTTCACAGGCCCCTGTCCCTGCCTGAACATACAGTCTTCTAGACAGCTACACAGCATCCTTGGGTAGCAGGCTATATATATATATATATATATATATATATATATATATATATATATATATATATATATATATATATATAT
>LR749537.1:1818472-1876201 GCA_902729485.2 Mus minutoides
AGGAAAGCTGGTTGCACTTACTATGACATCCCAGGCTAATGTTCAAAGATAACAAGGGATTTTTGCAAGATAATGACTTATGTTGCTTCTGAGGGGGGAAAAAAGGTTCAAAGGTTTCCCAAGTTGCTTCCATTTCCCTTCTCAACCATCTCTGCTTGCTCTTTGTTTGGGACAGTCACATCCTGTTAGCTTCAGTAGAGAGTCCTAGAAAGCCTGTGATAGACTTAGGCCCTGGTGTTAAAAACATCCACTCCCTCATGGGGATTTTTTGGAGTGGCTTTTAAATAACCCATGTCAGTGCAAAGCCTTTACTTTCTGTGGGTGGAGGTGGAGGGAAGAGCATGCAGTCTGCTGGCTGCAAAAGACAGTTTTGTGTAGCGAGTCTCTGTGTCCCTCAGCTTAGCCCACTTCCAGATTAGCCTCCAACCGGAAGCATAGACCTGTGGCTGAGGCACTGAGAATGGCTTGGATATTTAAATTCTTTAATTGCTTACCAACCTTGGGGCTTTTTCTCTTTCTTTTTCTGCAAAGTGGCACACACATTTCAAAATGAAAACCAGCCAATGAGGTGAAAGAAGAGTCTCTCTTCAGTTTTCAGTCTCACAGTGAATTTCAACATCTCAAGGATCTTCCTCCAAAGGTCTTAGGGGAAAAGTAGGCCAAGTAGGCCAAGCAGGCCACGTAGCTGGTATCATGTCCTCTTTTGTCACAGGCTAGCCCTCCAGGAAAGCTAACTGTCCACTCCTTACCTTGTGAGCACTTACAAGATCAGTGTAGATGCATACAGGTCTTAAGGTCTAGAGTTTTCTGGTCACCTCTGTAAGGAGACTCTGTCCACAAGACAGGTGCTCCATCCTGGTGCAGGATGCAGTTAGCCTGCTCGCCAACATGCTTTTCTCTAAGATCACACTGGCCCTGCTGCTGCAGGACAGAACCCAGCTGAGAACTCTGAAGGCTGGAACTTCTCAGAGCACTTCCCTACTCTGTACAGGGTCCCATCCATACCCACAAACACTCCCATTTAAAATGATAAGCATGGCCCAGGGTCTTTCTAGGTGGGACTGATGCATCCAACTAAAGCACTTCTGCACCAAGAACTATCACTCAGCAATAAAGAGGGATGAATTATTAATACATGCAACAACTTGGATGGATCTCAAGAGATTTAGGCTGAGTGAAGAAAACCAGTCTCAAAGGGTTGCATGATGAATGATTCCATTTCCATTCCTTTCTTAAAAATGATGGCGTGGGAGAGATGGAGAAAAGGTGAGCAGTTCCCTGGGCAAGGGAGCAGGGGAAGAGTGTAATTATAAAGGGACCATGGTGGTGGTCACATACATCAACATATGAAACTGCTCATAATTAAATGCACACACACACACACACACACACACACACACACACACACACACACACAGTGACCTCAGGTAAAAATGGGGATGGATGTCTTTGTACTGTATCACTCTGGGTTCCCTGCCTGTGAGACTCCATTGCACGGATCCTTGGCCTAAATGAAAAACACCTATGGTAGGACATCTAAGCATTTATAGTAATGAGACCACATCCCGGAAATCCTAAAGAAATCAATGTGCTCAGCAGTTGGAATTATATAAATCCTCTGACTTTCCCTTTTGCATTTTATTTCTCAATTTGCAACATCTAATATTGCACATGTATCATGCTAGCTACAACTGGAGGAGTTCACTGCTCTCTTAAACACACTCATAATTTCCCCCAAGTGCTGTATAAATTTCAAACCATTAAGTTAAATGATTTTATACTGGCCTTTTGGATGGTTCTAACCCTCACCTCCACAGACCACATCAGTGTTTCCATAGTAACTAATGTGCTTCAAAGTGGCAAATGCAGATGGAGGCTTTAAAAAAAAAAAAAGAGGGGACAGAACCAGGCCCATCACATTGTCCGTGGTAATGCAGGACATCAATTGTGGGCACCAGTTCAGGGACAAGAAATAAATATTTCAAGAGAACCCTTACACTACCAGGTATGCTGTGTGATAGTGGTCTATTGAATTACACTCTTGGCTTTGAAAAAGTAGCTACCTGATTCGCCACGCTAACTCCTGAACATCATACATGTGAGCAAAAAGCCTGCGAGCACCTACATATGTGTCAAAGTCGTATTTCCAAAGCAGCCATACAACTTGAAACAAAAAAAAAGATTTGTTGGAGTGCCTAACAGAGAATGACTAGCCCTAAAATATTTTACTGATAGGAGGAAAAAATAATGCAATTGATTAAGAGAGAGAAAAACTGATGGGGGAGAGAGGGATAAAAAACAGACAGACACACAAACACCACACCACAACAACAGAAGCTCCGATTCCTATGTCTTAGATGAAAGAAGACATGAAGTGTAATTTCCAAATGTGGCCTTCCTCTCTGTCGCTATTCCCCGTTTGATGAAGCCCAAATACTTTCTCAGTTCCTCTGTGGTTGTTTAGACACCTGTGAACAAGGCCCTCTCTTGGTATAGAACCCTAGGCTATGGGTGCTAAGGTAGGGAACTTGGAAGTAACAGTTCTGGTTTCATACAGACCAGAATCTTGTTTTAACATAACTGAGAAGGGTGGGACTATTGATCTGTCCCTGTCAAAATGTCACTCTCAGCGCTGTCACATACAAAATAGAAGCGCCAGGAAGTCTCTGCCACTACTGCTCATGCTGCCAAAATCAGTGTCTAGAAGAGGGTGATGACAGACACCCTCTCTCGCACGCAGCCAAGGAGCTCATTCCTTTTGCTGACCTTAGGTAGCCACCAAGGATAAGGAACACAATGGAGCCTGTGGAAGACACTGACAGATTTATCATGTCACTTGGCAATGGTTTTGCCTCTGTGGCATGGGACTTTGCCTCATTTTGCAGTACAATCTCTGTGTCCCTGCCTAGCGTCACCTTCACAAAAACTGCTTAGCTGTCCTTTCCATGGGATGGTGTATAAACGGCCCTATCACTGAGAGGTAAGAGGACTTCCCATCTTCACATCTCCCCCTACTCCTAGCTACGCACTCAGATAAGCCTGAGGTCCTTGGGTTACTTAGCCTGTGTCCCTAGTATATATACTTGAGATGATCACTTCAAGGAGACAGAAACTTTAGTCTGTCTCATAGCCTCAGAGCTTTGAGTCCATGATCAAATGGGCCTGTTGTTTGTAGGCTTGTGGGAAAGCATGATGTCATAGGAGGTAGGGGGACAGTGGCAAAATGAACCTGCCCCCATTAGGACCAGCAAGCCAAAAATCAAAAGAGGGAAGGGCTGGGACCCTACAGTGAACTTTCAAAGGCATACATTCAGAGGCCAAAATATCTTATACTAGGTTCCACTTCTCAATGGTCCAACCATCTATCAACAACATCAAGGTAGGGACCAAATATTTAACACATGGACCTCCAAGGGACATTTCAGATTAAAACCTATAGTAGGTCTTAAAATACCTTGAGGATCTTTGAGCTGTGCTCCTCCTGATACACCTTTTTCTACAGGGCACAACACTATTTGTAAAAATGAACAAAGACTCATTTTTGTCTACTAGGATGAACCTAAAACTCAAAGCCCCTCCTTACCTACACATAACTTTTTCCAACCCAGCCACCTTCCTCCACTATCCAGAGAATCCCTTGAGATATCATTCCCTTCTCCACTGCAAGCATTTGTGTGCTCCGCTGTTTATCCTCCATTTTGCAGGGTCCACTCCCATCTCTGCCCCTCTTCCCATGCAGCTTCAAAGGCTTCTGGGTCTGTACAAAGTCACTGTTATATTCTTTTAAGAGTAGCACCACACCTCTGTTGTCCCTAGGAAAGCATCACATTTGCTTTTATTGCCCATGTGATTCTATCTACCATCCCAACATTGTCTGCAAGAATGTCTAGTAAGTCAGAGAATGCTAACCATCAGGTCCAGAAGGAAAAAGGTAGTATCAACGAATAAAAACATGTAAGGGCAAGTCAAGGGAGAAGGGAGTCTGATGTTAAAATAAGAAATGAGGGCTCGGATATGATTCAGTTGCAATGATGCGTGTCTAGCAAGCATGCCAGCAGACCTGGGTTCAGTCCTCTGTATTGTATAAACCAGATGTAGTAGTACATGCCTGTAATCCCAGCACTTAGAAGGTAGAGGCAGGAAGAACAGAAATTCAAAGGCATGCTCAGGTGTATAGCCAGTTTCAGGCCAACCTGGGCTACAGAAGACCTAACCTCAAACAAAGAAAGCACATTAGAATTGTCATCTTCACACAAGATTAATTTAAGCAGTAACTAGTTATTTAAGTTGTTGGCATAATAAAATAAAAAGAGAAGGACTTTTTGGAATTAGATTAAATTGATGCCTCTGATCAATACAAAACTATCTTGGTGGTCAGGAAAGAAACTGAGTAGCAGAAGGTGAACTTCAGAGAACAATCATGGAGACAAAGTCTGTTTCTGTCCCGTGGAAGAAGGAATGCAAAGAAATGGGTTTTTATACTTTAAAGACTTCAGAGATCTGCATTGACAATGAACAGTAGAACCCTACACACAATGGCAAAAACATAATGTCTATAATTACTTGGTGTGGTTGGGCCAGCCATGGGACTGGAGAGGAGGCCCCTGATCAGGCAGAATGGGTATTCTAGAACAGAACACAATCACACAGCGGGGCAGACAGGAGTGAGGAGAGAATCTCCTAAGGTCATCAGGGAGGTTCCTTCTATCTACAACACAAGCACAGGCAGGTCTGTTCAACTGATTACTTGGGGGAAAGGCCTACATATCTGAAGACCAACTCTGATGAAGGGCCCTTTCGGATCTCCAGTGTCCTGGTTGGAAAATCCCATAAGAGTCTATGCCTACAGATTTTGCAACAGGCTAGATAAGGATGTGTAAAAGCAACATGCATGAAGGAAGGTGCCTTCCTTCTGCTCTAGTATAATATACTGAAAATGGTAGGTATTGACACCCAGGAAGTAAGAGCTGAGAACAGGAAGTTATCAGGCAGGCTGTATTTTACCCAGGGAGCTGAGTCTAAGAAGCGTGAGAATCTGGAAGACCAAGAATGAGACCAGTAAACTTATTCTGCAGAAGCCCAGAGTAAAGAGCTTCACAACCTCTGTGGTCTATGTCACCAAATCCATAAAAGAGTCAGCATGGTTGCATTCCAATATGGCTTGACTCCCACAGTCAGATGGCAGGCTGGATTCATCTGTGGTTTTAGGATACTGGTCTAGAGCTACTGTTACCACTTCCTATTCACTGGGTTTTAGTTACCACCTCAGGGCTTCATTACCACAGGGGCCTGTGAACAGCTCACAGCAGTGAAGCCCTATGTGCTATTTCCAGTGACCTGTGGAAGGGACGACAGCAAGTCCATACTTGGTATGTCACAAGAAGCAACATATGTCATACAGAGAATAGCCCCCCCCCCCCCCGTGGCAGGGACTCTGATCATCCCCAGGTTATAGAGAAACTGAAGGCTGCACCCACAGTCACCCAGGGTGGACAGATCACGAATGGAATCCAGGCAGTCTTGCACAAGAAACAAGTAAACTGGAAAGGCAGTGCTGACATTAGGCTCCCCAGCTGTGGGAACAAACCACAATACTCACAGAGAACTGAGAAAAGAGAAGAAGTCCTAGAGAGAGACCTCAGAAACAATGTCATTATAAAAATGGAGCAGCGTCCCCAATACTGAGCTATGCATGGGAACAGCACCCCCATGTTTGAGGGCAAACTAACCCAGATAAGGAGGGCCTGAGGTATCCATCCTGTGCCAGGCACAGGGGACTCTCAGGAAATGAAAGACACTGTGTCTACTGGTAAGGACTGTCTCCTCTGCTAGGAGAGGGAACATCCCTCTCCTATGAAAAAGTCTGGAAGTACCACCCGTCTCAACTCACTGTCAAACTTCCCATCATGAACCAGGTCCACCAGACACCATGCCATGGGGTTCTGAAATCCCTTACCAGTTGTTTAAACATCAAGTAAAGCTACAAACGGTAAAGCAAGAAGTAACCTTCAAAATACACACAGTACAGGGACAAGAGGACAGTGGATAACAGCTGGAAGGAAGCAGCCCAGTTCAGAACAGGGGACAGTGTTTGAGGGAGACGGAATCCACAAGCAAAGAATCAAACAGCAGCAAAAGCTGAGTGTGTTGGAGCACTCGTGCGATAGCAGGAGGAAGAGACAGGCAGATCCTAGGAACTTGCAGAATCCTGAATCTTATTCATCCTAGAAAGTGAAGAAAAGCTTGCTGACTGTATGCTAACAGCTACTTTTCAGGTCTGGTTTTGAGAAACGGGAACACAGAAGTGCAGACGAAAGTGGAACTACTCTAACATGACATAATTCACATCATAGTCACATTTGAAGTCTACTAAACCAGTGTCCCACATGTGTAAGATGGTGCTGTGCCCCTGTTTATTTCTGAGAAACCTGAGATACCTCCATCAGAAGTCTTATGATAAGACCAAAATGGGACTCAGTGCATGCTGGGAATGCTCTCTGAGCAAGCACAATGCAAGTCCATGCTAAGATTCAGAAAGGTGACCATTTGTTGAACAAGTCAGCACTCATCAGGGAGTCTGCTCACTCTAGCACCAAACATGCTGTAATTTTGTGGGGACTGAGAAGGGAAACTTCTTACATAAGGGCTCTTGCTTCTGAGTGGCTGGCTGTTCAGGCAAATATGCAAGTGAGGCTGAAAAAGTGCAGGTGACAACATGCTGAGAACATTTTCAAATACTCTTGTCACCTGTGGGAGCCACCAGGCCCTGACTGGGGCGGAACCGACAGCCAGGGACCGTTCTCAGACCCAGGCAAAGGTGTGTTCAGTGTTTTTCTAGGTTTTAAAAAAAGGGAGGAGTAGTGTTTTCTAACAAGTATTAACATGTTAAGACATCATCAAAATACTCAATATGCTTAAACATTCTACTTAGCTCTGGGACAGGGTATTGTTCTCTCTCTCTCTCTCTCTCTCTCTCTCTCTCTCTCTCTCTCTTTCTCTATCTTTCTCCCTCTGGTCTGATAGCCATGAAGGGGCTATTAGAGGCAAATAAAAAGACCTGGGAGGGAAAAACTAACTAAAGTCGCCAGCTCCATCACCCTTGACCTTCAGACCCCCTATTGTAAATGCCCAACACCAGACTGTTGGAACCGATTTTGGATTCTAGAATATGTATAAGCATATGATGAGAGACCCTGGGGGCAGGGCTTGAGTCCAAGCAGGAGAGTAATTCTACTTTCACCCCTCCTGATATCCAGCCGGAGGGTCACTTCATACAGCATCTTCTTTGGGCCTGCTCTGCTTTATGTTGAGCAGTTACAGGGTTATTATCATGGGTGGCATTGTCCACTTGTGACCTTGTGGTGGTCTTCTTTTCGTGGTGTCTCAGGATTTGGGGATATTTTGGATTGCAATGCATGTTGGACTGTCTAAGGATAACCAGCCTGTGATAGGTTCTATGTTCCTACATCTGTGTGAGAACGACATCACACACATACATCCCCACACACATACACACCCTTCACCCTCAGAACATCTATTCCCCTCCCATGGAGGCTCCATCTTGGCACTGTTCTTATGACCATCCCTTTCAGTCTCCTCAGACCACAGCGTAATTCTGGGTAACACAACAGAGAAGAGCAGACAACAACTCTAAGACATTACCACCCAGAAACGGGGGGCTGGGATGCAGGGAGGGGGTATTACACAGACTTCGGAATGTTATTGGAGACTTTCTAATTAAGCTGAGACAGTGAATATCAAATGCAAAAATCCCCCAAATTAGCTCGATTTAAAGCAGAAATATTCACAAGCCAAAAAGAGTGGGAGTGGAGTGGGGGGAAGGTTGGGGGGGGGGAGTGCACCTCAGTGTCAAAATCCTTTTAAAAATGCAGACAAGGAAGAGGAACGACAGGGAGAGGAAGTAGGAAAACACTGTAGTCTCACCCCCAGTTCCCTAAAGAAGAGAAAAATGCAGAAATTAAAATCACCAAGTATGGAAAGGGGCAATCGAAAGAGTCATGTGTAGATTTCCTTTCACCTGAGGAACATCTACCAGGAAGAAAAGGCAAGAGGAACTCTGCAAACCCCTGTCTGCTGGAAGGAAATGAAGACTCTGGGGGACACAGGGAAAGGGAAGGCTGATTTCATATCCCAGCACCACTAGTGGGTACAGTGTGTGTCCCCCCCTACCTGAAGTCTGAACCCTCTTCACAGGACCTTTTAAAGATCCAGACATAAAAGTCATGTCACCCAAGCTGACCAGGTGCTGCGAATACCACCCTCCATCTCCATCGCCTTGCTCCATCTCAACCACAGGCTGCAGGAAAACAATAACAACAAAGCCTGGCAATGGAAAACCAGGCCTCGGACTTTAGCTTGGTGGCAACAGAGGAGGAAGAGGAAGCTTCATAACAAAGATACGAGCTGCCCAAGACAGCAATAAACAAACAAATTCCATGTGTTGGGTAGCTATGATCAAGGGTTCCTCAGGGAAAGCCAAGGCAGCTAAGACTAGGAACTCAGCCTAGCAGGAAACATAACCAAGAAAGATCCAGAAGGCCTCTGTGCCACAGGATTTAACAAACGTACGGTATCAATACACAGAGAATAAAATGGAAGAGAATAGTAGAAAAGATGGAAACAAGGACAATTGGGAACCTAAAAAAATAAACTGGGAGCCAAATAAAAACCTGCAACAGAGTCCACAGAGAACTAAAGAAACATCAGTGTGCTGATTGGAGACTTAAAAGCAAACACGGTGGATTTGGAAATAAACAAAGTCCAAGCAAAGCCCACAACTGCAGAGTGCAAAGCCACTCAGGACAGCACACAACTGCAGAGTGCAAAGCCACTCAGGACAGCACACAACTGCAGAGTGCAAAGCCACTCAGGACAGCACACAACTGCAGAGTGCAAAGCCACTCAGGAAAGCACACAACTGCAGAGTGCAAAGCCGCTCAGGAAAGCACACAACTGCAGAGTGCAAAGCCATTCAGCAAAGCACACAACTGCAGAGTGCAAAGCCATTCAGCAAAGCACACAATTGCAGAGTGCAAAGCCATTCAGGACAGAGAATGGGTGCCCTTCCTTCAGAGAAGCAAAAGAACACAAGTCATCAGAAAATACCAGAAAAAATGTTGAACACGTCTACAGTTGACTCTGATGGCTGGAAGAATATATATATATATATATATATATATATATATATATATATATATATATATATATATATATATATATACATACATATACACCTAGTTCCAAGGGAGAAGCCATCCTCTATTCTTGAGTAAGCTGTGCTGGGATTCAGCTACATGCCACAAATTAAGAAACCACTTTTCAGTTGTTTAGTTTGAGGGCAAATACTTAAAAGGGGTAAGAAAATCTCCAGAAACCACTAAGGATGGAATTTGAAACTCAAAGTGATTTGAGTTTCACTGAAGAGGATTCTATGCTGAAGTTCAATGAAATTAAATGTACTCCTTTTATACTTTGAAAACATACATGCTATAAGTTATATCTAGTCTGCTGTTTTTTCCATTTGTAATAGAAAGAACCCAGAGATGAGGCACGGGGGCCCAATTTACAAGAGCTAGACTTATAAACATCTTATAATTATAGGCTTACAATTCTTTGACTTCATGGTGGTACAGAAGTATTCCTAAACAACCCTCTGGAGAATATATCTTTAGTACACTATTCTATAAATTACAGTAGCACAGAGTACATTGTGCAGTCAACAAAGACAAACAGTTCTGTACTGCTCTAAGCTGGTGTTCTGAGTTCATTCATATCTTTAGTACAGTATCGAGTAAGTTACAATAGTATAGAATACATCGTGCAGTAGACAGACAGTTCTGCCCTGCCACAGACAGATGTTCCAAGCTCATTTGAGGTAGGCTGCCCTGAGCTACAGTATTCAGTGGATGGAGGGATAGCACATGCATTTTAGGCTTATGATGTTTTCAACTTAAGATGAGTCTGTCACCATATCACCATAACCCCACTGTAGGTCAAAGACCGTCTGGATTTCTGTCATAGCTTCTTTTCCTGTTGCTACAATGAAATAATCTGACAAAAACAAGCAAAGGGAGATGTGTTTGTTTTTTTAACAGTTCATAGTTCAAGGCCTGTCCATCATGGCAGAGAAGAAAGAGAAGCTTGGAGAGACTAGTTGACGCATGTCCACAGTCAGAAGACAGCAAGGAATGCATGGGTGACAGTGGTGGCCTCACTGTTTCTATTCCACACAGTCTAGAATGTCATGCCCAGGGAACAGTGTCACCCAGAGACAAGATGTCACTGAAAAATGGTGCGCTCTAAATGGGAGGTAACTAGATCATGGGAGGGTACCGTCCTTGAAAGGATTGCTGGAGTTCTCACAAGACAATGCTAGTTCTCATGGGACTAGGTCATTGCATGCAGCTGGCCCCTCTGCACGCAGCCATTCACTTTCTGCTTCTTTGCTATGTTGTAGTATAACCAGGAAGACCCATGCCATGTGCTTGGACCATACCCTGTGAATGTTCTAGTTATTTGCATCACTAGCCAAATAAGCCTCCTTACTCTGTAAGCTACCTCCGTTGGTTATTTTATGAGATTAATACGAAACTAAGAGAAAAATAAGTCAGTTAAAAATAAACCTGAAAGAATAGAACATGGAGAACCTTATTTGAGCAACACCAACAACTATATAATATACAATTGCGCCTCCTAAAAATGGAAGAGATATCAGTTGCAATTCTAAAATCTGAAACTCACTAAATCACTATCCAACAAACTAACTAAACAAAGAAACTAGACTAGGACACACTTTTGCCCAGAGGGAAACCATGTTAAAGAAGTCCTCAACCAGTTCTCAACTCCCATTGGCTCTGTTCAGAGGCTAGCTTCTCTTCCCCAGTCCTAGTGACTGCCTGTGACAACAAGGGGTGCCCCCTCTGCTCTTTACCAGATTCTTTCAGAGGGCACTGCAGATGGATGTTTCAACCGTTAAATTACACACCCACTTTTTGTTTGGAGGCATGTCCTGTATCTAAACACAGTTTGTTCTCTTACCAGCTTTAAAGTTATCAAAAAACCTATTTATCCAAGGCCAGACAAACGTATGAAAAAGAAAGCCAGATAATTCAAAAGAGGACTTCAGTACAGAGGGATCACTGTGTCCTCAGGGCCAGGAGCCCAAACACAGGTCCCTGGAGCTGTCATCCCCCTGTGTCAACCCCAACCCTGGTAAGCAACATATTTTAAGACAACCAAAGTACAGAGGTTATAATCCTAGTGACTACCTTTGCGAACAAGGAGGTGGGTCCCCCTCTACTCTTAACCAGAGTATACCTTCAGCCATACGATTCCAGGGGCCCATAGCTGTCCCCTGAGTTTGACCATGCCCTTGATACAACTTTCCTCTGCTGGCTGGCAGGCTGGATTCCAGTGACATCTTACCATACCACTCCAAAGCTGGGAGGACAGAAGCTTTGCCAAGACAGGTTCCAGCAGCTCCAACACTGCTAACTGGCCAGAGACTGCCGAGTACCAGGTCTGTGGTTGTGGTACTCAAATCCTAGACTGCCCTTCCTCTGTGGAGTCCTGCTCCCACCCATTTCTGAGGCCAGTCCCCATCCACCTCCTGCTAACTCCATACCTGACCAAGGATGTGAAGATCATCTTATCTCTCCAACTATAAACACCATCTCTCCCCACCCAGGCTCATCTCCAACACCTCCCACTTCCAGCCTGACTCTGCTTCTGGAACCTGACCCTACACTGGCCTGTGAAGAAACCAGACCAGATGCAAGGTGCAGTCCTGCCTGGGCCCAGGACTGAAGACATCCTAATAAGTGAATCATTAATGAAAATCTGATAAATAAGCCATCTTCCCTGTTGGAAGGTATAAACTCCATAAGGACCACACCTGAGCCCACTGTATACTGCTTGCATCACCTAAGGAAGTTGTTAAATTTAATGAGTTTAGCAGAAACCAAGCTAACATCATTTTTAGAAAGAGCCTATGCTGAAAAAAATTTGTAAGAATTGCATCACTCACATCCCACCGCTAAAGCATGGAGATAGATGGAGCCAGAATGCAGGAATCTGGTCCTGCTATAACACCTACCTGAGCAGTCTTTTAAACACAAGGCCTATGACCTGTCCTCTCACAATATTCTTACTGAACCCAAAGCCCTTAAGGCAGAGAATCTCAGTCTTCCTAACATAGTGACCAGATACCAGATAGTTCCACATGTTGTGGTGACCTCTCAACCATAAAATTATTTCCATTGCTACTTTATAACTGCCATCTTCCTGTTATAATGTAAATATATGTTTCCCAAAAGTTTTAGGCAACCTCCATGAAAGGGTCATTCTACACCCCCAGGGGTCACAACCCACTGGTTGAGAACTGCTCTTCTTTCCCCCTGGCACTGCAGGCTAAGTGCCTACCTCCCCCCTCCCCTGAAATACATGGTCAATTCTAGTTCCCAGTGTCTGTAGACAATGAATTTGGAAGCAAGCAGATATAAGCAAGTGAAAATGAGGTCACTGGACCACACCCTAGCCGAATCTGACCTGCGTCCTTACAAGACAAGAGACATAGGGGGAAATGTCATGTGGTGACAGAAGAGATGAGGGTGACAAAGCCGCAAGCTGAGCAGTGCTGGGGGGCTGATCAAAGGGTCACCACCAAAAGCTGGACAGACACAAGGAAGGGCACCCAGAGCTACAGAGAGATCATGAGCAGTTAGCTTCAGACTTGCATCCTCTGGGCCTGAGTCAAAAGGAGATCTGTTCTTCTAAGCCACTAGGTTTGTGACAATTTATTAGAGCGGGCCTAGGAAGTTAAGACACTGTCTCTTCCTTCAGCAGTGCTCAGAGAAACACATCTAGGATTTGTGCACCCTCCCACTTACACCATCAGAGAAGACTGCAAGTCAGCTTCTCTTAACTACAGAAGTGTGTACACAATGTGTACATAAATAATATATGTATATGTATATATATATATATATATATATATATATATATATATATATATATATATATATATACTTGTATAGTTACATAGTTATATAGTTACATAGTTATATAGCTATAGTCATATAGTTCTATGGTAAATTTTAAAATGTGACACCATTTTGCCTAACATCTGAGACACCAAAAACAGTTGAGAACAACAGTACCATCCTATGACCTCTACAAAAACAAAGATTTAAATAAAGCATGAAGAACCCAGCCCCAGTCCTGATCAAGAATAAAGTACAGAAGAGCTTCTGGCCAGTGGGGTGAAACATGGACCTGGGGTTCACCTACTTGTATGTAGGAGGTGAAGAATTCAGCTGTGAGGTCCACAGAGAGGAATGGTGGGGACAGAGAGAAGGTGGAGCTGGAAGGACAATGCAAATAGCACCCATAGTGCAAGCCTGCCTGGAGTGGCCAAGTCACCAATACCATCCCAGAGACATATGCCTGTCTCTATGACATCCTCCCAGGCCTGGCAAAGTTTGGCACCAAGTGTCAGGGACAGTGAAGAGAGGGAAAATAAACTAATAACCTGCCGAGAGGTAACGGGGCTGAGCTGTGCACCTGGGGCCAGCCTGGCTCAGTTCACTTGGCGCAAACAGAAAAGCGGCCACAAAGGCAGCAGACCTGAGCACAAGACACTCACCCTCCTCACCTGGAGTCAGAATCCTCATTCTGATTCTGATAGCCTTGGAAGCCAAGGGGCCCTGAGAGAGTTTTAATTGTTGGCCTTTTCTAGCCTTTTTTTTTTTTTTTAAAAAAAATAAAGTCCACCCTGAAGTGCCAAAGAGCAAATAAACATAAATGTATATGTTTTCATCTGCTCCTGAGGTTATAGACTGATATGATAGCCATTAGAAAATGTGAAGCCCATTTGTCTCAAAAACAAAAAAGTGAGGGTGGGAGCTGAGAGATAGCTCAGCGGTTAAGAGCACTGATTGCTCTTCCAGAGGTCCTGAGTTTAATTCTCAGCAACCACATGGTGGCTCACAACCATCTCTAATGGGCATCCAATGCTGTCTTGTGGTATGTCTGAAGACAGCAACAATATACCCACGTACATGAAACAAATAAATCTTTGGAAAATAAAGGGGGGATGGAAGGAGGGGAATTTTGAAAGTATGAGAGAATTGTGTGTTTTTGTTTGCTTGTTGTTTTTTGATGTTTTTTTTTTGTTGTTGTTGTTGTTTGGTTTTTGTTTGTTTTGTTCTGCCTTGTTTTGTTTTCAGTTTTTACCAAAGTCATAGAGGTTCAGCAGAGGTTTTGCGAAATGCTTGGACCACGAATGTATTATATTTGGGGATTCTTTTTATTATTATTATTTTGAAATATTTACACATACACAGCAAGCTAGCTAGGGAATGATAGCCAGGTCTAAACATTCAACTCATTTCTGTTTTGTTTTTTGACGTATATTCCTCATATACATGGTCTGAAGGTCATTTTCTACAATATGCTGCTGCATTCACATTTGACCACCTGTCACACAGGAGTTTGAGTGTGGAATGTTCCAGGCACAGTGCTATATCAGTACTCAAAAGTTTGACAACTTGAGACAGACGCTTTAGATCTCAACATCAAAGGCACCTAAACTGCGTTTTGGTCCAGATGAATTTATGATCATTAATTTTAAAAGATCTTACCACGGGCTCTGCTTCCGGGCTACCTCCTCACACCTGCCAGCTGACAGAGGCAGGTGCTGGAAGTGAGGCTGCACATTGGGGAGTGTTAATTCGGTGGCCCAGTTTTGTCTGGCCTAAGAGCAACAAGTGTGGCCATCCCTGTCATATGATGTCCTTCTATACCCTAAAGGGACAGATTTCAGGGACACCCCTCATACCAAATCTACATATGTTCAAATCCCTTCTATTAAAAAAAATCCCCCCTCCTAGAAAGACTGGGGGTGTGTGGCTCAGGGGGGCACAGTGTTAGCCCAGCATGGACCAAGCTCTGAGGTCATTCGACAGCACAGCAGAAAAAAAAAAAAATCAAGCCTAGTGGAGCATGCCATTCTTCTAGAACCTGAGGAGTGGAAGCAGGAGGACCAGATGATCATGGCTACAGAGAGAGTTTGAGGTCAGCCTGGACTGCATGAAACCCTATATTAAATCTTTTAAAATAATTTTATATGTATAAGTGTTTTGCCTGCATATATGCATGTATAGGTACCATGTCCCTGCCCAGTGCCTCTGGAGAGCAGAAGGCATCAGATCTCATGGAACTGGAGTTAAAGATGGTGGTGATCCCTTGTGAGTACTGAAAACTGTCCTCTGGAAGAGCAGCCAGTGCACTTAGCTGCAGATATCTCTCCAGCTTATTAATAAAATTCTTTAAAAGGCTTGGTGTGTGACTAAGTTTAATACTTACTACCTCAAAAAGAATAAAATAAAATGAGTGGTATTTGAACACAAACTATACTGATCTCCTTGTATTCTCTTTACTTATGGTAGATAATTAAATGTGAGTGCTATGTAAATAGTTACTATACCATATTGCCTAGGGAACAATTACAAGACAAAGTCTCTCTATATATATGTTCAGTTCCAAGGCAAGCCCTTTTCCATTATTTTTGCTCTGGGAGTGGTTGAATCAATGAATAAGAAGTCTCGGATACAGACATCCAACTATATTTAAGTAGTCCTATGAACAGATCTCTGAATGACAGGCCCAGGCAGGCTGGGGGCAGAGAGGCAATACGCAGCTAGGACAATCCAGTCTACCTATGCACGCAGCTGCACTTGGACTTAACCGGATGGCTGCAGGCACTACGGCATCAGTCTGGGCTGCAGTGTAAGGCTAGCCTCCCCACCTGCTCCTGCCAACTGCCAGCTGCAGAAGGGCAGAGCTACCTCCCGAGTCTCTGATCTATTTATACAAATCTACACAGCCTGGCAAAGGTAAACGGGAAGGTGCTATTTTGTGGTTTTGGTTTCTAAAAGATGCCCTCTCTTTGGCTGGCTGAGAAAACATGTTGTCGGCACTTTAAGCCTACTTACCTACACAAGAATTTACCAGCACTGGGAAGGCAATATACGTAGTGCATAATAAATCAGGAGACATGCCCTAATGTTGTTCATAAAGACAGGAGTGTCTTATCTGAAGCTCCCTGTATCTATTTCAAGACACCTAGTTTCACTGAAGTCTTTTCTTCCCAATTCTTTTCTTGTGAAAAAGAAAAAAAAAAAACATACTTTATATTTCAGGAGGTACCTTCCTTGCCTCAGGTCAGTTGAAGAGTGTTCTGCGGACCCCACACATACATAGTTTCAAGGGAAGGATGGCTAAGGTTAGTGGTTGTTGCGCAGTTGACTAAGTACTTGGCTAGCATTCACAAAACCCTGGTTTTTTTTCCTCAGTGCCACATAAAACCAGTTAGGGCAATGCACCCCTGAAATCTTAGCACTTAGGAGGTAGAGACAGGAAGATAGTCCTCGGTTCAAAGACAGCCTGGATTACAAGAGATTGAGAGTTAGGAAGAAGACAGTAGGCGCCACAGTGGAACACGTGCAAATTGTGAGCATCACCCCATAAGACACAACAAATTCCCAGGGGTTGAGAAATGATATAGCCCAAGGATGGTGTCTGTCACAACCAATGGTGTATAGTTATACCTGCAGAAGTCCACAACTCTTTGAATGCAGTCTCTAAAGATGTCCTTTAAGGAGGAGAGCCAAAGTGACCTGTACAGGCCCACGGTAAGCCTTGTACATCCTGAGGGTAGAAAGGCCTAATGCAGAAGCCACAGCCAGCCTGGACCCTGGGGGATTGCTATAGGCAGCCCTGTGGGTCTCTTTCAAACAATAGTGACCCAACAGGCGGAATGCTTAACTAAACAGCATCATTCTTGATTTTGCAGTTTAGATCGCAATAATTGAATCTTACATAAGGAAAAGCATATGGGTCCAGCTGTGTAGAAATTTTCGTCTTCATTAAGGGAATTCTTAGCAGAGTAAACACACAATTTCAGGTACAGTATTCCAAGGCTTATGTAATCAGCCCAGGGCAGTTTTCCAGCTTGCTTTTATCCAAGGTGGTAATTTCTCATTCTCATCAGCGGAATGATGGGAGAGTAGATCCAACCATTAGAGAAAGAGCATGCCTGTTTTACATAAGCCTCTTCCAAAGGAGGGAAAAGACAATAGCCATCCCCTATGAATAATTTACAACAGTCTTTAATTGAAAAATACCACGTGGTACTATTCTTCCTACACCAAGCCTGCAGGTGCAGGGGCAGAGGTAAAATTCATTTCTCCCTTTGGAGGATTTCTTGGACATGTGGACAGTGATGTAAGAGGTTGCCCACCATATTTCTCTTTTGGGCTGTATCTCCAGAACCGTCTGTTGAATGTCTATTGGTTCCCTACTTATTTCTCCTAACTCCGTAAAACCAGAAGCTTGGGTGTCTGTGGAGAGGGACTTCATAGGCTTTTAGCTGTATGAGGCTTAGAAATTAAATGTCTCCTTAGTCCTGTGTTTCTCAACCTTCCTAACACTGTGACCCTTTAATACAATTCCTCATACTATGGTGAACTCCACCCATAAAATTATTTTCAATGCTACTTTATAGCTTTAATTTTGCTATTGTTATGTATCATTAAATATGATATGCAGACTGCTGTTAAAGGGTCATTTTACCCCTCAACCCCAAAGGTGTTGAGAACCCCACAAGTTGAGCACCACTGCCTGAGGCTTATGTGTTGAATGTGTATTATTCTAGAAGGCAGCAGAAATATTAGGAAGTGGAACCTGGTCTGCTAAGTGGGTCACAGAGGTGTCTTTGCGGATGATACCTGGTCCTCAGTCCCTCCCTCACCTTTCCTTTCCACACATGCCCACTTCCCTGATGGTCCACCCAAATGCACTGTGTCAAGGTAACACAAAGTGAACTTTCTGGGAAAAGGAGCAAAATAAGTCTTCTTTCTTGCAAGTTGTTCTCTCGCATATTATAATCTGTCTTCGTAACAAAAAAAAAGGTAATTAATACAAAAGTTATCAAGGAAGACTCCCAAGGGCCACCTAGACAGCCAAGTTCATCATCTAGAGACACAACGTTATCTTGAAGAACTAGAATCAGCCCCGACACTGTAAAGTACTCACAGGGAGTGTGGAGGGAGAGGTGGATGAACAGACATGCCGTGGTAGGACAAGCCCCTCACCCCTCCAGAGTTTAGGCTGGGTACTTGTAATGGCCCAGCGATGAGCCACTGCAACTTGGCCCTTCTGCCATGGTCGTGTGGTCCACTCATCACTGCCTATTCACGTGTGTTTACTGCCATAGCTGCTCCCCGGGGTTTTCAAAGAGCTCACAGTTAAGATTTAAGTAAAAATCAATACAGTCAGTGTTGGCTTCGATTCCTTACCAGGTGAATCGAATGGTGCCTTGATTGTCACCTTGCTTCTCACATGCCTGGGGAAGAGAGTGCCAAGGAGTAATGAATAGCTATTTATGGAGGGAACAGGAAGCAAAGAGAAGGGTGGGCTTGTGGATTACCCTCCCTCATCAAGTGTAGGGCAGGTGACAGACCATGTTGCCTTTTGCTTTAAAACATTTGCAATAGGTGAGTTTTATCTATACCCAGGAAAATTCTAACCATCAACGATTACACCTTAAAAAAGAGAAATCACTGTTCTAAAGTCTAGAGAGAAACGTCCCATGAGGGGAGAAACAGTCATCATGGGTTAGCATCATTGTGATTAAAGAAAGTGATCAACTAGGTCCCGAGTCAGGAAGGGTTTCCATTTACAGGGGGACTGCACTCAAAGCCATATAGAAGAACCAAATGACCTAGGGAGCTGCTGTCTACTGAGACTCATACACAAAGGAATGTTTCCCCTGTATATATTATCATTGGAAAGCTCAGAAGAACCCTCACAGGCTACTTCCTGCAGTTCACTGCCACAGAGGATCTAGTGCTTTTAACAGTGTCATCACGGAGTCAGACGGCTTTGGAGGCTCTGTGAATCTCTAGGTACCCTTGATCCCTTGGGAAACCCCAGGTCATCTGAATCGGGATTGAAAACCTTTCCTGGTATAAACATGATAAACAATTCACCAACATGAGCCCATTCCCTTCTTTTTCCTTCCCAAGGGCAGGCTTAAAATGTCTAGGGGAAGGAAGGCCACTGTGAAGGCTACACATGGAAGGGCAGTGTGTTGAAGCCATGCTCCTGAACAAATCCCAACAGCCAGGAGCAGAGGGAATGGAGACATTGATGGGAAAGAAGATCATATCAACAGCTCTTGGCTCTGTTTCTGAGAAAGCAACAGCTGTGACAGGAGACGTGTGCACAAATGGGCTTGTGGAACCCCGTTACTGCAGGAGGAAGCATGCAGATGAAGTAGTGGTGAGCACTCCATCTTTGAGCCCCTTGTGGGCAACCCAGCTGAGCTTCCAGGTTTCCAGCCTCGTCTGATACAAGGCTCCCTAAAAGGCAGCATATGTCCCAGACATCTGTTCCTTAGTCATCTCCCTCCTGACATCTCAAGGTCCCCTGAAGTGGCCACTCAGCTTATAACTAGACAAGTAGAACAAACTTCAGGAGCTAAGATCACCAAATTTGGAAACAGAAAACCAAATTGTACGAAGGCTCCCAAAGCCCAGGGTGCTTCGAAGGAATCCGTTGGTACTTGTACTGGAGTGACAGGAAGTACTGCCCACTGTGAGACCAGCAGCACCCTTGTCTCTCCCAACCATCACCTCTTCCAACCTGTATGGCCCATAGAAGGACATACATAAATGACTACTGCTGTGGCTTCTCTATAGACACTACAGACATACACAGACACACACAGACACACACTCACAGCTCATTTTTAGAACCTTCAATTTAAAATGAATTGTTGCAATAAGCAAATAGAAGAATTGGCAACCAGGGTTTAACTTACTTCACATTTCCAAACCCATCTTTTTTTTCTCCCAGACACAAGTGTTTATTCAGAAGTCTAAGCTTCCTATGTCTGTATCTCACTAGACTAAAGCCAGAACCTGAATAATAAAAAGTAATTTTATTATTCAGTATTTGGCACTACAATACCATTATTTTCTCAAGAAGTATGCACAGCCATGTTAATAATAATGGCTAGGCTTTATTGGGTACTTACGATGCTCCAGATGGAGTCCAAAGTGCTTTATAGACCTGCAGCAGTGAATCCTCAGTTACCACAAGGATCACAACTATCCTCATTTTAAAGGACAAAAAAGCAAGGAGTAAAGCCATGGGGCCAAGGGGCAGAGACACAGAAAGGGACAGACACAGGAATGAATCTCAGGCATTCCAATGATAATCATCCAATGAACCACCATTGTCAAACACAAGTCATTCTCTACCTTGGACTTTTAATCACTTAACCTCTGGTTTTAATCACTGACAAGCAATCTCTCCCATGCTAACACATGGACATTTAAGGCAGGTTGCCTTAAATACATGTGTCTCCGAAACACATCAAACTCACTTACCCTATGTATCGAGTTCAATAGTTACTCTTCTGTAGATAAAGAAGTAGAAAGTTGAAACAAAACAAACAGGGTCAGGAATCAAGGCTATCTCTCTGAGGCACAAAATACCTTCAGCACTTCTGAGAGGCAATAAAAATACAGCCAATTAGTCTCGGGAGAGCCTAGAGTCCATTTGAAGACTTACACTCAAAATTATCATTAAGGAATATAGCTTGGTGATACAGCGCTTGCCTGGTCTGTACAAGGTCCTGAGTTCAATCCTCAGCACAAATGAAAAAAAAAAAATAAAGAAATCTATAAAATCATCATTGCAGTGTTTCTTTCCAAATAAATAAATAAATAAATAAATAAATAAATAAATAAAGGAAGTATGTGGTATTCAGAATTGGACAGATGTGTATGCAAATAATATAAAGCATGCAGCCACGCGCAGACCATAAGTACCTATGCAAAGCAGGAGTGTGAAGGAAAGGTTAATACCACGACTCTTCCTCATAGGAGTGTGCTTAGTAACTGATACCTCCTGGGAAACCTGTCTGCTTCCAGTGTACCTGGGAGCCTCCATCTCCACGTGTTCGCAGCATCACACTCACACAGCCCCGGCCACACTGCCGAGTGAACAAGACCCCGAGCAGAGCAGAGCAGAGCAGAGCCCCCCAGTGTGCCATCAGATCTCAATCCAGACAGTTTCTGGCTGGAACAATGCCTGCTCAGTTCACTGACGGACCATGCAAGAGAAACCTCAGGAAACCTGACCTGAGAAGATGCCTTTCCAGCAGCAGGTAGGAGGAACCAAAACAGACCAGAACAGGCAGCCCCACATCGCCAGGCCTCTGGACCCTTTTTCTAAGGTACTAAAGTTTAACAGGGGGTGGGGGTGGGGGTGGAGAGCAGAGTTAAGAGAACTCAGGAAAGAACTCTTGCTCACTATACAGTAATCCACTTAGATTACCTCTCCATAGTATATACCCCCCACCCCCCAGAAAGCAAAGGTGTGTCCACAAAGCTAGGTGAAGAGAACTTTCAGAAATACATCTTTTTCCTTAAGGAATATTAGTTAGATATTTTAAACCAAACTATAAGGAATAAAGTTAGAGTGATTTTTTTTACTACCTAGGGCTATAGAGTAATTATGCAAATAGCAGGGAATTTGTCATTATGACTAACCATAAGTGTATAAAATAATTTGATTAAGTAAAAGACAGTTACCTTAGTCATCATACTAATTTGACAAGGGCTTTTAAAATGTTTTTCAGCCGTCAGCTTCTAGACTAGCTATGCAAAAATCTGTCTTCTCAATGATGCTTCGTTAGAGGAAAAGAAAAGAAACAACGATGGTGGCTGCACCTCACTCACTGATTGTGAACCTACTGAAAGTTCTCTGGCCTAAAAATGAGTGACTATAGAGCAGAGAGACAGAGCCTCATTACCCTAGAAACACAACCTCAGAAGCACATCTACAAAGCCACCGAGGGAGATGCCCACCTCTCTCAGCTTCCCGGGAATTGGCCTGAAGACCCAACTCCAGAGCCATGACCGGGCTTTTTTCCATTTACATTCCGAAGAACTTCAAAAGCATCTGAGCTCCATTTGTGATTGCCTAAGGTGTCAGCAGTTTTAATTTCCTGTCCGCATCCTTATCTCCTCAAGTCCTCAGTAATTCAATAACGCACACTGCACACAAACCAGTCTCTGCAGGGTTACCTTTCAGGAATAGCCAGCTCACCACATCTCAGTAAGCCTCCAGGATACACAGATAAAGTCTCCACAAACCCTGCAAATACAAGCTGGAGTCTCTGAAAGCTAACACCCAGGTACCGGAAGTACACATGGTCCTGTCTAGGTGGGACAATAGGAAGCGTAATGACCACTAAATTCAGTGGACATCTTCTTAGGCAAAATCATCCTCCTCCTCCTCCTCCTCATCACCACCACCACCACCACCACCATCATCATCATCCTCGTATGTGCACACACACAGAAGTCCTACTTTTCAGAGCAGCTTCTCAAGTCACCAGCCACTTCCTGCCTCACTTCTGCAGTTGGGAAACATACACCAATGTCGCTGAGGACACATTAAGGACAATGAGAAACCTGTCTTTGCAGGACGAACGACAAAGATGGAAATGTCATCAATACTTAAAAATGAAAAGGCACACAAGGAGATCAAACACACACACACACACACACACACACACACACACACACACACACACACGGTAGCTGCATAGACCTGTGAAACCAAATAGGAAATAATGGTTCTGGCGTCATATTTGCAGTCATCCTCTTGACTGAGAAAGGGAGCGCTGTTGGCAATGACCCATAGCCAGCCCTTCATCAGATACCTGAAAATACTTTCCCAGAAGCGCATGCTGATTCCCACTGAAAAGACTGGTATCTATCTACCCATGGACCACCTGTGCTCATCTGCAGACACAGGGTCTCAGGTTTCCTGGAACAGACACAATGGAATTTTAAAAGGAAGGAATCTGCCTTTCCCTCAATAATAACTTGATTCCCCAAATATCTACAGAAAAAGGCTCCTGTGGCTTTAAGAAAAGTAAAACTTTTTCCTACCTGCCAAAGGACAGAGGATGGAAAGCCTTTACTCTAAACAGACCCAGAAGATCAAAAACCTGTGGCAAGTTGATTGGGCCAATCTGCCTAAGCCACCATTCTTCCTATGAGGTTCTTATAGTAAAGGAACCTCTCCTCCGTGGCACAGGACAGAGCAGGGTCCCTGAGAACCTGGTCTTTGCACTGCTAGTCATGAAAATTAATTCGATGTCCTACGCCTGTCCTCTCTCGGGCCCCCATCAGCTTTCTGCAGGGCACCTGTTGGCTCCCGTTACCCAGTACCCACCCCCACGAATCAGACTTTCCATCAGAGACAGACAGAAGTGACCAGATACCACCAGCTGGTGGATAGAATGCCTCCTGTCCTTTCCTTGTCCTGCGATGCACAGTGACCCCCTCACCTCCCAGGGCCAGCCACAGTGGAAGCACTTGCCTTTTAACTTTCTAAAAGAACAAAGGCCACTCCTCTGCTTAAGGCTCTTCTTCTCTTCCTTCTAAAACCCTAAGCTACTAGAAGTACAAACTCCTAATCTCAGATGTTCATCATTCCTGGGCTGAAGAAGCCCAGCCTTGCTGTTTTTGCCACCTGTGAATACCACACCCTTAACCAAGACTGGTGTAAGGCTAAGAAACTGTTAAACAGGAGCTAGCTGTTGATCGGATAATTACCTCTTTTTACACAAAGACCTGGTTAGATATAATTTAGTTTGCATACGCTTCAGTACAGAGCCACACTTATCAGGATGAATGTGCATTTGCCTCTAGTGACACATGTAACTTCTAAGTATTTTAGCAGTCAAATCTCTTCTTTAAAAAAGCTGCTTGTCCAAACATCCTCATCCTCATCAAGCAAATGCCAAAGTCTACAGCTTAGTATGACAATGATAGAGTAAAGGAATACGTTTGGGAAAACAGAATACTCAAATGTTCTTATGGCCCCAGGGTTCAGGGACAATATTATACACAAGACAGAAATGGAGAGTTAAAAACTGTTTATCCGGGAAAGGGCGACAAAAATACATATGATTTCTCAAATGCTCTACAGTTCAGTCACCCCAGGGTCAGAACTGACTCTGTAGAGCCCCACCCCCACCTCCGTGTCACCACACAACTATCTTTAACCAAGTGCTATGTCTCCCATCACCTTAGCCTGTAGGAGCCTTGGGAAACTGTTGAGGGTACTGGATACTCAGCGTCTGGCCCTCATTAACTTTAACCCTGGGCCAGGAATGAGGGACCCATGATAGCATCAGGATACACATAGCTCTATCTCTGGATGTGGTTATCCAACCGCTTTTGAAATCTTGTCCAATTCGATCTCCATCAAATGTGCTCACTAACACTTAAAATCTATGACATTTGATTCCAGTTTCAGGTCAATAACCAAGTAAAGCTTTAACACTATCCACTCGGAGACATCTTTTCCTGGGTAGATAGGATAGGTCTGGAAGTGCACTATTTGAAACTCAAGTGTGGACCACCTGAGCAAGACAGAAGAAAGCGACAAAGTAGGTACTTGATAATCCTTACAAGTGGATTCCTTTGGTATAGTAGGTGTCCATGGGCCTTTGAACATCAATAATCCCTTTCTGGAGACAAATAAAACAAATACATATTGTACAGAATGATCCACTCCCCGTGTGGGCGAGCGACCATGATGGGGAATTAAGGTAGAACTACAGAAACTCTCAGCTGCTCTCCAGGTACTATAACTTTATCCCTCCACTGAAAGATGGCTATTGGGATCTAGGTGGGACTAGTCCCCCTGCAGCTACCGCTGAGCTCAGGGCCACACTCGGGCGCCTTTTAAATTCTCCAGCAATTGGCGGATGGAGAAAGGGCAAGGGGGAAAAAAATGATGCATAATGATTCGTTCACCGGGCGGATGAAACGGAGAGTGGAGGACGCAGGATGCTAACTGGCTTTTCCTCCCATGTGCAGGTCACCTGAACCGCGATGCCTTCCAGTCTCTGAGGAGGCTCCCTGAACTCGCCATATGGCTCCGTTTTCAAGAGGGGAGAAGAAACAGTTTCATGCCCACCTGCCTGCGGCGTCTCCTTTCAGGCACCCCTTCCCCAGCCCCTGCCTGGCGCGCGAGCTGCCGGCATCCACGGTCCCGCCCGCTCCAGGCTCGGGCCGGCAGCTCCCCCGGCGGCCGCCTCTGCACCAGTCGCCAGCCTCCGTGCCGGGCCGAGGTCATGCCCGCCTGCCCCCAGAGCCGGCGAGGCCCCTTCCCGGTGCCAGGCGGCAAGCCCGAGAAGCGCCGGCAGAGAAGGGGGTCCGCGGCAGAGTTGGCACCGGGACTCACCAGGTAGGCGCCCACCGTGCCCTGCGCCAGCATCAAGGCGCACTCAGACACCAGGAAGATCTTGATGTTGGAGAAGCAGGACACCTTCTTTTTCTTCTTCTTGTTCCTCTGAGCCTCGTCCCCCTGCAGCTCGCCGCTCCGGCCGCCGCCCGACGAGCCGCCCGGCTTCTTCCCCTGCATCCTTCCCCCGCCGCCGCCGCCGCCGCCGCCGCTTTCCCGCTCGCCCCGGGTGTCGTGGCCGTTGCCGGGCGGGGGTGCGTGCCGCGAGGCTGCGTACTGTCCCCGCCCCGGGCCCGCGGCGGCCGCCCCCGTCCTGCCGCGACTAGAGAGGTTGAAGGCTCCGCTCCTCGCCGCCGCCGCTCTCGCTCCCTTCCTCCTCCTCCTCCTCCTCCGCCCTCCCTTCGCCGCCTCCTCCGGCTCGGGCTGTGCCAATCACAGGGACTCCTCGCGCCGCCCGCTGCTGCCGCCGCCTAGCCTCTCTCGGACTCTCGCCGCTGCCTTCACCGGCTTCCCCTGGTCCGCCGGCCTCGCTTGCCTTCACCCCTAGCGCCCCAAGCCTGGGCCGGGGCCTGATCGCCGCCTTGAGCCCCGGGCTGCGCCGCTACTGGCTGCGGGTGCGTCCCTGGGAGGCACGAGGGGACCTGCTTGGGCCACTAAGGGCTTGCTAATGGTCAAGGCCGGCGGGGTCTAACTACCCCGAGAAACTACAGAATCCAGGAGTCCTGGTGGCGTGGGAGGCTGAGTGAGGAAGGTGCTACCCGGCCACTAGGAGGCATTGTGGGGCCCAGGGCACCACGGCGGAAACTGGGTGGTACTAGGACTAGCAATGAGGCGCAGAGATGGGAGTATCCAGGCACCCTACTTCTAGTGTGGGTACCTAATGCTTAGGTACGGACTGCTAAAGCGGGAGAGGAGAAGCAATTTCCATAAAGAGTATCTCGGCAGCTTTATTAGGCTTGGTTCGGGGATTTCTAAGGACAGACGCTGTGCTCTGGGGCTCCGGAAGATGCCAGAGATAGGAGCTGCAATAGGCTCCTTTGGTTTGCCAGCCTCTGCTCCTGCATTCAGTGGCTACTGAGCATATCTAAACCGCCCATTCCCCAAAAATGGGAGAAAGAAACGGAAGCTCTGAGAAGGGAAGTTAGAGCTTTAGGGAGTCTCACATCTTCCTGCCAGCCACCAAGTACGGGCAACTGCAGGTCACAAGGACCCCAGCAGAGGGCCTTGTTCAGTTCTCCAGCGGCCTGCGGTTGGAGTTCAGGAAGGGATGAGCCACAAGCCTACCGTGTCCCCACCCCTCTCCTGACTATTGTGGCCCTCCCTGGCCTGGCCTGAAGGTCAGCATGCAGCAAGGCCAATTGTCATCAGTCCTCCGCCCCCTGCTCCCCAGCATTCCCTAGGATTTTAGTCCACAAGGCGCCTCTGATAGGATGTACTGGTTCAGGCAGCAGCGTTTGGAAGCTAAGAGAAAAGTGGATATGAACAGAACAGAAAATACCTAGCATTGTTGTCCACGTTAGGGACAGAGAGGCCACGCCTATTTGGAGAACTTTTCATTGCTTTCCCTAGGGCCTGTATCCCAATGCCAAGGCTTCCATTCAATAGTGCATAGCAATTAGCACCGGCCATAATTTCTACTTTCTTCCAGAGAAATTGAGTGAGAATAGACGGCGGCACAGTGGGGGTGTGTTGTTTGCCTTACCATTTAAATATAAATTGCTTCATCCATCTGTCTTCCAGACATGACCTCACCTAGTCTTGGTGTGGTTTTCAATGTGCCTCCCCATGTCTGGGGTACCTTCGGCCTAAATTACTCTCTGGCATCACTCGCTACAGTGTTCTCTACCAGTGGTTTTGTGTCCTAGAGTTGTTAGGGTCAAAACCTGGCAGCCCTGAGAAGCTAAGCTCAGCCCCCTGTCCTCAGAATGCCAATTAAAGGAGCAAGTAGCAGTCAAAAGAAGAGAAGGAAGATGATTCAATGTGATTACATTGGGAAGAGGAACAAATAGACAGGTCTAGTGATCTCCCTACTCCCTAACTGATTCTTCCATGATCTGCATGATCTTTAGGTACAAAAGGATATGAATCCCTAAGTACTCCTGGTCAAGGTATAGTCTTGCCTGTCATTAACTCATCAACATCTGAACTTCAGTCTCCTATGGGTGGACAAGTTGTCAACTAGCTCTGCCAACTACCTTCCTGGAAGACAAGTTCCTCCCATGGTTGGCACCTTGTTCTTCTTTGGTATGATAGCCACTCATCTCTGGGCTCGTGTGTGGCTCTAATACACCGTGGCTGAATCCTTACTGCTTGGCTGAACCTTTACCATCTCTGCCACCTCTGGGCATGCATTGCCAACCTTCTTTGGATGGTTTGCTTCTTGTTCTTGATCTTTCTCATGACTGCCCTTACATAGTCCCTCCTCACTAACACATTCCTTTGGTGAGCTGGAAGACAAGGGGGATCTTCCTCTGAATGAGTCACAGGGCTAAAGGTTGAAATATCATCAGGGTGCATTCATCCTCGAGACTCGTTTACATCCCCTGCAATCACACAAATGCCGATGTTCATTTTGTGCTTGCCTTGACCAAGCTCTCAGTATAGAGCCGCATTTTACCATAACCCCACAGCAACCTTCTAAACTAGATGGTGCACTTAGACCCGTTCAAGGAGGAAACTGAGCTCTAGGAAGGAGAACTAACTCACATGCCAATCACTCACTTGGTAAAGGTTGGCAGAGCCATCAAGATGTCTGCTGTTGCATCCTGCAGTCTCACCAGGAAGGTGAGAGTCACGCCGTTCCCCTTAAAGGCAGACATTCAGAGAGATGGAGTAGCTAGCCTAAAGTCACACACCACATTGGGACAGGACTTCAGTCTCAGCCGGGCTCTCTGCTCCAAATCACTTTGCCTCATGTAGACTCAGGGGAAGGCAACTTAACTTTATTTTAGATTTATAACATGAACTATCTTTAAATAAATTAGACATAAATGCTGTTGGAGGTAGGCTTCTAGATTATGACTCTTGGTTCTTCCTATAATTAATAGTAGCTGAGTATGAGTGCCACGGGGCACCAGAAGATTTAGGGATCCACCAGGCTAGTTGCAGGCTTACAGTGTGGAAGAAGGAATTTTGAGCAGTTCAATGCCCTTCCTCCTTCACTAGTCTTAGTCAAAACTGTGGCTCTAGGGTGATAGGATAGGTTTGTGAGCAAGAAGTACTTCCATTTTGCCATTCCTGACACTCAAAGGAAGCAGGAAGAAACTAACCACCATTGGGTCTGTCTGCACAGCTCACAAAAGAAGCTTATCAAGTGGTTCTTTGACAACTAATACCTTGTCTACCCCACATACAGGGAGACCTGGGCCAATTGAGCCCTTTACTCTTGAGAAAAAGTAACAAGTATCTTTGTGGCCAAGGATGGAAGCAGCATGGTCCAGCAGGAATTGATAGGGGACCCAATGAGAAGAGAAAGGAGAAAGGAAGATCCAGACTGGGGGCTTAGCGTTCCTGATGCCAGGGTCACTCCCCCTGACCAGCATTAGAAATAGATAGTCAACAGTGACTTAGAGAGTAAGACAATAAGAGCCCACAGCCCCAGGGTATCAAGCCTCAACAAGATGGCCTTGATATTGCCATAGAGAAACTGGAAAACATTCCAGGGTCCACCTGAGGTCCTTTTGGTCTACCTATCCCCTAGTGGTGTGTAGTGAATTTAGGAATGGGTCAGTGGTCAGTGACCACAGAGACCTTGCATTTCTTCTGGTTTTTCAACTACTTCTCTGGACTAGGTAAGTCTTCAGAGTTATGAGGAGATTATTGCTAGTAAGGCTTTGGTTCTCAAATTCTTGTTTTGTTGGCTACTGATAGTATTCTGGGTACTGGAAAGCCACACAATCTTGAAATGTGACCCAGGAAAGCCAGAAGATTTCCTGACATGGAAAAACGAACTGACCTTGGAGTCCAAAAATATTAACATAAACAGGTAAATATGAGTGGCTAGTATTTGGAGAACTTGTCTCTTCCACTGAAGAAGATAAGTGGGTTAAATTTTTGTAAATACACACATTTTCACACCACATACACATACACACATGCAATTACACATGTATGCATACAGACACACACACACACACAAAGTAACAAAATCTTCCACTGTCACTGGGCTATGGCAAGATTTCACAGCAAGTGGCCTCGATGTAAGTCAACTCACTGAGAAACTATTGTTCAAGTAATTCACATGAGTCATCTTTGCAGCTCAATTTTGTTCACAGGCAAATACAAGATTGAAAAATAAATTCATAGAATGATGTCTAATTGTCATTGGAATGGAAAAATAGATATTTAGATTGTTACCCTGTAGATGTCACACTTTTTATGTGTGTGTGTAAATTTTAAAACTGTATATATGTGTATATGGTATATACTGTATATATATATATATATATATATATATATATATATATATATATATACATACACACACACACACACATACACACATAGGTTATTTTAATTTATCAATAACATACTATGTTCACCCAAGGATAGAATTAAAGTGAGGCCAACTTCTCTAGCTTCAAAGTAATGTTTGTGCTGAGCTGAAGTTTGCTTCTATTCCTTATAGTCTTTCTTTTCCCCATACGTCTGCCTGTCTACCATATCTTCTGTTAACTACCCACTATATTCTGAGATTTATATTGAAATTATCTCTCTTAATTTAAATATGTCCTGAAGCTAGACAAAGAATAAAAAGGATAAATATCTATGTGGATCAATCTGCAACCAGGTGAGTCTGGAATTCATGTGGAAAAGGCGAGGATATGTAAGCATGGGTAGAAATTGGAGAATTAACTGGAGATAAATAGAGATTTTGCAATATGCCTTATTCATGACAGATTAGTTTTGAGGTGAAAGGGAAGAAATAAAAATATATTCTCAGCGCTGTTTTTGCTTTCAGGATCTCCCCTCAGGCTCGACTGCTACTTTGGAAGTAATTAGAATTTGTTAACCCAAATAGGCTATTTGAGTCTTAGTATAGAAGAAGACTGCCATATGCATCATAACTTGAGAAGAAAATCCACCTAAAATTAGGTTGAAAGAAACCAATATTGGAATTTAATTTTAGTGTGATATTTGTATTTGTTTCTGGTTTTCAGCTTTAGAAAAAAGAGCCATCTTCGAGGGAGATGCTGGTTATTTTTATTCTGACGGAGTCAACACACTGCTATCCTTCAGGGAAAGTGCCTGGTCACTAATGACCGAGCTGGGCTGGGCACATGGGGGTAGAGTCCGCTTGCTGTTTGTCTTGTGTCAATTTTTTGTTTCCTTCGCACATTTGAGCTACAGAATGGAAGTAAAGATGCTGAACTTCAGATCACAATTGTCCCTCTAATATTTCTTTTCCAACATCTGTTCAAATACCAGTGAGCATTTCAAAAGGCTGGCAGGACATACAAGGCATAAAGCATTCAGGATGCTGAATATAGCATGTCAGATTCCAGAGGAAGCTGCCCTTAACACAGGAGCAAGGATGAGTACCCTGTCCCTTCATAGGAAGGAAGAATGTGACTGTGTATACAGATCCAGGGTAATTTCTCAACCAGAAAGCCTGAAGGATCCCTGCTGGCTTGCCCACCCACATGCCCTGCATTCTCACCTTCCTGGGTCTACCTGTGCAGTTGTAGCTCCCAGCAATATGCCATGGGGACTGGGTGAAGGGAAAGGTAATTGCAGAATATGCAAATGATATAAGAAGATGCTGATATGGACAATATAGTCAACATTGTAGTTATTATATAATGTCATATAGCAAGCCAAACTCTAACTTTGTGGTTTAAAACAGATACTGATTTGATCAATATTCATTCTTCAATCAACAGTAGAGACCCTGGGCTGGTTGTCAGTTAAGGTAGTTGGAAGACTGTGACAGGGGATCCTGTATCTTCTCACTCGGATTTCTATGACTGTCTCTTGGTCTAGGAAGACTCAAATACCTGGGGGCAAGAACATCTGGAACTTCCTATTAGATATTTTGCTTGTTGTCAGGACCATGTACCTAATAGGAGGCAACTTCAGGGGCTTAATTGGACTTCCTGTTGGAGGTTCTACATTCTGTCTGGCAGGAAGGACATGACAGCTGGAGTTGGGCATGGCTGCACACGTTGTATCCGTAATCAGGAAGCAGAGAATGGACGGTGTCCCAAGTGGCCCACTTCTTCCAGGGAGACTCTCCTAAACCTCCCAAACCCTCCCACACAGCACCACCGACTTGAGGCTAAATGTTCAAAACTTAAACCTATGGGGAGAACATTTCACATCCAAACTACATCAGACTCGTTGGACAAATAATACCAGAAGGCAAATTTGAGCTTGATTTTTATATTTAAAAAAGAAAAGATAATCAATTTAGAACAGTAGACAACATTTTAGGCAAAATTGCTAAATAAAAAAAAAATGCACGGACATAATTGTGAAAAATTTGTTTGTGTATAAAGAATGTTTTTTAAAAATTCTACAAACTGCCCGGGGAAAAATATAAATGCTACATTGGGTAAAGAATGAGACAATAAATTGGCAGTACAGCACAATATTAAATGCCCCAGAGAGAACAGTTTAAGTGGTACTGGGACAACACTTAGGACTAAAATGTCAGTTTGTGAAAAAGACAGTACAGAGGGAAGCAATCTAGTGAAGATCTGAGAAAAGGGTCCTCTTGTATACTTTACTAGGAAAGCCAAACGTTCTCATCAGAGGAAACAATATGTAAAGGGCAAAAATCTCACAAATAGCAAAAATGCATTCAAAATGATCATGACAGTCCCAGCTAAACATACCAAATTAAGTTCTGGAATGTTGAAAGAAAAAATATTAGACTAAATGCATTCTTTTGCTTTCTTGAGATTATGAGAAATAAGCATAATAGTTAATTTTTGTTTGTGGTTCTAAATGATGTTGGCAAAGAAAATCTGAGAATAGAAGGGAGGGTTAAGATGGCCTCTGTTGGTAAAGTGTTTACATAGGCAAACACACAGCCTGGACTCCATCTCTCAGACTGCACAGCCTGGACTCCATCCCTAGGACCACACAGCCTGACTCCATCCCTAGGTTCACATAGCCTGGACTTCATCCCCAGGACCAAACACACCACATGTTGTGGTGCACAGGACTTATCATGGCAGTTGGGAGATAACAGCAGGAAGATCAGAAGTTATGTCCTTCCTCAGCTGAGTGGTAAGTTTGAGGTCAGCCTAAGCTACATGAAGCCTGTATAAAGGAGGGAGAATACACTAGGAGGGAATCAAAGGAGGGAGTCAGAGATTTTGCCTCTGTGCTTGGTGCCATAAACCTCTAAATTGATGGGGAGGGGAAGGCAAGAAGATGGCAAGTATGAGGCCAGTCTGGGCTACAGAGTAAGCCTTCATCCCAACTAGCATTCCAGGCTTGGTAGCCATTCATCTGTAATCCTATCATCAGGGAAGTAGAAGCTTCCAATTCAATGCCAGTTTGTGTTACACAGTGATTTCCAGGCCAGCCTACATAACAAGAACTTGAGTAGAACAGCAACAGAGGTTAGAGGATTTATGAATTGGGTCATTAGAGAATGTCTATGCTCAAAATGGTCATAAAAAAGTATTAAAATACAAGGGACAGGGAGATGACTCCACATGTAATGCTATCAGTCCTGGTGACCTGATTTTGATTCCCCAGGACACACATAGTGGAATGACAGAACCAGTTCCCACAAATTGTCCTCTGCCCTCCATGTACCGTGGGACTCACAAGCACACCTGTGCACACGCACACGTGCACCAGCACGATAAATAAATGTAATAATTTTTAAATCCTAAGTTAAACGATGATATACTTAGTGTCAATGATTTCTGTTGTCATTTCGAGAGGTTGTATAATCGTCTGGGATGTGATTCTTTGTCCACACTCATGAGGGTTATCTTGATTGTGTGAATTGATGTAGGAAGATCCATCTAAATATCGAGGAGGACAACTTCCTGGACAAGGGGTGCTGGCCTGAGTGAAATGGAGAAGATCAGCCCATCACTTCTTGCATCCCTCCCTATCTCTTTCTGGATTGTGATGAAATGTGACCAGCTGCCTGGAGCTGCTTCTATCTTTTCTTCCCCACCATGATGGGCTGTACCTTAAACTGTGGGCTTAGAAAAGCCCATTCCCACTCAAGTTGCTTGTCTGCCTTCCTTCTTTCCTTCCTTCCTTCCCTCCCTCCCTTCCCTCCTTCCTTCCTTCCTTCTTTCCTTCCTTCCTTCCTTCCCTCCTTCCCTTCCCTCCTTCCTTCCTTCCTTCCTTCCTTCCTTCCTTCCTTCCTTCCTTCCTTCCTTCCTTCCTTCCTGTCTTTCTTTCTTTCTTTCTTTCTTTCTTCCCTCTTTCTTTCTTCCTTACATTTCTCCATCCCTACCTCTTTCTGTGTCTGTTTGTGTCTGTCTGTGCCTCTCTCTGTCTCTTTCTTTCTCTGTGTCTGTCTCTATCTCTCTGTATCTGTCTTTATATCTTTCTTTCTGTCTCTCTGTCTCTGTCTTTCTCTCTGTATCTCTCTGTCTTTCCCTGTGTCTGTCTCTATCTCTCTGTATCTGTCTCTATATCTTTCTTTCTGTCTCTCTGTCTCTGTCTCTATCTAGCTCTGTCTCTATCTCTGTCTTTCTGTCTCTCTCTGTGTCTGTCTCTCTCTGTATCTGTCTCTATATCTTTCTTTCTGTCTCTCTGTCTCTATCTCTATCTAGCCCTGTCTCTATCTCTGTCTTTCTCTCTGTCTCTCTCTTTCTCTGTGTCTCTCTGTCTCTGTCTATCTCTGTATCTCTCCTTCTCTTTCTTTCTGTGTTTTTTTTTAAAGACATGGTTTCTCTGTGTATCCCCTGGTTGCCCTGGAACTTACGTTGTAGACCTAGTTAGCCTTGAATTCACAGATATCAGCCTGCCTCGGCCTTCCAAGCACTGGAATTAAAGGCATGTGCTAGTACCCCTACTAGGCTCAAGTAGTTTTCTTCAGGTTGAATTTTATTAACTTTTCTCTCTCCCCCCTTTCTCCCTCCAAATCTTCCCAATATATCTTCCCACTCTCAAATTCATGACTCTTTTAAAATCAGTCATTATTTGGGGGTATTTTATCACAGAAATGGAAAAAGAAACCAGTACACTTAGAAAAATGGAGAAAGAAAATAAACAAACAAGAAAAATGTAAGACCCAAGCTAACATCATGGGTTTCTGAGTCAGAGAATTCCTGTTACACACTCTCGGGGACTTTGGTTTGGACAGTTTAGCAATACTTAGAACCCTTCTTCTCTTATCTGTAAAATGAAGAACTTTTATCACTCTAGAGAATATACAACAGAAAGGAGAGAACAAAATTGTAAAGTATAAAAGAAAAGAAACAGAAGAATTTTATACATTATGAATGTACTACTTAAGAAATATCATATAATATTGAAAAACTAAAGTGAATGTACATTTTTATGGCAAATTTTACCTGAGTCTAAAGAGAGGTCATGAACTTAGTGTCTGTACACAAGTGTGTGTGGTCCACCTGTGTCTGCATTTTGTAGTTACAGGTGTGCTGCCATACCCAGATCCTATGCGGATTCTAGGGATCTGAACTTGGGCCTTCATACTTGTAAAGCAAGCTCTTTGTTTAATGACCAATCTCTCCAGCCCATGAGCTATTATTTTAAAATATTAAAAATATTTTTAAAAGAAAATTTGGAACAATTAATTAGGTATCAGCAACAGTAAATGAAATTGAATACTACAAACTCAGAAACTAGTGAGCCGAGAGACAGTAGAGCAACCATCCTGAACCAGACTTGGGTATCTATCCCAGCTTAATAAAAGAAACACGGCAACAGTATTGTTTTTAAAAATGGAGAAGGAAATGTTATTCATCAAATAACTGGGAAAAATGATGAACTCAAGCCATGGCCTCATCATGATCACAGCCTCAAACCAAAACCATAAAAACAGATTGATTAAAAAACACATATAGACAAACCATTTTTTTTTTTTTTAAATAATGGCTCTCTGGTGAAGAACAGGCATGCTAAGTTAAAAAAAAAAAAAAAAGCTATGCAAGTAATTACCAAGGAAACGCTAGACAGATTTTACTCTGACACCACTAAAACTGCTAAATGCTCTACCTCAGGAAATGTGACTCAAAACAATCAAATGACAAATTGGAAAAAGTTGTTGAAGCAGAAAGGCAGACTGAGGATATCATTAAATGAGCACAGAATGCACTCTTTCAAATCAGTAAATAAAATCCTAATACCACAAGGAGATACAGACAAGATCCACTCAGAACATGCAGGCTCCAGGAAACAGGAAAAAAATGTCCTCACCATTAATGAGAAGGATATGCGACATATTTTCTTCACCCACATATGTGGCAAAGCCCTCTTTACATTAAATGTGTGTGTGTGTGTGTGTGTGTGTGTGTGTGTGTGTGTGTGTGTGTGCACCTATGCCACAGCACATATAACAGAGGACAGCTTATCACATCTCTTCTTTCACCATAAGAGTTCAAAGGATCAAATTTAGGCTTGGCATCCAGTTTCTACTGATGTACCATGTTGACTTTCTTACAAAATAGGAAGTTTTGTGAAAGTCTTATACAAAAGCCTGCTTCACAAAGTGCTGCCCTCAGTATGAACTCACACATATTCTTTGCCAAGTAATCAGCTATCATCTACCTGGGTCCTCAAACTGCTCAATTCCTTTGCCTCCTAATTCCCTGCTAATGCTTCTAACCTAGGAAAGTAATTGGAGACATGAATAAAAAAGAGAACTCCTGTGTTTTACTGTACAGTGTTTATTGAATCATTTTTATAAGATGGAAAACTTAAAGGAATCTGTCCTACAAGACTGGCAAAATCAGGTTTTCCTTCCATTCCTTTGTTCTGTTTCAACTATGTACCTATCCCTCTTTTTTCTTTTGACACAATATCCCACTAAGTTGCCCAAGCTAACCTTATACTTGCTCTATAGGCCAGCAGACCTTAAGCGAGTAATCCCCTGCCTCAGCATCCCAAGTAGTTGAGATTACAGGTACATTTTATCAGGCCTAGAAAAAAACCCTACATTTTTAAGCAAATTAAATTCCCAACTATTAAAATGTCTTTTAAAGAAGTATATGATTGGGGAAAGATTTTTTTTTTCAGTTTTTCGAGTCTGGGTTTCTCTGTGTATCCCTGGCTGTCCTGGAACTCACTCTGTAGACCAGGCTGGCCTTGAACTCAGAAATTTGCCTGTCTCTGCTTCCCAAGTGCTGGGATTAAAGGCGTGCACCACCACACCCAGCTTGGGGAAAGGTTCTTAATCAGGTGAGTTACAAAAGGATTTCACACTGCAGCATTGCTCAGCTATAGCAACACACACTCTTGAGAATCTGGGTTCCAGAATCTGGCAGACTGCATGGATTTCAGTCATAGTCTGCCATGTACAAGTTTTGGGATATAGATAATTAATAAGCCAGACACTAAGGCTTTACCATACATGTCACTTAAAGCCAGACATAAAGGCTTTACTATACATATTACTACATTTATCCACCTTGAAGATGGGAATAACAACAGTTGTTAGCTTAGCATGCTGGAAAGATCAAAGTATTATTTAGTGTTAAATATCTTCCATAAACCTAGCCCATAAATGGAAGATTTTATTTTTAAAAAATTAAAAAGTAACATGCATTGGGAGTATAATGGAACATTTTTCATTATTTGAAGTATATTATACACATTTCATCATAGCAGGACCCGATTGTCTTGGTTTGTGGGCATCCTCTGAGACCACTACATCCCTCTGACTCTCTACCCCCACTCAATAAGATAGAGTGAATATGAATAGCTGTCAGCTGTCTCCTTGCCGTCTTAAGAGATCAGATCTGACCTTACCATGCTCTCTTCTTTCTAGCCTATGTCTTCCACATTCTTATCCAAAGCCCTTTCTGTATATGGTAAGATGATAAGGTCCCAAAATAGTGACCCCTCAACCTGTTGATGGGAACTAAATGAGCTAAGGCCAATACATATCTTGGACAGTTTCAGGTCTCCTAAATGAAGAGCTCAGCAAACCTAGCTAGGGTGGGAGCCCAGGAGAACACTCATCAAACTGTGTGAAACTAGGATCTGCAGAAAGGATCAAACTAACGGAGATGAAGCTGGAGGAGTGTGGGTGTGTGGTGGGGGAGAGCACCTGTCCTCCCCAGACCCAAGGAGCAGAATGTTCAGGGATGGGATCTTTCTCCACATTCATATAATTCAAATTTGGAAGAATTACAGAGAGACATGGAATTGCTGGTAGAAGAAGCACAGGAGAAGGAGAGAAAGAGGGTCTTTCCACAGAACCCCAGACACAGGCAAATTTTGTTGTCAGCAAAGACAAGCCCTTCTTGGAAGAGACAAAGCCAACATGCTATCATACTGAACAACTGTTCTTCTAGAGTTCAGAATGCATACACTTTCCAGTTGACCAACAACATATGGCCTGATACCTGCACTTGGCTAGTTTTGCTTCTCGGGACCACAGCGAGGTAGATATCAAAGATCAAGGGTGAGGATCTGCAGGCTTTAGGTTCTTGTAAAGACTAGTAGAAACCATAATTTAATCCAGAGTTAGAACTACAAAACACCTAAGGTTCAGGCTGAAGTCATTTGTTACATTCCTATATTAAAAAGTCTTAGTGGTCAACAAGATTTAATGCACAAAGATAATCAGGTGCAGTAGTTAAAGAATAATAGCGTTAGAATATGGTAATGGGCAGCCTTGGGGCCGTTTTCTGAATCTAATAGTAGTGATAATTTGTTGTCTATTTTCATGCCTCTCATCTACTCCTCCTCAAGTCCCCCTTTCTGGAATACCCAGGCACTATAAATATCAGAGATACAAAACAAAGGTGCCAAAAGGACAAATGAGCCAACTTAGAGGTTTCTTACTGGCCAAGCTACAATTTGAGCATCAAAAGGAACATGATAATTTCGGTTAATTGAAATATGATGAGCTTGTGCAAGGCCATAATTTCATAATGGTACTCAGAAAGAAATTTAATTTGAACTATACTATTGGTAATTAGGATGAAAACGGAAGTTTGGCTATAAAGGGATATGTTTAATCTTTTATTAATTTTAATGAGAGGTGGTTAATATAAATTGGCATTTTATTTCTTGTATTAACTCTGCTTGATTTAAAAAAAAAAAAAAAAAACTAGTGAAGCTCATTTCTATCTGCCTGAATATGAAAGTAAAAATATCAGGAAACAGTGAGTTAGGCAAATTGCCTTGGGACGACGTACAGAAACTCTAGAAACACTAGGAGAGGCAAGCATGCACCAGTGGAAACACAGAAACCCAGACAAAGTTTCAAAACAGAATTCTAAGAGAAGGAATTTGTCAAATGTTTTAAAGGAAGGACCCCTGGCCTTAATTGAACTTCTCCCAGCATGAGTCTGCTAATTTGCACTGGGGTCGTGTGACTTTGGGGAAAAAGAGAAGAGCAAACTTCTTGCCCCAAATAAGACACAGATGACAGACTGGAGACAAAAGTCGACCCAAGCCTAGCATGGTAAATCCCTGAGGTTCTCAGCGTTACCCAATCATGGGTGGAGGATTATCTAATATGGTGATGAGGAATCTGTGTTATGCCAACATGGAATCAGCTCCTGAAAGCAGCATCAGTAACTTTAGTGTTTTTTTTAAACTTATTTTTGATGATGGTTTTTAAGCACATTACCCTCCCTTGTAGCCCACCACCCACCAGAGTTAGTAGAAAAGAAAGGATATGGGTGAAGTGGACCTGTTTAGAAAGGTTGTTTGGATCATTGAACCTCAACAGGGCCAAGGGGCTCTCCTCCCATTGATGCCAGATAAGGCCAAATATCGGACTGAGTACGGGGACCCCAATGGAGGAGTTAGGCAAAGGAGTGAAGGAGCTAGAGGGGTTTACAACCCCATAGGAAGAACAATAATATCAACCAACCAGACTCACCTGCCCTCACAGAGCTCCCAGGAACTAAACCACCAACCAAATTGTACACATGCAGGGACCCATGGCTCCAGCTGCACATGTAACAGAGGATGGCCTTATCTGGCATCACTGGGAAGGGAGGCACTTCTTCCTGTGGAGGCTCAAAGCTCCAGTGTAGGGGGAATACTAGTGCATTGAGGCAAAAGTGGGTGTGGGGATGGGGGCACCCTCATAGAAGAAGGAAGGAAGGAAGGAAGGAAGGAAGGAAGGAAGGAAGGAAGGAAGGAAGGAAGGAAGGAAGGAAGGGGAAATGGCATAGAGTGGTTACAAATGGGAAACAGGGAAGGGGGATAACATTTGAAATGTAAATAAATAAAATAACGAAATAAAAATAGAAAGAAAGAAATGTCAAGCTTTAAAATAAACTTTCATCCTGGTACTATTTTGTCTTGGGATAAGTTCCACAGACTCATGTTTTCATGAAGAGGTCAACCAAATCCTTTGACCTTGACTATTTCTTCTTTGTATAGATAAGAAAACTTTGACTGGGAGAGAAATGGCACAATGGGTAAAGGGACAGACTGCTTTTACAGAGGACCTGAGCTCAGTTACAAGAACCCACATTAGGCAGTTCTTAACTGCCAATTACTCTAGCTCCAGAGGATTCCAATGCCTCTGCATACCACCTACACACACACACACACACACACACACACACACACACAGAGAGAGAGAGAGAGAGAGAGAGAGAGAGAGAGAATTAAAAAATAAAATTAAGTAAAAAATGTAAAAAAAAAAAAAACTTTAGTCTAATCATGTCTTAACATGTAGAGAATGGGTGAATGGTTCAGTGGTTAAGATCATTTGCTACTCTTTCAAATGACCAAATTTGGTTCCTGGTATCCATATTGGGCAGCTCACAACGGTCTGTACTCAAGTTCCAGGAAATTTAATACCCTCTCTGGCTTCTGTGCATGCCTGAAACCCACCCCATCCCCACACTACTCACACACACACACATAAACACATACATACACACACATAAACACATACACACACACATAAACACACACATACACACACACACACCACCACCACCAACTACAACAACAACCTTTAAAAGAAAATGTAGGTACAATTAAAAAAATACAGAAGATAAGATATTGACATTTTAGAAAGGTATATAAGTAGAAATACAGTGATATTTTGTTTTATCATTATATTTGTATATATTTTAATTAGTTTTGTATGTTTGGAGCACTTTAAGGAATGTCAAGGAAAACACAACAAATTTCCCTTTAAAACAAATGACACATGGTGGATTTTTATGAGCCTTTCCAGGTTAGTTTCCATTGCAAGTTGGAGAGTAAATGTCAGGGCAGAGTGGCTTATGAGCTAATATAAAAGAGTGAGACAGAAAAGGAAAATAAATGAGACAGTTATTGAGGGAGAAAAATGTAAGAATATAGTAATAAACAGAGGAATTAAGATTAATATTTTTAAGGCAAGACTTTTAAAAAGTCAAAACCAATGCAAAGGAGTCTATGGTGAACAAAATAGTGTCGTTTTCAATGAGAGATGGAAACTAAGGCACTTATAAAGGTTTATTTTAAGGAACTGGGTTGTACAGGAAATAGGAGAGGTTGGATAGATAAAAGAAAGTGCAGGTCCATGGAGGCAGGTTGTCTTGCTTGTTTGCTTTAGAATCTGAAGATGACACAGTCCAGAGTTACCTAAGGGAGCCTCAATTTGGGGTTGGGGTTGGTCAGATTGGATTGTGGTCCTGTCTGTAGGGACATTTTCTTGATACCTGATCTAAAAGGGCCCCGACCATTGTGAATGTTACCATCTTTAGGGCAGGGGCTCCTGGGCTATATAAGTATGAAAACCTACTACTCTGGAAGCTTCTAAACATATATATGAAATAAATGTAAATGAAGTCATGAAGTAACAGGGGGAGATAATGCCCCACCTAGACATCTTTAGCCAACAAGTGAAATATCCAGTACCAAAAATGGGTTAAATCACAGTTGAGCCATTGTCCAAAGGAGACCCAAGGAAGCTCTGAAACAACTCGTGCTATTGACAAGGCTATTGGCTGCTTCTCACAAACTTATGGTAAGGTCCTATGGCTAAAGGTAACATTTACATATCTTGTTAAAAATGGAGAGGTTGAGCTGGCACCTAACTATAACAACCATGCTACTGATGAGTGTTCATTGTACTAGCGGGTACTCTGCATGTTACCAGAAGAGAAAAGCAGCCACCAACCTGGCTGCAAAGCCTGGAATCTACAATGTAGTACTGGTCGCATGATGCACTGGCATAATAGGGGCACAAATGTTGTGGCGATAACCAACCATTTTCTGATTAGACTGAAGGTCACTCCGTGAGATAGACCATGTGACTGAAACTGCTTCTGTAACCAAGAACCTGACTAGATAGGCCAAAATCAGAGAAGCTCCCTCTTGCAAATATATGGACACTAGCATAGAGACCCACAATTAGACAATGTGCAGAACGTGAGAGACTTTGGAACACTCTTTCCTAAATGGGATGTCTTCATCAAATTCTTCATCAGGGCTAGAGAAGTATGCAGAAGAGGAGGCAGAAAGATTTGACACCAAGTGTCTTCTATACACAGCAAGAGAAATGCACATATGAACTCCCAAAGAATGCAAAAATGCACAGGGCCTGCACAGGTTCAAGCCAGATTTTGTTGGGTAGGAGGAACCAGCATTGAGACATGGAAGTGGACATCAGTTCCTATCCCTAACCTAGAAGCTATGTGCAATTGACATTTACTTGCAAAGAAAACTTTGATTTCTCTAATAGAGTCTCATTAAGTATATCAACTACACTTAGAGTCAGGTACTGACCGTGCCTAGTAGTAGCTGGCCAATCAAAATTAACTCAGTGATACTTTTATAGACTTTTTGTCTTGTGCTTGTATGTTTGTTTGCTAGGGAAGGAGGAAGGGAGGGAGGGAGGGAGAGAGAGAGAGAGAGAGAGAGAGAGAGAGAGAGAGAGAGAGAGAGAGAGAGATCTGAGCCCAGGGAACATGGCAGCAAGCAATTGTTCCCCATGATTTCTGCCCCAGCTCCTGCTTGAGCTCCTGTCTTGACTTCTGTCAATAGTGAATTGTGAGGTAGGAGTTGTAAGATTACCCCTTTTCTTTCCCTAAGTTGCTTTTAGTCATGCTATTTATTGTAGCAGCAGAAAGCAAATTAGAACTAACATAACTAGCCCCGTGCTAACCAGGCAGGTGGGAACATTTGGGAATTTTGGTGGTCCACTCAAGCAAATGGGGTCTTTCTTTGGACAAGGTACTTGAGTAGAATATTGAGATTTTTTTCCCCTCCAACTAGAGACACAATGTGACTAGCCACTTCATGGTCTCACAATCATGCCACAGCATGCAAACTGTGAGTCAAAAGATGCACATCCTTTCTCCCTTCCTTCCTTCCTTCCTTCCTTCCTTCCTTCCTTCCTTCCTTCCTTCCTTCCTTCCTTCCTTCCTTCCTTCCTTCCTTCCTCCTTCCCTCCCTCTCTCTTTTTTTCCTTCCTTGCTTGCTTCATTTCCATTTGTAGGAGAAAGAATGGTTTACTTAATCTTAAAATTCCATGTTACATTCTATCATTGTAAGGAAGCCAAGGCAGGTACTTCAACAGCTTATCATATCACATCTGAGATCAAAAGCAGAGAGAAATGAAAGTATGCATGCTTGGTTCCCCAATTTCTTGACTATTTCCCCCCTTTTAAAGGAAAGTAGAATATCTTCTATCCTTGGACAGTGTCACACATATACAAAGTGTATCTTGCTCACATATTCCACCAACTCCCCTCCTGTTCCTTTCTGGCACCCCAACTATGTCTCCATTTTACCTTCATGTCCATTCAGATTTTCTGTGGGTTTCTTTTAAATAACTCACTGAATCCAACTAGTAGGTTATTGACTGATCTTATTGGCTTGACTGTATTCAGATCTGGTACAAGTCACCATTGCTATAATGCATGGCCATGTCATGTTCAGAAGACAGAACTTCACAGCGTTCCTCCACCTCATCAACCTCTTTCATTCCTTCCACCACATCTTCTGTGAAGTTCCCTGAGCCTCGTGAGACGTGGAAAGTTGACCTGGATGTCCCATTTAGAGAAGAGTCCTCAGTAGTCACTGATGCTCCCAGTTATGTGTCTCTGCATCAGCTGCTGACCATTACAGAGAGAAGCATCTCTGACCAAGGTTGTTAGGCAGCACTAATCTACAATCCCTTCCTTCCTTCCTTAAGTGCATGTGCCAGGTATTTTAACATAGCAATGAAATATAACTGATGCAGATGTGAATTAAAGCAGTGAAATTTGAGAATCACTGTCTGATACTTTCCCAAGATCCCGTTCTAAGCTACTCTACAACATTTATAGGCATGTACTGAAGCAAATAGTGAAGGAGAAAGGTAACAACATAGCTCTGGCTCCGGATGATAGGCAAAGAAGATGAAGTTTTCTCTCCAAGAATCCTGGGCCTCCATTTTTCCATATTAAAGCCAATCCGTTATCTGGTATTTGTGGTCAGGTTCTGTGCCGCCCTGGCCTTGAGTCCCAAGAGCCTAGAATGCAGCAGGAGGGATTTCTCACCTATTTTCATTTTTCTTTGAAATGTGGGGCAGCACTGAAAAGAAACAGGCCTTGTATGCTGAAGCACAATTCTTCAGCTTTTGTTCTGAGACTTCAAAGTTTAACATCGGAATGAAAGGTTATTCTCCATAAACCTCTGAGCATCCCCAGGAGAAAGGGACAGATTTAAGTTTCATCGAATTTGGGGAATCATCTTGGTGTGAGCCAGCTTCACTGGCTTCTTTCTGGAAGAACACAAGAGCCGCCATACCTGAGCATGCATGCGGGGTGGATTTGAACTTGCTGGAGTTACAGCAGGCTGTTTCACAAACATGAAGCTGACAACCCAAAATATGAAAATACCTGAGCTAACCATTGCTACAGTTATTTTGCATGGGGCCATAAGAAATCAAACAAGACAGAGAACTCTGTGAAAAGGTACTGATGGTGGGGAAGTGTCCTTTGTCAGCTCTTTACTCGTTGCTGTGACAATGTACCTGAGAAGAAGCAACTTAAGGGAGGAGGGGGATTATTCCATTCACAGTTTGCAGGCAAGTCTACCATGGTGTAGGCTTGGCTGCTATGATAGCTCTCATTCTGGTAGTAGGGTGAGGCAGCTGGTCACATTACTCCCGAACTCAAGAAGCAGAGAACGATAGATGCTGGTACTCAGCACCTGTTCTCCTTTTGGATGATACCCTAGTCCTCATGGTGATACCACCCACTTTTAAAAATAGGAATCCTCTCCTCAGTTAAACGTCTTTGAAATCATTATAGGCATGGCTCTTAGGTAATTCTAAATCTAGATGAGTTGACAATGGTGATTAGCTATCACAGCATTTTGGTGACTGATAGACTGCTCACACCTGTGCTTTTAAACAGTCTTTAGTAAACACTCTCAAGATACATCTGGAGAAGTCCAATACTCTATTTACACAGAAAACTATCTAGGCCCCCCTTTTAATGTAAGATGAATGGGGTGGGTATCTATTGAAGCACTGAACATAAAATGCTTTAACAGCAAGCTGAGTGTTTCTTAATTCAACTTTAGCATCCCAAGCCAACCAACCCATGTATGTCAGAATTTTATTTACTCTTACTACTGGAGGCGCGACAGTCTAAGGTCAAGGTACTATCAGCTTGTCACTGTGAGGGTGACACTGTCTTTCCAAGGTGACATGTTATGCAACATGCATAAGGAAGGAGTACTGTGTCCACACATGGCAGAAGAACAAGTGAACAGAATGCTGCACAAATCCCCCCTTTTAAGCCCTTATTCCCACTCATAAAGGAGGAGCCTTACAGCCTAATAACTTCTTACAGGCCACATTTTTTAATCATTTTATTCATTTACATTTCAAATGATATCTTCCTTCCAGGTTACCCCTCCACAAACCCCCATTCAATACTCCATCTCCCCCTTTCCTTTGCCTCTCTAAGAGTGCTCCTTCATCCACTCACCCACTCCCTCCTCACCACTAGAGCATCCCCCTACACTGGGGCATCAAGCCTCCACGGGACCAAGGCCATCTGACATCCATTGGTGTCAGATAAGGCCATCTTCTGCTACATATGTATCTGGAGCCATGGGTCACTCCATGTGTACTCTTTATTTGGTGGTTTAGTCCCTGGAAACTCTGGGGGGGGGGGGTGAGTTCTGGTTAGTTGATGTTGTTCTTCCTATGGGGTTGCAATCCCCTTCAGCTCCTTCAGTTTTGTCCCTAGCTCTTCCACTATGGTCTCCAGTCCCATGGTTAGTTGTGAGTATCTGGATTTGTATTGGTCACCTGCTGGCAGAACTTCTTGGGGGACAGACATACCAGGCTCCTATCAGTAAGCTCTTCTTGGCATCAACAATAGTGTTGGGGTTTGGTGTCTGCAGATGGAATAGATTCCTAGGTGGCCTGATCTCTGGGTGGTCTTTCCTTCAGACTCCGTTCCATTATTTTTTTTGTCCCTGTCTTTCCTTTGGAAAGAAAAATTTCTGAGTTAACAGTTTTGAGATGTGTGGGTGGCCCCACCCCTTAACTGGGATAGTCCACATTCTTAAGACAATGACAATGACAACGGCTGGGTTTGGAGGCCACACAGTCAAAGCATAAAGCAAATATAAAGAAGAACAGTAGATGCAGCATAAGTAGCTGGTTTGGTGACTGAAGCAATGACAAGTGACTGGATAAATAAGTGCATCATGATTTACTGGTCTGCTACTCACTGTCTTATCACAAAGTTGAAGGATCATCTCTAACTGAAATCCTCATGGCAGCATAAAGTGGGGCAGTTTATTTTTCTAGCATATAATTGCTTACTAGGGGTTTAGATGAAATGAAATTAAGGAGAATATCCTCCTTTTCCACCCAACATTTGATATAGATGCAAGAAACCAATAACCTAAGTCCCATTCCTGATTGCCACTTGCCCTATTTTTGTTTGAAGATAGCAGACAATTGACAAACAGACAGCGTACGCTAATTTTCTCAACTCCCTAACCATACCTCTGGTCCCAGGGACCACACACACACACACACACACACACACACACACACACACACACACAGAGAGAGAGAGAGAGAGAGAGAGAGAGAGAGAGAGAGAGAGAGAGAGAGAGAGAGAGAGAGGTTTCTCACACAACCCAATACAAACAGAAGAAGAAAAGACTGAACATATGTTCAGGAATCCCTGTGTCCTTTGTTGAGAATAATGGCTTTTATTTCATCTCATCTGCATGAACTCACCTATAACTCATCAATTCCATGGCAGAGGGAAACAGACAGATCTTCATTGTGCACTTTTATCATATAACTCTTAAAGTAGAACTCTTGAAATACAAGAAAAGGTGCTCCTATTGATTGGTCATATAATGAACTGGAACATCATCTCTGAGTCTTGCGACAACTACACCAGCAGGAACTCCTAGATATTGTACATTGTGAAAGATATGTGTGTGTTTCTGTTCACCATCACATAATTGAAGTCACAGAAGACACCTTTGTAGAATAGCTGGGTGAGCATTGGCTCCTGTTCAGATAAAAGAGGATTGCTGGAATGGTGCCTGCCCCACACCAGTTGGAACGAGTGCTTGCAGGAACCTGTTTCCAACCATACTTCTTCAATCCCATGTTTCCTAATTCAGTCAAATCTTAACATCCCAAATGAACCAGCCCAAGTATATCTGTCCCTTTATGTTACAGTAACAAAATACTTCACACTGGATAACTTAGAAAAACAGAGCTTTATTATTCTTAGTTATACAGGCTGTATAGTCCAAGAAGAAGTACTGTCAGGTTGTCTAGTGAGGATGATGCTCTCCTTCCAAGATGACATGAAGAGAAAAGAAGTAACTCCTACTATGGGGTATTCATTTTCACTGTTCTCCCCCCCTAACCTTGCACAAGCTGTAGGTGCTGAGTATGGAGCACTAATGAAACTCTGTTGTCACTGTGACTGTCCTCTCAATATAGGAATGTGACACTTTACTACCTTCACAGTTCTTTCAGTTATTTCTGTGTATTATTAGATATGGCCACTGCTAGTGAGTAAAGAAAGTAGGCAATCAGAAACCAAGGCATTCTTCAGGCTGGAGGCAAAATACAAAGTAAGAAGAATGCAAGGAGCCAGTATGATAGAGGGAGCATGCTGGCTGTTCCTGATGCAGCAGCTCAGGGAGACTGCTGCCTTGGTCAGGGTACAGATTTTCCCCTAAAAGAAATCACATTTCTATTTGGTCCCAGACAGATTTCTAGGACCATGACAGTAAGATGTGCATAGCTATCATACAGTTTGAACATCAAGTGTCTGATACAGGTTATAGACCCACACACTAGACATTGCATTCCTAGCTGCTAATGCTGATGCTAGGTGACAGTGTCACCAGGACACCATCTCATTTATCACTGAGTTCACAGCTAAATAAACACTGAGGAGGTAGGCCTTGTGGGTTGGCTTAGCGAAGGCTGCTGTGGTAATGTCTTTGAATGGTATGCTTTGCTCCTGGCCCTCTCCCCGTGTGTGTGTGTGTGTGTGTGTGTGTGTGTGTGTGTGTGTGTGTGTATGTGTGTGTGTACACAAATGCAAATAATATTGATCCAAGCATTGCTTTCTAATTACCACCAGGCCTATCTTTTAAAATATTCCTAAATATACAGAAAGGAAGCCAAATATTGTGGGAAAGATAGCCTCCAAACATAACCAAGAGGCAGTGTGAAAGCCCTGGGGAGCCTCATCTAGTACCTCTGTCTTTGTTGTACTACACTCTAGAGGCCACAAGATGGGGAGGGTGTGGTGAGCAGCTGAAGAGAGCTAGTTTTCACTTCTTATATTTGGGGGTGCCCCTAACAACTGTACCCTGTCCAGTTGGAGCTGATAGATTCACTGTTAGCTTCTTCGAGGTGGAACTGGGATTGAAGGTTAAACTTCTTTGAAGGGCAACCTTCATTAATGGGAAGTGAGGCTTCAAGCTAATAATAGAGTCTATCTAAACAAGCCCTGGAACTTGGGAGGTGGAATAAAGCACAAAGTCAGAATGAGACCCAGGTTTTACTTCCTCAGAAGGAATTAGAACGTTGAACTGAAGGAAATATTTTTGATGCCAGGGTTGTGGGCCCATGATTATTAAGAAAAAAAAATGCATTCAATGCAGTGTTTATAATTGTTAAACAAATATGCAATTTATTCTCCCTTGTAAATGAAGTAGCAACTCTACTAGAAACCCAGGGAACACCAGGAGGTATATGCTACTCCAACAAAAAGAGGCTGTGTGCAAGTAAAGTCCTCCACATAGCCTTGTGTATCATGGAAAGAAGAAAGGAAGGAGAGTTTGCACACTGGAAGTTAGATTGAACTATACTAACATCCTTGCCCAGTGAATACCTAGGGAGTACAGGACCAGGCAAATGTTTTTTGGTCACTTCATTCTTATCATCAGCCTTTGGCTTTCCTCTTCTGCACAGTGTGTGTGTGTGTGTGTGTGTGTGTGTGTGTGTGTGTGTGTGTGTTTCCTTTTAGTGTGTGAATGTTTGCAAGCCTCTTGCAATGAAAAGGAATTTGCATCCATTACAAGAATATGTAAAGAGAAATGAAAAATAATATAAAGACTCAGTCCTGATAAGTAAATGCTTTCTAATTTTAGAAAGTAAGTAAGGGGGACTACGAGGGGGCCATGGTGAATCCAGAAAATCTTGCAGAAGTTTTACTTTTCTGTATTTTTTCCAATAAAGCATGTATTGGGTGTGCACGTGAGTATGGGTGTGCATGTGCATATATGTGTGGTGGAAGAGTGGCAGCCATGGAGTGGGTGCTAAGGTTGCTGAATATTGCATGAGCCTGAAAGTGACAATTTCTATTTTTTGTACATTTCCGAGGAATCAGAGCACATCGTACACAAACACCCCATATGACATTGTCAGAGAATTAGAACACTGTAAAGTTCTCTAAACACTAAAAGGTGCTGCACATAATTTTAATCTTTCTTTCATTACTAATTTAGGCTCCTGAACCTTTGTGTTATTACTATGAACATAGGTTATTATCATGCAATTCTGAAAATCTAGGTTGGTCACACTTTTCTGGCTATTTTATTCTTAATGAATGAGAGAGTTTCTGAACAATACTTTAATTACTGTACAGAATTTGCAATGAATGTGCAGGTCATACTGAGGTGTGATTGGGAAAGCAGAAATGTTTCCTCAAATTGTAAGGAATATGAAAACTGCAACTCATAACTCTTTGGCAATGATTTTTCAAATTCAATCTACAAGGATTACCAAGGAGGAAAAAGGCATGTTTACTTGAGGTGAGAGCCTTTAAATGAAGTAAGGTCTGCAGATAGCAGTCAATTCACTGAGACCAGAAGCCATTTTGGGTGTGAGGAAGGATGGGAACAGAGCCAGGGAGGTGCTGAGTAGAGACCTTGACTTCTCAAAGCCTCAAAGTAGTGGCCTGTGGAATACTAGCATCTACATCCCTCAGCTCTGGCTAGAAAAGCAGGATCTGGGGACCAGGAGAAGACTGGGCCATTGAGAACAATGCTGCTCTTTCAGACTATGGGAGTTCATTTCCTAGCATTGTGTTTCACTCACCTTCAGCTCCAGGGACTCTGAAACCCTCTTATGACTCCATGGGGCATTTTAATACACAGTGTGTGCGTGTGTGTGTGTGTGTGTGTGTGTGTGTGTGTGTGTGTGTGAGAGAGAGAGAGAGAGAGAGAGAGAGAGAGAGAGAGAGAGAGAGAGTTTTTTTCTAAAAAGGAATATACAATTCCAGGAGGCACTTACTCCAGTCCTGATAAATGAGAGCTTAAATCACTCAGTGATTCACAGATAAGTCTGGGGAAACCTTGGCTTAGCATATTGTTTGTATTATTTCCAAATGAGGCTAAAAGTGTTGTCTCCCTGCAAAAGTCCTGGTACCATGAAAATAGATTTGGTAGATTGTAGAAACCATTGATATTTTAGAAGCAGATGCTGAATTTCAGCTTGGACATGAATCCATCAGGATTCATGCTGTCCTTACTGTGTGGTAAGGTCCAAAGAGCCCCCTGATGTGATAATCTCTTGAACTAGAAGTCCTGACAGAGTCCAGTAGGCTACAGATAATCACCACAACTGTCAGTGCCTATTTGCCACCCGCTGTTGTGACTGCCATCAATGGAGAGTATCACTTTGATTCCTGAACTTTCTATGACTATTAATAAGGAGAAATAGCTTTACAAAGATTTAATTTTTAATTAAGCATGGCTTTTTATTCTAAAGTTGTTATTATAACAGAATATCTATGCCTGAATAATTTAAGGAGAAAGAAGTTCACATAAGCCTTGTGGTTTGGAGCTTATAGCATCTATTAAGGTTCTGGTGGCTCATTCATATTACAAAATCAAGTGTTTATATGTGAAGATAAGCCAGTGTACATGAGAAAGGAAGCTAGAGACTAGAGGCTTGCTTTATAACAACCTTCTCTGCAGGAAATATGGAAGGCCTTTGTGATGGGGAAGCCCCCATGATCTAATTATCCTTTAGAGGTCTCAACACTAATACACTGAGGCTCAAAGTTCAGCCTGAATGTCTGAAGGCACAGACCACCACATCCAAGTCATAAGAAGAGATTTCAGTAAGCAGAACACAGGTGTGGCATTTCTAACAGGGCCTGACTTTGTGGCTATGGCATATCTAGCATAGTGTCAGGCCTTGGAGAATCAAAATGAACTATCCGCTTATAAAGCAACTCAAAACTAGATGCAGAAGCAAGCAGGAAGCCAACTGGTTTCAAGAAGCAGAGGGTGAGTCCAGAAGCTCTCAGGAAGCACAAGAGATCCCCAAGGGAGTGCCTGAGGCAGGACTCATGTCTAACTTGAAGAGGAAGGAAGGGCTGCACAGTGCGTTGCATATGGGGATGTGTGACTTCTGAGTAGCAATCAAAGGCAAGGATGGAAGACTAGGGCAGAGCAGTTGAAAGACTTTCCTATGTTGCCACAAGACCAAGTTGACTAGGAGCTAGAAAGCAAAGGCCATGGTGTGGGTGATGTAAAGGTTCTTCTAGGTATCCCTTGAGATGATGGGCTCTATAAGTTCCCTCTCCCAGCTGTAGGGTATTTCATCTAAGGTCCCTCCCTTTGAGTCCTGAGAGTCCCTTACTTCCCAAGTCTCTGGCATATTCTGGAGGGTCCCCCCAACCTTCTACCTTCAGGGATTGCCTGTTTCCATTCTTTCTGCTGGCCCTCAAGGTTTTAGTCCTCCCTCACCAGATCAGGTTCCCTTCTCCTGCCCCCACCCCTTCCACTTTCCCTCCCAGGTTCCTCTGTCCCTCCCCACTTGTGATTGCTCTCTTCTACCTCCTAAGTGGGACTGCGGCATCCTCACTTGGGCCCTTCAGCTTGTTGACCTTTTTGAGTTCTGTGGACTATATCTTGGGTATTCTGTACTTTTTTGTCTTTCACTAATATCTACTTATTAGTGGGTACATACCATGCATGTCCTTTTGGGTCTGAGTTACCTCACTCAGGATGATATTTTCTGGTTCCATTCATTTGCCTGCAGAACTCAGGATATCCTTGTTCTTAATAGCTGAGTAGTATTCCATTGTGTAAATGAACCACATTTTCTGTATTCATTCTTCTAACCTGAGTGGAGAATAAGAACTTAGCATAGAGCTAGGAAAGCGGAGAACATAGTGCCACCAGGTCCTCCTCAGCCAGTAGGATATGGAGCTTTGTAAAGACTGGAGAGATCAAACATGTATACATTTTAATGTAGCAAATTCACTCCATGGAAACACAATATATTTCCTTACAACCTGTGTCCATTACCTCCTTGGTTTTGTTTGTTTTTATTATTGTTGTTGTTTTTAGGAAAGTGATAGTTACATAATTGTTAACTGTCAAATGAGCATCTTCTCAAAAACTCATAAATGAGACATTTTGGTCATTGTACTCTCCCATGGAGAGTAACTTGAACCATTTAATCACAATTTTTGCATGTTTGCATGAGAATCGCCTCACTTTGTTGAACTGAAGTTTCCACTCAGCTTTTTGGGAGATGCTAATTATGGAGCTTGGTACATTTGACCAAAATTGTTTTAGTGTCTCTACTTGACAGTATTATCCAATTTTGTTAAAAATTGGTGACAGACAGGAATCTCTCCCCCAAAGTGTACTTAATTAATTCAGCTGCCTTTTAACTTTCAGCCCAGCTGAAAGGCTTATTTACTCTGGGATATTCAGAAGTGGATGAGGACATGTTGAGATTAAGTGGCAGAGGCATAAAGTATCTGTATAAATACATCCGACACATTGCTTTTATTGACAGAGAAAAACCCATCCTTGATTCAACATGAGCCATGCTCTGGGTTACTCAGCAACTGTTATGGTTTGAATCCAAAATGTCCTCTACCAGTTCATGCCTTTTCCTTCCCTTAAACCAGTGACACCTTTTGGGGGAGACAGTAAAACCAAAGATCCGGGTTCTAGCTAGAAGAAGAGTCTTACAATGGGCATTTGGAATTTCAATAGCTATCTGCTTTCTGGTCTACCACAATATGGATAGCCTCTGCCACACACTCCTTCAGCCATGCCATAACAGGCTGAATTATACACATAGTACAAATAAATGTTTCCTTTCATAAATTTTTTCTTGTGTATATTTTCATCACAGCATTAAAAAGTAAGTAAAAGAGTTTCCTTGGCACATTACCTTCATTTTAAATCCACAAGGGGTCCATGACATAGTTCTTTCCAAGCTTAGGGATAAACCTCTGTACAGGCCGAGACTGGTGTGAGGTATTTGCTCATGCTTTCTGGGCTTATCCAGTTCTGACTTAATCTCAATGGCCACACTGTTTCACACACTGCTAGCTCTTGAGAAAAAAAAAAAAAAAAACCTCAGTCATTTCTTATGGTTATGGTAGCAATTTTATTTTCCAGGAAGCAAAAAGAGCAATAAAAAAGAAAGGCATATGGTACATCATGCCTGTAAGAATACCAGTGGTGTCCTGTGAGTTGATTTGAGATATGACAGGTGATGCTATATAGGGAGGAGGCTGCCTCAGAGTTCTTTTGAGGAATAGTAGGTGTGAGTGTAGTGAAAGCTTTTAGAAGGGAGTTGGATGGTATAGCGCCTGGAAATTACCTATGACAATAGTGCCTGTTGACTGTCTATGTAAAAACACTGACTATGTTAATACCTTATTATAACCAGTTTGTCATTATTCCTGAGACCATCAACTCTGGGATTTTGATTTTTATGAGCCTGTTGGTTTCATCTGGACCCCTCTTATGCCTTCTATGATAAAGGGAATGGTGGCTATTTATTGAGTAGTTACTGTGTGGACCCTGTGACCATGGTTTCATTTCTACATCATTTGATCAATCTCTCGTTTGTCATGTGAGGTTTATACTGTTGTCACTGCCCAGGGACACAGAAACATAAAAATCTTATTAAGTTAGATAATAAGGTAACAACAACAACAACAAAACCTGTCTTGTACTCAGATCTATTGATCACAAAGCAAATTCTTAGAACATCTATACATTTTTACCATATACATACATACACATATATTTGATATATATCCATATACAAACATGACCTTTCCAACTATTTGTTTATTCCACTGACTGTAAGCCAAATCATAGTACTAACACATATCTCAGGACTCCTGAAGCCCGAGACAGTGGCTGCCACATAAAATTGGCAGGAAGTAAAATGAAAGGCTAGAGGGAAGAGAAAAGAAAGCAAGGAGGGCTTATCGTTAATATTTAATGCTCCATCATTCTGGTTTTTCTGCAGGTGAATACAAATAATTTTTTGCATGCTTAGTGTTTGTTAACCTGCATTTTAACTTAATAGCACACAGTGAGCTTCTTTCATGTTATTATTCTGTAAAATTGACTCCCATGTCAAGCAAATAGCTTATGTAGTCCTTATTCTTTTTCTCAGTGGAAAACAGCCCTTTTATTGAGAGAAAATATAAAAATGCATTACTTTGAGATTCTATCATGAGCTGTATAAGCTCTAAGAATTTCATCTTATTTTATTTACAACTGAATCTTGGCACACAGACAGACAGACAGACACAGGCACACGCGCGCGCGCGCACACACACACACACACACACACACACACACACACACACACGCCATTCTAAAAGAAGTATTATGTAGTTCTAAGTGAAAGACTGAAAATGTTTTTGCCAATTTTATCTCATCCCAGAGCCACAGTACTTGATAAAATGGAGTTATGAACTCTACAACAGAGTAAGGGGAACTATCGAACTCAATTTATGCTGTCTGCACTTTCAGAATAATTTTGTTTTGTTTTCAAAGTCTAAAGCAGCTCATGGCAAAGACCACATATTTCATCATGCATAAATGTGGATTAGCCACTGATTTGGAAGCCGAATCTCTTGCAACCGTGCTTTCAGTATTCAGTGTTTTCGCCATCAGAGCTTAGGGCACTTGGAGCCTAGTGATTTAATCCCAGCATGCCTAGGTTTGGAAAGTTCAGGTAGCATTAGGACATCTGTTGAGATCTAGATTTGTGGTGCCTGTTCTGAAGCAACTTCCAGTCTTGTTTCCGGTGGTGGAGCTGAGACTGGCCTGAAATAACCAGGGGAGGGAGAGGAAGGGGTGAGGGCGCGGGAGGGAGAGGAAGGGGTGAGGGCACGGGAGGGAGAGGAAGGGGTGAGGGCGCGGGAGGGAGAGGAAGGGGTGAGGGCGCTGATGGTTTGTTTCCGTTTGCCTTCTGCCAAATCTTGCTTATTCTTTTGCCACTGCAGGTAGACTTGACACATCCCATCCTAACCAGCATTGCAGTTTCATTTTTCTTGCTATAACCAACATACCTGGTGCTTTACAAAAGAGGAGGTTTATTTACCTCACAATATTCAAAGTCTAAATTCAGGCCATCTGTTACCCTGCTAATTAAGGTCAAACTCTCATCATTGTCTAGATAGCCTTCTAGGCTTGGTGCAAAATGGTGTACTCCCTTTACCAGCAGGGCTTCTCCTTCTCTGATTTTTGTCTCGGGAGCTTGTATTCCCCATCCCCACCCCTCAACACCTCTACCTGTAAAATATCATATAGCCATGGTTAAGAATACAGGTTCAACTATCTTTCTGTATGGATAGCACCTGGGATTCCTGAAATGCTTCCTTATGCTAATGAGGCATCTTGGTACCTTAAGCCTTCATTCAGCCAATGACATTTGCCTACGCTGGATATTCCTTTCCCCTTACCCCCAAACCCTTGACTCACCCCAAGTAAAGTTAATCTGTCTTCCTACAGCTGGTCCTGGTGTATCATTACCAGACATACTCACAGGACTTCTGAACCACCCCATTCTTTGTCTCTGTACAATTCGCCCTCGTGGACTGATCTCAACCAACTATTCTTGGAGGGAGGGGGAGTCACAGACACCCATCTGCTTGGCCTCTGGTGAGAGCCTCCTGAGCCACATCACTAAATGATTAAGGCATGGAAAGGGAACTAGTCTAGAATAGTCTATCTAGAATAGTCTAGAATAGTCTAGAATAGTCTATCACCCCAAAATACAAACTAGGCTTTATAACCTGGTATATAAGACCACCATTAATTCCTTCTGAGATCAGTAACTTCAATGACCCACTCCAACCCATCTCTGAATGGACCCTACCTCTTAAAGTTTCCACAACCTCTCCCATTGCCAAATGGATAACCAAGCTTTCAGTATATGAATCCTGGGAACAAGCTTATTCAAACCACATTGGGCCATGGGACTGGCTTGATTTTCAATTGTTGTGGAAGCTTTTGCCACACTTTGGCCTCATTTTCAGAGTTCTGAGAAAGGGCGCTGGGGGTGTGTGTCTCTGACAGATTATACAGTTCACACACAAACACCCTGGGGTGTGGGTTTGTAGAGATTTGGAAACCAAGCAAGGTAGCTCCACTAAGCCTTGGATTGCCTCTGCAAAACAAGAATAATAAATACCCTGTTACATTAAGGCTGTGAGAATTAAGTGAGGAAGTAAGTTCAGAGTGAACACTGTAACATTAGCCATGTACTAAGATCTTCTTCATTTATTTAATCAATAATGGGTATTAAGGATTGACTTTGTGGCAAACGCCGAGATTCGAACGATGAGACAAACAGATATGAGTCTTTTCTATAAGATTATATTCCAGTAAATTTAGTAAATGCTAATGAGATTTGCTCTTATCATATATTTCATCAGTTATTTACTGAGATGCAGAACATACCAAGAGTCGAAGGTTTAAATTCATAAACCTTTATTATCTGAATTTGAATAAGCCAGGAATTTTGAACAAACAGGCTGAGTGGTTGTAGCTCAGGTCCACTAGTGATATTTCCTGGGCTTGTAGCTCTCTGAAGTCTTAATTAAAGATGAAGGACCCGCTTTAAAATGGTACTACATGTCTCTTACTCACCACATGGCCTTCTCCTCACTGATACCAAATTCTCTTCATAGCACGGCAGCCAACTTGCCCCAGAATGAGAGTTTCACAAAAGAGACCCACATCCTGTCACTTGTCCCACAGTTTATTTTTAAGAACTAGAGTAAGAATTCTAACCACATTTGATAGGAGGAAATTTGGCTTTCATCTTTTAGAGCAGAGTTTGGAAGAACTTGTGACATTTTTTTTAACTGCCATAAAAATTATGATGAAGACTTGAGAGAAGAAAGTCAGGTGATTGTTGGGTGCCAGACTCACAGATATCAACCAGTGATTTCTAAAGTGGGATGGGGTGGTTTCCTGTGAGGGGCCACAAGAGCCAGGGTGCTGATTCTGTAGAAAACCATATATGACTATGAGCTCGTGAAGAAAACATTGGGAGAATGAAAGCGTCTTGTGTCTGAGTTTGTTCTGTTATACTCGGTCCAACAAATGTTGAAGACCCATTTTCTAGAAAGTTCCTTCCTTCCTTTCTACTCTGGCTTAAGATCTTAAGATCCATGACAAGAACCTTGGTTTTTCTGAAATCTGGAACATGGAACTGTTCCTTAAGTCTTGAAAGAAATTTTCAAGTAGAAACACTTGTTAGCATTCATAAAGTCAGCATGTGTTGCTGAAGCACACAGCACAATGTTCCTGATTTTCTTAGGAATGTTGCAAACTTGAGACTCTCCAGCCCCTCCCCCCTTAGGCTGTAGTGACATGTTCCTGACATGGTGAGATGAAGACTCCCTTTGATTGGCCTGCTTTTGTTGATTTATTCCTCCTAGGATGACATATATATATATATATATATATATATATATATATATATATATATATATATATATATAT
>LR749537.1:1876301-1890827 GCA_902729485.2 Mus minutoides
ATTAAGTACAGAAGGTTACCCTGTTTCTGCCTTAACAGGGATTGAGGCATGAGCTGTGGTGAAAGATTTCCATTGACAAAGCATCTTAGGAGCCATGTGGAGCCCTCTACATCTTCACATTTTTTTAAAAGTATATTTACCTTATTGTTAATTGCCTATCATTAGATTAATGCCCTGGAGAAGGGCCAGCATCTTATGTTTCTCTTTAAGGCCTTGTAACCCACTGGCAATTTAAGAGAGACACTTTTTACCTCCATTGGTAGCTCCATGTGTTTATGCCCAAAGGATCTGCTTAGCTTGGTCCCATCTCTTTTCTGTCTCCATTTTTAACCACTCTTCCTTTCCTCTCTGTTCAGTCATGCTTCTTGTCGTGTCCCTTGTGGATCTCTTATTGCCACCTGTACAGGACTTCTGTACATACTCTTTATGTTCTTTCCTTAAGTCCAAGCTTCACTTAAATCCCAACGGAGGCTCCCCACGCCCACATAGCTCTTCTTTTTACCCTTTGTCATCTGCTATTTGAACATATATCAGTATTTGTCTTGGTGGGGGAGGTCTGTCAATGAAACAACACAGAATTTCCTGGGAAGAGAATCCCAACTAAGGGAGAGCATAGATCAGATTGGCCAGTGGGAATGTATGTTGGGATTGTCTTGCCTGTTAATTGATACAAGCGGGGCCTGCCTTAGAGTGGACAGCATCATTCCCTATGTAGTGATCTTGAGCTATATAATACAGCTAGCTGAGCATAAATAAGCCTGTCTGCCAGACAGCAAGCAACACCCTCTATGGTTCCTGCTACCCTTCTCTGGCTATGAAATGAGCTCTTCAGTCTGAGGTGATACCACGTGCAATAGCAAGCAGCACACATTCCAGTTTATGCCTTGGGTTCCTGCTTTGACGTTTCCTCAGTGGTGGACCACAGCCTACGCTGTAAGATGAAACAAACCCTTTGTTTCCTCAGTTGATTTTTTTGGTACAATAAGTTACAGCAACAGAAACGAAACTTTGACAACTTTTGTAGATTAATTCCCTTATACTTCCTTGACACGTGGAAAGTAAAGACACATAATCATGCTGACTTTTGGATTCTGTTCGGTACCTGGTACATCACAGATGCTTCACATCTGTATGGAGTAAAGGTGCTGAGACAGCAGTGTTTGCCCTCCACCATTTCTGCTTTTCAGTGGAGTGAACCTGGGGCCATGACTTTTCCATAGTGAAATATGCCCTCTGTCAGATGGAGGGCGATAATGCAGGTTGCCCTCATGAGGTATCCATGAAGATTAAGTGAGGTAATTAATGTAAAAAACTGACACATAACACAAAGCCAGGCACGCAGAAGGAAATAATTAATGTGAATGCTTACATTAATCTTCAGCTATCACATAATCCCCTTTAAAAGCACTGTAGATTTCCTCTACTTAAAAGCCAATATGATGTTTAGTTCAGTCTGTACTAATGCATATCCATTTTTTACATAGAGAGAAACAGAGAAAGAGATGTATTTAGATTCTTGGCGAGGCTAGTGGTTATCTAAAGTCTATTGTTTATATTATCTAACACATACAAATGTGAACCTTAACAAAGTCAGCACTGGGAGCTGGACATGGTGCAGGAGCAGAGTATTAGCCAAGACCCTGGGTTCAAACCCCAGTACCAACAAAATCAAACAAAACAAGACCACAAAAGTTGGCCCTAATTAATAAAGTAAATAGGTAATCTATATCCAAAGCATTGGAATTATTCTAAACAAAGATGGACCTTGGTTCCAGTCTGGCAAGATGTGGGACTTTGAAGCCTAGAAGCACAACCAAAATTATGTGATTTTTCTCTCTCGCACACATATCTTCATGCTAATCTCCTGGTTGTCTGCTCACTCACACATGTTTCCATCATATGCTACACTGGGCGCAGACAAAACCAGCACCCAGTTTCTTCTGCAATCAAATGCCTCCTAGCAAGTGGAGGAGCTGTTGTGTCTTGTGTTTAAACTAGGTTATGAACAGATACGTTGCCAGAGGCCATTTTGCAATGCTCTTCCATGTCTGCAGAAAGAATAAATCTAAATCGAATAAATGTAAACAAAATCATCTTGGTAGCCTAGAGGCCAATCTCATCACAGTATTATCTCCAAGGGACATAACTCAGACTCAAAGGAGCTTTGAGAAGTAATGCATTCGGAGAAGTTCATTGGAGGAGGCAGAAGCAGAGGGAAGAGATAGCATAAGAGTGAATCACAATACTCAGCCCCTTTCCAAGGAGTTGATTTGCTAAATCCAACTCATCACTAACATGAGTTCCACCCAAGGCATGCATTTTGTTTGCAATTTCGTAATCTCAACGCTTCATATCCAGATGGTGAACAAAGATATCTGGCCCAATAAGATGGAGACAACTTCGAGGAGAAATGCTGGCCTCCATGTACTTGGCAGTTGCTTATTATACAAGAGTGGAATCTCCAGAATCGTATTTTCTTCCATGTATGAACTAGACCAAATGACATGAAGCACATTTTGTGGGTACCACACTCTAACTCTATAATAAGAAATTTCATCTTGGGAGAGGATACGTTTCAGAGTTGAGGAAAAAGTGGTTTGCCTTATTCTGACTCTTCTTCCCATTGAAGCAATGATTTTTATTATACATTAAAAAATAACTTGTACAATATCATAAGATGTTTGGAAAAATTAAGATAATGATACAGATTTCTTTCTTCCATAAGGAAGAACCAGGTCTGTATTAGGCATTCTGTGCTTATCTATGGCTAGCTACTGCATACCATTCAAATAATACACCTTTTTTTTTTCCTTCAAGGTTTAGATTTGTACATCAACAAAATAAAATGACATATCACCACTGGCTTACTATAATGCCTGATTATGCTCTCATTTTAAATTTTATTTTAAAGTTATTATTATTATTATTATTATTATTATTATTATTATTATTACTATTATTATTGGTGTGTGTGTGTGTGTGTGTGCACGTGGGGGTGAGAGCCCAAGCTCAGGTGTTACTTTCTTCCTTGTTCTAGGCAAGGTCTCATGTCCACTGACTATTCCAGGATACCTGACACTTGAACTTCCAGGAATTTTCCCATGCCTGCCTCCCATCCTGCCCTAGGAGAGCTGGGAATACAGACTCATGGAATGGCACCCAGTTTTACACGTGTTCTGTTAATCAAACTCAGCCCCTTACATTTGCACAAGTACTTAGCCAATTGAGCCATCTTCATAGCCCTGAAGGAGTTTCCTTTTATTCAGTACTGAAGATTGAGTCAAGTGCCTTCTGCATATGAGACAGAATGTGTTTTTTTAAAGAGACAAAAGAAAAAAAAAAGAAAAAAGAAAAGAAACAAGGGTATCTTTCGTAGCATTTATGCTTTTACTTTATTTTAAAAGCAGCTTTAGGATCAACATAGATTTATATCTGTGCCTCAGCACACCATCTTGAATGGGAGATAAGCAGGTTGAAGGGGCCACAGTGTAACGTGCAGTCAGTGTAAGAAATAAGTGCAAGACCCACTCTAGAAGACCATGAGGTTGGAGGTCTCTGTAGTCTGGTCAGCCTGACGGGTTTCTATTTACATAGAAGACTGCTGATGTGGGGCCATAAACACTGATTAAAGGAGCTGAGGTCAGAGTGAAGAAAGAGAAGGAAGAAGGAGGTGCATGAGGAGATTAAACACTGAGACTAGTAGCCAGGAGAAGCCCTGGCTATGCAAAGGGAGTGTGAGATGCAGTCCAGAAAAGCAGATCTAGGCATTGTCAAGACTTGCTGGTTGGATCTTTATCTTTTCCCCAGGTGATGCAAAGTAGTCGGGAGGAGCAGACAGAGCTCAGTGTGTCTCCAAACCATGGATGGCATAGCAGAATCATCAGTTATGCATGAGCAGGACTCCAAGTATCAGCTGAGCACATGACTCTTCCGAAAATTCATCTTCCAGACCTCCTTGCAGCTGGAGGGAACCACGGCAATTTTCTGTAAGAAATCTGGTGTGTGCAAGTTCTAGTACCTGCCCCAAAGAAGGGAAGTTGTGATCTTTTTATTGTCCTTGGATTAGAGATGCAAAACCTGGAATGGAGCAGGCAACTTGCCCCAGCTAGTCAAGGCTTTCTGTTGACAAGAAAATTTAACGTGGAAATCTCTATCTCTGAGCTGCATATATTTTTGAGAGGAAAATTCATTTTTTGACTTAATATAGTTATTCTCTTGCTTTAAAAATACTTTATTTTTAAAAGCAGTTTTAGGTTCATTGCAAAATGTAGAAAGCACAGAGAGTCTAATATTCCCCATTTCCTACACACCTCTAGCTTTCCTTTTGTCAATATCTTTCAACAGAATGGTTTGGCCTTTCCTCCCAGGTAGCCACCTCATTATCATTTAAACCCATAGTTTACACTAGACTTTGTTCTTGATTCAGTCCATTCTATGGCTTTGTACAAACATATCATCCCTTATAGCATCAAAATATTTTCAGTGTCCTACAGATTCTCCGGGCTCTGCCTATCCATCCTTTCCTATTCCTAACTCTTGGTAACTTCCAATATTTTGTCTTCATAATTTTGCCTTTTTTTTCAGGATATTATCCAGTTGGAGTCATACAGTACAGTCTTTTCCTGTTGGCTTCTTTCATTGCATCATATGCCGTTAGGTTACCCCCTCCCTTATGATTGATAGTTTGTATTCCATTATTTAGCTGGACAGCATTTACCAATTGACCTAGTGCAGGACATCTTGTCTATATTTTGTCAATTATGGAGAAAGCCACATTCTGTATGGTTTGGGGAAATACTGGGTGGCATGACGGAGGGATAAGAGTAAGAGTATGATATACATCATGTAAGAGCATAATTAATTCTGGAAAAGCTGCCAAACTATCTCCTGAGTGTCTGCAGCATTTCACATTCCCACAAGCAATGAATAAGAGTTCCCGTTGCTCCACACTTTTGCCAGCATTTGGTGTTGTCAGTTTCCTGGATCTGGGCCATTCGTTGGCAAATATTTTTTTTCTCCAGCTTATTGTCTGTCTTTGTATTCTCTTGACAGTGTCTTTTGCACAGTAAAAAAAAAAAATAGTGAAGCCAAGTTCATTTATCCTTCTGTCCTGGATCATTCTCGACTGTCTCTCCCACTCGAAGGAAGGGGCACTGCATCTTCAACATCACTTCTGCTATTGTACGAAAGAGCAGTGTTGATTTTTTTAGTTTGCTCAACTTCTTCCATATTGGGAGGTTGGGATGGGAATTTGTAGATTTTTTCCACTGGCAGGTGAAGTCAGGAGTCCAGTGCCTTTCCTTCTGTCATTCAGTCTTCTATTCTTTCAGTTGGCCTCAGTCAATAGAAAGTGATACAGGCAGAGAAGGGCAGGGGCGGGGGCAACAGGAGTCTGTTGTTTTCAAACATGTGATCACAATATTCTTTTCTATTTTAGTTTAGGTGTGTGTGTGAATCACCCTAGCAGCAATTCTCTGAGGTTTGCTTATGAGGGATTATCTAGATTGTGTTACTTGAAGTTAGAAGACCTACCCTAAATTGAGTGAGACAATTCCATAGACTGGAGTTCCTGACCCATTAAAAGGGAAAAAGCAAAGTAGGTACAGGTATTTATCTCTTCCTGCTTTCTGACTGTGGGTGCGATGTGACCAGCTGCCTCTTGCCCCTGCAGCACAATGCCCCTGCCGTGATGGACTTTGATATATATACACTGAAATAAACTCTTATTACCGTAAGATACTTCTTGTTGGCTTTTTTGTTTTGTTTATTTTCTTGTTCGTTTGCTTGTTTTGTTTTATTATTGTTGTTGCCGCAATGGAGCAAGTAACAAACTTATTGGAAATCTGATGGGAAACCTTGGACTGGGTTGAGACAGTAGGGCTGAATTGGTTTACTGAAATTTGCTGGGTTATAAAGTTATTCAAGAAACCCAACTTGTGTTGAAACAATATATAAGGTCTGGGTTAAAAAAAAAAAGAAAAGACCAGTAGACTTGACAGGAAAGATGAATGGCACTTTGCTAGCACGTTGGAGCCTCTTAATGTTTTGGATGTACTTCAAGAGATAAATTACTCCATAAATTGTGACTAAATCCCTACCTTCCTTCAAATCTATTTTACAAGACACTATATATCCTTGGTATAATGAAGTCAGGTTATAGTCTCTAAGGAGGACACAATAGAATGTATAGGATCAGGAGTTGCCTTTTAACAATGAGCATGTTCTATATTTCTCAATGGCTCAATGAAAATCAGAAGAAAATGATTTTATGATACACAGAAAATATGTGGAATTCATACTTGAGAGTCAATAAATAAAATGTTATTGGAACATACCTATGCTCACTTGTTTACTAATGTCTTTGGCTCTTTTTAAAGTTTATTGGCAAGGTTAAAAAGTTGGATAAAATAATATGTAGCCCATAAGGCCTAAAAGGTTTATCATCTTTCACTTTATAGAAAAGACTTGGACTCCTACTGTAGGCAAAATTGGTAGACTTGGTTGGAAGTCCATATTCTATCATCTTCAGCTTCCCAAGTTTCCATTGGACAAGCCCCTAACTACATTTCCCTTATATTTCTGTATCTCTTCATTTGACTGTTCTTTGGGTAGACTTCTGTGAGACAAGTTAATCCAGACACTTTTATTTTTAAGTTTGGATTGTATGTTTGAATATAATAGCTTCTGTTAACTCAAATGTCCTATTCAACCAAATCTGTTGTTGTTGTTGTTGTAATTGTTGTTGGTGGTGGTGCTGGTGTGTTTGTATGCATGCTTATATGGATGTGCTAATGAATACCTATGTGGAAGTCAGAGGACAGCTTTCTTGAATCTGGTTCTCTGCTTTTACCATGGATTGTGGGGATAGAACCCAAGTCTTCAGGCTTGCGAGATGAGCACTTTTTTTTCAACATTTATTAGATAATTTCTTCATTTACATTTCAAGTGTTATCCAGAAAGTTCCCTATACCCTCCCCCCTCCCGGCCCTGCTCCCCTACCCACCCGCTTCCACATCTTGGCCCTGGCGTTCCCCTTTACTGGGGCATATAAAGTCTGCATGACCAAGGGGCCTCGGGATGAGCACTTTTAACCACTGTGCCACAATACCAACTTCTCCACAGACTTTTCTGTTCATTAAGGTAACCTTTCTCTATGCGCACGCGCGCAAACACACACACACACACACACACACACACACACACACACAATTTCATTTCAGGTTTTGGTCTGCATAATTATCACCAGTTGTAAAATTAAAGCAAATAGCACTCTGGTGTGACTAAGGTATTTATACCAGGGGCATTTCTGGATTTCAGCAAGAGTTCCTGACATACACTGAGTGTGAAACCTCAGGTAATATTATTCTACCCTGAAGTTAATACTCCATTGGTCCCAAGTGACACACCTATAGAGTCGGCCCTTCTCTCTCTCTTTTCCTTATTAATGTCCCTGGACACATATAAAATTAATGGAATTATTTGTTCATTCACTGAGGGTGTGTAAAGCTCCTACCCTGTGGTAGGAGACACTGTCAAAGTTCTGGTGACAATGATTTTAACAGTTATGGACACTGTCGACAGGAAGTCATAGTAAAGCCTTTAATGAATTGTCAGCTAGACCCCTGAGCCACTTGGCACTGTTAGCTAATCCTCTTTGGTTATCAGAAAATCTGAGTAAAACCAGTGGGCTGAAAGGAGACTTGAGAAATCTGGAACAATCTCCTCTTTTAAATTTGATATTATTTTTATGGCTTTATTGTATGACTATCATAAGGTTTCATGAATTGTGGTACTAAACTGTATTAGATAAGTGTGTGTGTGTGTGTTTGTGTGTTGTAGGAAGTAGAAATGCTTGACTAAATTTTTGTGTTTTACATATGTTAACAAAACTATCCTGTGTATGTACCATGTGATTCCAGTGTCTATGTTTTCTTCTAATATTTTAAATTTAGTTATTTGTCTCACTGGATAAAATGTTTCCTGTTTGTAAAACTAATATCTGGCTCTCACTTCCATGGTAACCAAGCTGGAAAAATGCTACTCAACAACTACATTCCTCTTTGTCCCTACTCTAGCCTTATTCTCCATCACAGAACTTGATACTACCTGGAGTAATAGCATGTTGTTTATTTATTTATTTTGTTACCTTATATCTGCTGTCATCCAAACCAACATGAAAGGTCAAAGGGGTGAGGAAGTTGGCTTTGTCTACTACTGGATCACTAGAGCAGGGGTTAGCTTTCATAAGCACTTGGTATTTGTTAAATGAATGAATGGAAATAATGTTGCATTTATTCTTTGAAATTCTATGCGGACAAATCTTTATATCTCCTCCTTACCAACATCCTTTATCCTTCCATTCCACTGATGCTCTCCTCGACACTCACAGTTGAGATGACTTGGGGCTTCCCATGAGAAAGTTACTACTTGAAAACCGTTCCCTGCTATGCTGTGGAGGACCTAAGTTACATTAGTAATGGCCCTGAGAACTCCTGGGTTCCAGTGGCCTCCCCCTGTCATTGATCAGACCACGTGCAACAGCTTTGAACACATGTAAATTCTTTAGTCATCATCATGTCAGTGGCTGTAACTTCCCCTGCTCAGTGCACCATTTTAAGCACCACAACTGAAAGGGATGAAAAGGGGGTAAGGGGGGAGGGGCTCCTCTTTCAAAGACCAGTGAGGAGAAATAGAATTCTGTATATCCTTTTGTGACATACCCACCTATGTGGAGCAACCTCCATTATAGAGGTCCTGGCCTCCCACCACCCCTTGCTAACTCACCCCTGGGTGAATGAGAGGAGGTTTCAAGTGGAATACTTCCTTTGTCTCTTCTCTCAGGGCGTGTCTGCTGGGGTGTGTGTGCAGAATCCTGTGCCTTCATTTGCTCTGATGCTATATGGTGTCTTTGTAGTCAAGGCTTGCTACTTACTGTTGGGGGAGGGTGCTGTGCAGAGCATCCACTCTTGATAATGGTTTCTGAGTATTGTTGGAGGTGTGATTATAGGAAACTCATTATCTTGGATGTCTGTTGATCCTTCACCAATAGTAATATGGGTATCTTAAACTTCATTGTTAGAGCCCATTTGTTTCTCTGTAGTTGATTTAAATGTGGGTAATAAGAATAGTTCATTAATCTATTAAGAGTCTAATAAATTAAAAACTGGAAAATAGCCTTTAATCCCAGCACTTGGGAGGCAGAGGCAGGCAGATTTCTGAGTTCGAGGCCAGCCTGGTCTACAAAGTGAGTTCCAGGACAGCCAAGGCTACATAGAGAAACCCTGTCTCGAAAAACCAAATATATATATATATATATATATATATATATATATATATATATATATATATATATATTTTTTTTTTTTTTCTTTCACCCAGGAGTTATTGGATAGAGAAGGGATTTTCACAGATTCTCTTCTTGGGTCCTGCAAAATTGCCCTTTCCCACTTTCAAACATGTATTGAGAATGCACCTGTCCCTCTATGAACTCATGGCAAGGATTTCCTGGAACTTCTACCATATGGCTAATCATCTTTTTCCACTTCTCATATATCTGCCTCTGCTCAGAAAAGAGGCTGTCTGGGGATGAATCCATTGCCATTACTCTGATGGCTTTGCATTTTAATTGGATTCTGAGAATGAGCTAACTTCTAGTGGATTTGGGGTATGATTCATAATCTCTAGTAACATTCAAATGTTCTTAAGGTCTCAGAACATAGACAGTAATGATTATCTCAGGCAATAGTTCAATTCTTCCATCCAGAGGCCAAGGTGCTTCATCAAGATGGAGACCTAGTGAGCCTTCTTTTCCCATTAGTTAGCAACTTGATTTCTAGAGCCCCTAACCACCATCTCTATCCTCTCCTGCTAGAATGTTGTGGAAATGCATTCCTTTGCTTTCGTTTGCTTGTTTCTTGTCTCTTCCAGCTTAGCTGTGTCCTCAGTGCCCGATCATTTCTGCCTGCCACACACATCTTAATTCTTTTGTTAAGCATTGCAGAAGCATCCATAAAATTTAAGTATAGGTAGTTGATCTCCTCTGCCTGATAAGAGGAGGAATAGATTCTCAAAGCAATCAGAATAAGAGAAGATAAAATTAAATGACATTTATTTTGTTTTTTGCACAGTCCAATCCATGTAATTATGTTGCTAGCTGGTGTTTTTGAGACAGTGAACAAATTGTTACTCACAGGTATAAGGAAGGGGGCTAGCAGGCAATGATTCACTGGAAAGAACAAAGCTTCTTTGAGAAATGGGCAGTAAATGCAAGACTTTAGTAATTAGGTGACTGAGAGAAGCTAAAATTTACAAGAGAGGACATTCCCTTAATTACTTATCTGAGGCCGCATAAATCGAAGGCAGGTCCTGATCATCCCCAGAGATAAGAGCTAGAGGTATAATTAAACCCTCCAGTGCATTTTCTCATCACTGACAGGCCTTGGTGCTGTGCAGTCAATACATTTTATGTATGCTATTGTGGGCCATGTTCACAGTCTTCCACATAGAAGGTGGTATACCTTCTCCACACAGAAGTATGGACAAAGACAGGGAGAATCTACTTGTAAAGATTATTGGCAGAGTACAGGACTTGACTCAACAAGATCTATCTTTTTCTGAGCCCAGAAGCTGTACATCCAGCCTTCTTCAGCAAACTGGATGCTCACCACTTCCTGTGGTTTCCTCTTTCCTCTTTGATCCACCCTATCCACCATGGTGAGGCTCTGCCCTCTAGAAGGTCACAATCTGGTGTCTGGCAGAGTGAAGCCAGAAGCTGAGGTTGGGACTGTAGTGTGCCTAGGGAATGCTCCTTAGCCATGGTCTACAAAGCATTTACCCAGGGTGGTTTTATTTTACCTAGGAGGAAGAGAGAGACTCCAGGAAGGTGTCAGGTTGATATTATCCAAGGCCCTGGGAGAAATCCATTCTCAGAAAAAGAAGCAAAACTAAGTACAAATGAGTAAAGATAATTAGGCTCAAATCAGGGGAGAACTGAAGGCTCACATCTCACTCATTTCTGAAGACTTCAGCTCAGGCTGAAGTTGGTAAGTGTGGCTCCCTCTGTGGGAAGACTTGCCTGTGAAAATCAAGAAGGTGAAACTTTATCACTTTTCTGTCTGGAGCTTGCTTGTTACATCTCACTTTGAGAAAGATCAAAGTATAAAAATAAGGTGTGCAGCTATTCCTCTGTACCTGTCCTTTCCACATACGCAGCTTCACCAAACTCAGATCAAAAATATTAAGGAAGAAAACCATACTAGAGCAACAGAAATAATATAAATGAAAATATGCCCTAGCAATTATTTAGGCAATACTTAGATTGTGCTAGGTACCAGATGTAATTTAGACATGGTATAAAGTTTGTAGGTTTTATATAAATAGTAGGCTGTTTGCTACAAAGGACTTGGACATCATGTGTCTTAGTATCTGCGAAAGGGTCTGGAGATGCCTGCATTACAACCATGAAACTGGACACTTCATTTACATACTCTAATAGAGCTTTGTTTAGTTTATGGATATTAAGAGAGAACCAAGCCTTGTGCCCTAAAAAATGACAACAAAACAAAACAAAACAAAACAAAACAAAACAAAACAAAACAAAACAAAACAGGTAAGGTTGGCTTTCACACCAAGTTGAAATCTTTTGGTGAGAAGATGAATCCTAAACGTAAACCATCATGAAGACTGAAATCTATGCCTAACCTCTCGCCGAGGTGAATAAGGTTTCTAAATCTGCTGGGGCATCATCTCTGTGCCAAGAACAGTGTTATTCTAACCTCTCACCATCTTACCCACAAAATCTGGGGCAGCCAGCCACATTATCCCTACTTGGGATGGTGGAAGAGTGAGCTCCTGCCAAAGGGCACACTTGGGTTATTGCCCCAGAACCGAGTCCGATAGCTATTTAAATTTTTAAATCCACTCTTAAACCATGGGCCCCTGACCAGCACTGGTTCAATGGCAGGGCAAGAGGAATGATCCAAGTTGTTTGTGTTGCTGAGGCAGGAGGATCAGATGAACCAGTGACCTAAGCAATACTGAGGTCATACAATCTCAGTTACCCTTTACGGTGGCTCACATTACAGCTGCTAACACTCACCTTTCAGGTTTAGTGGCTGGAAATAGCACAGACATGTTAGAGTCAACCATGGCTCCCTAGAAGCTCACCTCCAAGGCAAACCCTGAACCAGCTACGTTATGATGGCTGACCTACAAGGCCTAACAGGTTAACCCATCTATTTCTCACTTGAATTCATCAATTTGTCTGAACTAGACTCCGCTGCCACTTCTCCTCTGGAATTAAGCTTGTCTGTTTTTAACCATCCTACCCAGATTTGGCTTTCACGTGGACAGTGACACCACAGTCTATTTTTACTTGTGTTGGATTGTTATCTCCGGCACATTGCCTATTGCTTGAATTATGCCTCCTAGGAGTATTAGGAGGGATAACCACTGCAAAATGTTAGCACAAACTCTAAAGCCATAGTAATTAAAACAGTGTAAGACTAATACACAAATACACAGATAAATCCCAGTGGCAGAAGAGGTAATCTAGAAAACACAGGATAGTCTTTTCTCGGTATATCACCTGAGGCTGCTTTCAGGATCCCTGTTGGCACCGTAATATGAAGATGCTTAAGTCCCCCTTAGGAAATGATGTTATATTTGTATAGAATGTATTTTCATTTTCCTTGATGCTTTGAAATATCTTTTGATTGCTAATGTCTAGAGCAAGTATATAAACAGTTCTCCTGATATAATGTTCAGGGATTAATGATAAGAAGAACAGTCTATTCAGAAGTAAGTTCTTGTTTTGAGATAAGGTCTCACCCTGTAGCCCAGGCCAGCTTCGGAGTCATGGCAGTCCTCTGACTCAATCTTTTAAGCTCTGAGATTGCAGAAGTAAATTTTCCCCCAGTAGTCTTGAATCATAGTTAGTTAGATGTATGAACACAGAGCTTGTAGAAAGTTGACTATTTATATCTGAATCATAGTTAGTTGAACCTATGGGCACAAAGCTTGTGAATATAGAAAGTCAACTATGTATAAAGATGCCTTTTGCAGTTCTTCATTATATAAATACTTACTAAGCAAGTCTATGCACAAGGGATAATAGACCATGGAAAATACTAGTGAATAAGCCATTTATAGGCCTTATCTTAATGGGACTTCCCCTACGTGGTGGAAAAGGAAGAGTTAAGAACTTCATGAGTGCTCATGAAGAACGTGCTTCATGTTTCCATGTGAAGACTTTGGGGCTCATGGCTTACCATGTTTCAAATTCTGTTTTTCCCCTTTCCCATGATATCTAGATGGTTTGTTACATCCCTCCCTTCATTTCTTTACAGAACTGTCACCTCTTTAGAAAGCCCAAATATCAGTCCTGAGCTGGGGTTATAGCTCGAAGTTAAATGATTGCCTAGCATGTGCAAATCCAGATGTTCAATCCCAACAGAGAAAAGGAGGGAAAGGAATCTTAAATGTCAGTCACTGTCGTTCTCTCCAATGACTGTTGACTCTTCTTTTCCCCTTTCTTAGACTTCTCACTACCTAATAATATTTTATTTATTGTTTGCCTCTATTAATTTGTTTACTACTTTCCTGATACTAGCTTCTTGAAAGAGGGAACAATGTTTATTCACTTCTGGATGCCCAGCACTTGGAGCAGGGTCTATCTAGGAGCACCTAATATGTACATTGTAATGGGTAAGCACTGGAGTTGAGGCATCTTTCAAATCATCAGAACAAAGACCCATTAATCAATAAGCAACTTGAGAATAAAGAGTGCCCCCATGCACCTCTATAATATGCTGCATTTATCAACAACTACTCTGTGATTTGAATTACATGATCCATATTTAGTGAAACATAAGCCATCATAATCTTAGCTTATGGAAAATGTTTCTTACAGGCGGATAACATGTAAATACATAATATATCCCAGCAAAAGGACCTTTAGAGATCTTTGAACCTTAAAGCCCATCCATCCCAGTTTCCCAAGACTGACCTATTTTCATCACTCCAAGTCTTGCAAATGGCTGTAGTTCACCTTTATCATCACTTCCTACCCAAATTGCCCTTCTTCTGATGGCCACTATCATAAGTTAGCTTTAACTGCATTTATACTTTATACAAATTAACTCGTATGGTTATTTTGCTCAAAAAAGGCTTTAATAATGCTTATTTATATTTTAAAAGTAGAGAAACTCATTTATCTATACTAAAATGCATTCTGAAGATAGGATTCTTTATTATATATGCCTATGTAAAATTGAGTTTTCTCTGTGTATCAAAGCGGGCATCAAATTATATTTTCAAAATGTGGGCATGTCACCCCTTCCTAGAATTAAGAACAAAGCACACATTGAAAGAGTTAAAGGGAGCATTTGTGCAGCTCAATCCAAAGGATGGTCCCAACGACTGCGGCTGCCAGGGATCCATCCCACAATCAGTCACCAAACATAGACACTATATCATATGCCAGCAAGCTGGTGCTGAAAGGGCCCGGATATAGCGGTCTCGGGGGAA